>OY882872.1:5550390-5975390 GCA_963693515.1 Pipistrellus nathusii
TATCCTCATGATCTTAGAAAAATAATTTTTCAGAAATGTGTTTATATTATGTGTGTTAGTTTCAACTTTTTCTTTCCACTCCATGCTGCCCCCCCCAATATATTTATTGATTTTTTTTTTTTTTTTTTTACAGAGAGGAAGGGAGAGGGATAGAGAGTTAGAAATATCAATGAGAGAGAAACATCGATCAGCTGCCTCCTGCACACCCCCCACTGGGGATGTGCCCGCAACCAAGGTACATGCCCTTGAACTGAATCAAACCTGAGACCTTTCAGTCCACAGGCCGACCCTCCACCACTGAGCCAAATCAGTTTCGGTCTCTCTATTTTTAAAAAAAAAGATATTTTTTATTGATTTGAGAGAGAGAGAGGAAGGGAGAGTGAGAGAAATAGATCAATGATGAGAGAGAATCATTGATCGGCTGCCTCCTGCATGCCCCACACTGGGGATTGAGCCTGAAACAAGGGCATAACCCTGACCAGGAACTGAACTGTCATCTCTGGGTTCATAGGTCCACGAGCCACAGCAGCCGGGCCCCGATGGCAATATCTTGCAAACCGGCAGTACAATATCAAAACCGGGAAATGGACTTTGGTACAATTTACACACTTTATTCAGATTTCATCAGTTTTATACACCCTCGTGTGTGTGTGTGTGTGTGTGTGTGTGTGTGTGTGTGTGTGTGTGTTTGGTTCTATGCAATCGGATGATGTATGTAACCCAAACCACAATCAAGACACAAAGCCATCACTGCATCGCTTCCATGTGCTGTGCTTTTCAGACACACATCCTTCCACCCTCTCTACCCTTTGGTAATCACCAATCTGTTCTTCCTCTCCACAATGTCGTTATTTCAGGAAAGCCAGCTAACTGGAGTCGAACAGCATGCAACACTTTGAGATTGGCTTTTTTTGGGGGGACAGTCAGCTCTCTATCGCAGAGAGTAATTTTGTTTGTTGCTTTGCTTTCTCCATCGCCATGGCGGAGGGGGGGCGATGTTTTCCTGTGGCCTGAGGCATCATTGTAATCATTGTATTAAATAATATGGTTTCCACACAATGAAGAAAAGAAATCTCCCCTTCGGTGTTTTCATGACGACCGTATAAATTTCATCCCCGATGAAGTCAATGTGTGTTAGCGAGATCACGTGTTCTTCCTTGTACAATTTGTTTTTATCCCGAACTAATGGCTCGTTTTGTTTTCCATTTGCAAGCTTTTTGTAGGGCATTTCTCCAAGTAATCTTCTTAGGTGTCCAAACCCGCCTGGTAGTCTGTCTATTCTCTTCCTCCTCCGTTTATTCTCCGAGGCCGCCTTCGGGAGCCTTCTCGGCGCCCGCTGCCTTCTGGATAGGACGTGTGTGTCCTCGTCCCGCCGTCCAGCCATCCATCAGGGCCATCAGCCCGGCCTTCTCTCCCCCGTTCTCTGAGGCCTCACCGCTCCTGGGCCCTATGTCTTCTTCCATGATTTCTCCCTCATTTTCCTGGAGCACATCCCCCAGCAGCTCCCTGGGGGAGTGGGTGTGTGTTTTTAAAAGGCGCAGTGGTCCTTGGCTGACCATCCGTCTCTAAGAGCGGAGCACTATAAACCCAACTGCTCGGCAGGGCTCGGTGACTGCTGAAACTCCACTGTAAGTTTGGTCCTGGCCATTTTATGGAGGAACACCGAAGCATCAGCCATTAGCCCGGCCGGCTTGGCTCAGTGATTAGGCATCAACCTAGGAACCAGGAGATCACGGTTCAATTCCCGGTCAGGGCCCATGCCCAGGTTTTGGGCTAGATCCCCAGTGTGGGGTGTGCAGGAGGCAGCCGATCCATGATTCTCATCATTGATGTTTCTCTATCTCTCTTTCTCTCTCCCTTCCCCTCTGAAAATCAATTAAAAAATATAAATGTAGACTGGGGCAGGGGAGGATGAGGACAAATATATGATACCTTAATCAATAAAGTAATTAAAAAATAAATTAATAAAAATATATGTATATTTTAAAAACTCCAGTAACTCTAGGATACTGTTCTTGAAATGGTCTCTCCTGCCTTGGGCATCACCGTGGCTGCCGTGGTCTGCTGGAGGCTGCGTGGCAGAGGAGGGGGGAGGGGATACGGTTTCATTGTACCAGAGTGACACCCCTCTCTGTCCTCAGATTCTGCGGGAGGGAACTGGAGCTGGGGTGGGTTGAGGATGGCCGTGTGGTGAGGAAGGCACCCTGCGAGTCCAGTGCCCGAGGAGATCTGGGGACCAAGGTGGTCACCTAAAAGACTCCCAACCAAGGACCCCATGTTCAGCCTCACCCTCCACCTCCGCCCTTTGAGGTCCCTTCTGCCTCTGCTTTTCAAGAGTTTGCAAGGTCGTGAGCCTTGGCTGTCTGGCTGCCACTGTCCCTTCCCCCGACCCCTCCACACACTGGGCTCGGCCACATTTATCTGAGCTTCGAAGCTCCTAGTTTTGCAGACAACACTCATCTGCTGTTGTCGTCTTTCCCACTGCATGTCTGTGTCGCTTGGTGTCTATTTTATGTACTTTCAGTTTCCTGGAGCTTCTGACGACAGCCATACCTTTGCTGCCCTTAAGCAGAAGTTCATTTTAAAAATTACTTATTTCAGAGAAGAAGGAAGAAGGAGAGAGATCGAAACATCACTACTAAGAATTAGTCATCGCTGCTTCCTGCACACACCCCACTGGGGACTGAGCCCACAATCCAGGGATGTGCCCTTGACTAGAATCGAAACTGAGACCCTTCAGTCCCCAGGCCGAGGAGCCTTAGCTGGTTTGGCTCAGTGGATAGACCGTTGGCCTGGGGATTGAAGGGCCCAAGGTTTGATTCCGGTCAAGGGCACATGCCTCGGTCGCAGTCTCCATCCCCAGCCCTGGACAGGAAACCACTTGATGTGTCTCTCTCGCATCCATGTTCCTCTGTCTCCCCCCGCTTCCCTTCCACTGTCTCTAAAATTCAGTGGGAAAAATACCCTCCGCTGAGGATTAACAACAGCAAAACATTTAAAACCGGGGAAAATGAGGGCGGAGAGGGCGAGATCCTTGCTCGAAGTCACATGATGCGTTAACAACAGGGTTAGACAGGGTTACAGGCTGCCTGCTCCCAAGCAACTATCCCCCCCCCCCCCCCGCCTGGGTTGGTCAGAGCTGCAGGGGAAGCCCCCAGAAAAACCATTTGGGGGGAGGGTGGGGTGACTCAGACAGAACTGCTAACGGCAGGCGCTACCAACGTGTCAAGGATTCTGGATGCACAGAGACCTGGCATCAGGCGGCCTCAGCAGAGGTCTCTGAGCCTTGGTTTCCTCATCGGTGAAATGCAGGCTTAATGGGGATCAGATAAGACGCCCTGTGTCCTCCCTTGGGACATGCCAGACACCAAGAAGTTCAAGGTCGCCCTCTGACCTTGGTGGTGACACAGGCCTCTCTCCAGGGCAGGAGCTGGCGGAGAAGGCCTGGCTGGGGACATGGATTGCCGTGTGGTCCTCTTCCTCTGCCTGAGCCTCGTGACTTGGCAGAGCGGGGCAGAAGGTAAGAGGGCTCTGCCGAGCTGTGAGCTGCAACCCTCGCCCGGACCCCTGGCTGTGACGGGAAAGGGGAGGCCTCAGACCAAGGGGGACTGAGACGGGGCGTAGGCCTCCGGGGCGGCAGCGAGGTGAGCCAGCAGGCCCAGCTGGGCTGGAAGAGTCATAGGCCCTGGGCCCGGGGCAGCTGCGGACAGAGGCTGAGGTGGGGGTCTGGCCCGCTTCCCACAGAGGCAGCCCAGCAACTCAAGAGGTGGATGATGGGAATGGAGCCGCCCAAGGGACGAATCTCACAGAATCCTGCCGCGTGAGTTGTGTCCCTCCCTCCTCGCCTCCCACTCCTCACTTGTACCTTGAATCAGTGGTCCAAAGTTGGTCTAGTGTAGACTATTAAAAAACACACACACACACATATAAACATAGCGATTTAAGAGAAGAAAGGAGGAAAGGAGAGGGAGTGAGAGGTAGACTCATCAATGATTAGAGAGAACCATCTATTGGCTGCCTCCCGCATGCCTCCTACAGGGGATCGGGCCCCCAAGTCCAGCATGCGCCCCGAATAGGAATTGAGCCGTGACCTTTTGGTTCATGGGTCCACCGCTGAGTCACACCACCCTGGCTAGTGTAGACTATTAATTCATTTATTGAGGGCCTACTATGTGCTCTGGAGGTGCAGGATAGACATATCTCTCTGCCCCCATCAAGTTTACCGTCTGGTTGGGGGCCCTGGAAACCAGGGGCAGCATCGCGGATCTCTGTGTATGTTTTCTGGAAGGGTCTCTAGAGCTCAGGCTGGTCTCTCTCGAGTCTGTGACCCAAAGGCCCAGCAGCTCTGGCTGAGAGAGAGACCGATGCTGGCGATTGGCCAGGGAAGCCTGGGGACTATGGGGTACTGCAGTCAGTCAACATGGAGCAGGCAAGGAAGGCTTCCTGGAGGAGGTGTCAGCAAAACTGGGACCTGAACAAGAGTCAATCGGGAGAAGGAAATGAGTGGGGTGGGGAGGGAAGAGTGTGCCAGGGGCACTGTGTGCGCGAAGGTCCACAGGTGGGAGTGACATGAGTGTGGGGAGAGGAGAGCCCTACCCTCCCATGCTGTCTGGACCCCCTGTCACCCTCCCCCATTCCCGGATCTGGTCGCCTCTCTCGCCCCCAGGCTCATCCACGGTCTGGAGGACAAGCTGCTGAACGCCAGCTTCGAGAACTACAGCCTCATCGTGCAGACGCACACCATCCAGTCGCTGGCCTTCAAGCTGGGCTGCGACTTCTCTGGCCTGTCGGTGGACAGTGATGCTCTGGATCGCGTCCCCCAGATCAGAGGTGACCAGGACAGGGAGCGGGGAGCGGCCAGGGCCTCCACCCCAGAAACCCTCCAGGTGCGTGAGGTCTGGACGTTCCCCAGGATCCGTCCATCGGGGCTTTGTCCTAGGAGCCGAGTTGCTTTTCCTGTAAAACTAGAGGTTCATGCATGGGTAGGGTCCCTAGTGCTGCCGGCTGCCTGCTGCCGCCAACTCCATCCTGATCCCCTGGTTGAATTCGCAGTCAAGGAGACACTTTGCATATTAGGCTTTTATTATATAGGAGGGGGCTGGTGTTCCTCCTGGGAGGGACAGAAATGGGGGTGTCCTGTGGCCTCTTTAAGCCGGTGTCCCCATCCTGTGTTTGCAGAGCTGGTGGCTGGCGGCAGTGGCAGCCGTGGGGGAGGCCAGGGCATGAGGCTCCTTTGAGGATGTGGGTGTGATTCCTACTGAATGTCTGGGCGCTGGGTGGGTGAGTGGGTGGGGGAGTGGGTGGGGGAGAAGCTCCATCCTCCGGTGGCCCAGTGGGTGAGGCAAGTGACCCAAATTCAAGGCCAGAGCTGCCCGGAGGGAAGACCTTGGTCTCAGCTAGTTTGGAGGAGGTGCAGCTGGGAGGAGGGTGTTGCAGGGGGAGGCTCCAGGGAAAGAATGCCAGGGAGAGGTCGGGAGGAGTGAGGGCCAGGGGAGCGGGGGCCAGGGGAGGTGCTGGGGTGGACCCGGAGGCCTCGGGAGCCCCGCTCAGCCTCGCTGGCCCCCCGCAGGCCCGGGCCAGGCACGCCATGCAGTTCCCCACAGAGCTGACGAGGAAGGCCTGCCGGACAAGACGCCGGGAGCTGCGTCTCATCTGCGTGTACTTCTTCACCTCCAGGCTTTTCCGGGTCAGTTTTTCCAGGGGGGCCCTGCCGGGGGGCGCTGGCCTCTTCCGGGGGGCACGGCAGCACCCATGCCACGGCCTGGGCTCTGGGGGTGGGACCAGCATCAGAGGGACCAGCCCACTGTGCCAGCTGAACCGCCCCTGCCTCTCTCTGGGCCTCCGTTTTAGCAGAATGGTGGGCGACAGTGACCGTAATGTGCACGTGAGACCGGAGAAACCTACTTCTGTGTGTGCATGTTCCCAGGCGGGAGACGGGAACAAGGCCACAAGGTCCCTGTCCTCGGAGAACTCTCCATCCTGAGCGTTATACTAGGACCGTGGAGATTTATTTTTTTATTTAAAACATATATTTTATTGATTTTTTTTTATTTTATTTTACAGAGAGGAAGGGATAGGGATAGAGAGTTAGAAACATCAATGAGAGAGAACCATCCATCAGCTGCCTCCTGCACGCCCCCTACTGGGGATGTGCCCGCAATCAACGTACATACCCCTGCCCAGAATTGAACCTGAGACCTTTCAGTCCAAAGGCCGACGCTCTATCCACTGAGCCACACCGGTTAGGGCTCGAGACTTAATTTTAGCTCAAGGTCGATTACAACCGTAGAGATACCAAGCGATGGGTGAGTCAGGGTGGGGGCAATCCGGGAGGGCTTCCGGAGGAGGTGTCTTTTCACCTTGGCTTTGAGAGTGAGTTAGGGCGGTGATGAAGTGGAGGGTACACAGCGGGGAGGAGGAGCAGGAGGGTGGTCAGGGGACCGCTTTCCCGGCAGAGGGGGCGGCGTGTGCGAATGCCGGGAGGCTGGCTCGTGTTGGCGCTATGAAAGCATGCCGCTCTTCTCCCCCAGGGAGGAGGGCCTGGAGAAGGGGGGCCCTGGGACCCCGCCAACCAGCCCTTCTCCTGTCCCCCTCCCAGCAAGACAACTCCTCTCTGCTCAATGACTACGTTCTGGGGGCCCAGCTGGAGCGCGAACACGTGGACAACCTCACGGAGCCGATCAACATCAGCTTCTGGCACAACCAAAGCCTGGTACCGTGGGGACGTCCCCGTGCCCGCCCCGCCCCGCCCCGCCCCTTTAAGACTGTCCCGGTGAACGTTGGTGTGCCAGGCGCAAACCTGCGGGACCAGCTTGGAAACAAACGGTGCTAAACCCATCACCCTTTGAAAAATTCTCACCCAAGAAGTGAGAGAGAGAAGCTTCTACTCACGGCAGGCGTCAGGATTCTTTGAGTGGCAGGTGATAGAAAACCAGCTCCTCAAGCACAGAAGATCATGTACTGGCTCATGGACATGCAATGTCCAGGGCAGGGCTGGCTTCAGCTTCAGGCGTGGCTGGATCCAGGGGCTGATACGATGCCATCGTGGCTCCGTCTCTCTCCGCCTCTCAGCATGGTTTCCTGCCTTGGCTCTCCCCTTGGTTGCACGATGGCCGATGGCCACTGAAGGGTTGGACTTTCCCAGAGGGTCTTTCTTGCCAGGTCCCAGAATGGCGTCCTATAGGTCCAGGTTGGTCATGTGTCCATCCCTGAACCGGGAGGGTGGGCTGTGTGGATTGGCCAGGCCTGGGTCACCTGGCCCAGGGGCCAGGCCGGATTCATCTGACCCACCCTTGTGGGAGGGGTGGGTCCCCAAGAGAAGTGCAGACACTGATGTGGGAAGCAGGAAGTAGGGGTGCAGGCCTCTGCTCTTCTGCCCCTGGCATTCCTAAAAGCCCCAGAGCTTTCATGCTCCGGCCCTATAGTCCCATCGGCCTCTTCTCTGCACTCTCAGCTTCACCATCATCCTTTCCTCTCATTCCTCTTTGCCCCTCTAGTCTCCCGTCTCACTCCTGTTGCAACCAGCATGCCCTCCGAGGCCTCAGTGTCCTGATCGCCCCTCGCCTCCTCAGGGCTCCTCTGCCCCTTCTGTGGTTCTCCATGGCACCGTCTGGGCCCTATCCCCCACCCTCCACCCACATGGCTTAGTGTCATGGTTGTCTGTGGACGAATCTCTCTCCCCAGCCCTGGGAAGGCTCTGGACCACCGTTGCTCCCCACAGGGAGGAGGCAGAAGGGAGCAGTTGATGATAGAGCGCCGACTGTATATGCCAGAGCTGGGCACTCAAGATTCCTCATTGCCTTTCATTTTCTCACGATCCTTATGACTTGGCATAAATGGTCCCATTTTGCAGATGAATACACCGAGGCCCAGAGAGTCTAAGTGACTTGCCCAAGTCACTCTCAGAGTCCATGGTGGAGGCGGGGCTAGAACGTGGGGCTGTCTGATGGCAAAGCCCAGCCAGTACCTGGTAAAAGGTTGACAAGGGTGTAGTCGAGTCATCTTTGGGGCCCCCACGATTTCCAGACCCTGTTCCCTACCCTGAGCCCCTGGGATGCACCCAACCCCAGCGTCTCTCTCCCCTCAGGAAGGCTACAATGTGACCTGTGTCTTCTGGAAGGAGGGAGCCAGCGAGCACCACTGGGGGCTCTGGAGCCCCGAGGGCTGTCGCACAGAGCAGCCCTCGCCTTCCCAGGTTCTCTGTCGCTGCAACCACCTCACCTACTTCGCCGTTCTCATGGTACGTGTGCTCCCCGCCGGGCTGGGGGCGGTCAGAGTCACAGAGGGCCCCACGCTCAGGACAGAGAAGCAGGGCAACGGCTGGACATCCAGCTCACATGAGTTTGGGGGTGGGGGTGGGTGGAAATTGGTGGGTTTATGTTCCTGAAAAGGCTGTGTAAGCTTCAGGTATGGCTTGATCCAGGGGCTCACTATCATCAAGACAGGCCTCCTGGGCTGCTAGCTTTTAGGCCAGGGAATGGGAGATTCTCTTATTCATTTCGGCCGGTCACATTCTTGTGATCAAGTCCCACTAGCCTAGAGTGTGTCACATGCCTATCTCAAACCGTGGACAGGAGGAGGGAGGGCTCTCGCAGGCCGGGAGTGATGCACCTGTGCACAACAGTGGGAGAAATGGTGGGTCCACCCAGGTGTGTGGACAGTGAGGGAAGGGAGATCTCACAGGGGCAGGAAGTTGGGGAGGTCGAAAGGCCACTGTGTCTGCCATGGCTTTTTTTAAAAAAAATATTTTTTTATTGATGTTTTACAGAGAGGAAGGGAGAGAGAGAGTTAGAAACATCAATGAGAAACATCCATCAGCTGCCTCCTGCTTGCCCCCTACTGGGGATGGCCTGCAACCAAGGTACATACCCTTGACGGGAATTGAACCTGGGACCTTTCCGTCTGCAGACCCGACGCTCTATCCACTGAGCCAAGCCGGTTAGGGCTGCCATGATTTTTTTTTTTTTTTTTTTGAGCCAGGGCCATGGTGAGGATTGGGGGGCAAGAGGGTTGGACCCGGGGCCGTGGCAGGTCTCTCCCACTGAGCCCGGCGGGAGGCATGTCCGTGCCCTGGTCTCCAGTTCCCCCTTCTCTCCCACAGCAGTTCTCCCCGGCCCCGCTGCCGGCGGAGTTGCTGGCGCCTCTCACGTACATTTCCCTCGTGGGCTGCAGCATCTCTGTCGTGGCTTCCCTGCTCAGCCTCCTGCTGCACTTCCACGCCAGGTATGCCCGCCGCCCGGCCTGCCCGCCCCGGCCGCTTAGCACGGTTCCCCGGGGGGGGGATGAGTCTCTCCAGAGGCCGGAGGTTGGCTCCCTGCCCGCCTCCACCTGTGTCCCCGCCATTGTGTGTCTGTGAGCCCGGGGCCTGGGTGATGTCCCCGGGCCACCGAGGGCCATGCTCCCCTCCCTCCCCCCCGCCACTCCCGCAGGAAGCAGAGTAACTCCAGCACACGCATCCACATGCACCTGCACGTGTCCGTGCTGCTCCTGAACGTGGCCTTCCTGCTGAGCCCCGCGCTGGCCGTGCCCTCGGTGCCCGGGGCTGCGTGCGTGGCCCTGGGCGCCGTCCTGCACTTCGCGCTGCTCAGCTGCCTCACCTGGATGGCCATCGAGGGCTTCAACCTCTACCTGCTCCTGGGGCGCGTCTACAACATCTACATCCGCAGATACGTGCTCAAGCTCTGCGCCGTGGGCTGGGGTACGCCCGGCCTCCCGCCCCTCCTGCTCCCCGAGACTTCCGGCGGCACCGAGCACCTGTCCGCCTGTCCTTCTCCTTCCCTTCCTCCTCCTCACGGTGACCATGCAGGGCCCCGTCCCCATCCCTGCCAACACCCCCACCTCTTCCTACGGTACTGTTCTCATCCCATGACCATCACCAAGACCACTCTCCTCCAGCTCCACCTCCATCACCTCTGCTACCATCACCTTCACCACTCCACCTCCACCTCCACCACCACCATCACCGCCACCACCTCCACCTCCAATACCACCCCTTCTTCCATCACCTCCACCTCCACCTCCACCTCCACCACCACCTCCACCATCACCTCCACCACCACCACCTCCACCTCCACCTCCACCATCACCTCCACCATCACCTCCACCACCACCACCACCACCACCACCTCCACCTCCACCTCCACCACCACCATCACCTCCTCCACCCTTCCTCCACCTCCAATACCACCCCTTCTTCCATCACCTCCACCTCCATCACCTCTACCTCCAACACCACTCTCTCTATCGGCCCTACCTCCATCATCTCTACTACCATCACCTCCACCTCCAAACCTCTACCTCCAACACCCCCATCACCTCCTCCAAATCCACTTCCAACACCACCATCTCTTCCACCACCTCTATCTCCATTATCTCTACCTCCAACACCCCCATCACCTTCTCCACATCCACTTCCAACACCACCATCACCTCCACCACCTCCAACACCATCACCTCCACCTCCAACACCACCATCACCTCCCCTTCCACCTCCAACACCCCCATCACCTCCTCCACATCCACTTCCAACACCACTATCACCTCCTCCACCCTTCCTCCACCTCCAATACCACCCCTTCTTCCATCACCTCCACCTCCACCACCACCATCACCTCCACCACCTCCACCTCCAACGCCTCTACCTCCACCACCACCATCACCTCCACTTCCACCTCCAACACCACCATCACCTCCATCACCTCCACCTCCAACACCGCCATCACCATCACCTCTACCACCTCTTCCTCCATCACCTCTACTTCCAACATCACCATCACCTCCGCCACCATTTTAACTACATCCCCACCCCCCCCTCCATCATCACCACCATCCTCACCCTCACCTTCACTGCTATCTCGCGCACCACTGTCATTGTTGTCTCTAGCTGCATCCTGGCCCCTCAGTGATCTGTTTCTCATCTGCTCTTCAGTCCTCTCTCCCGTCAGCTCCCCAGCGTGGCCACTGCTGCTGCCGCCACTGTCCCACCTCAGAGCCTCACCCCTCCCCTGGGAGAGCAGCCTTCTCTGAGCTCCCCAGGATGATTGCTCTGAGGCTGGACCACAGGACAGGGGCGGGGGGCTCGGAACAGGCTCTTTCTCTCCCCACTCCTTTCCCCGTGATCTCCTGTCTCAGCAGCACAGGGACCCCCCGCCAGCCGGTCCCTGGGGTCTCCTGGCAGATGCTGAGCCTCTGTCCCCCTCCGCAGGGGTCCCCGCCTTCCTGGTGCTGCTGCTCCTGGCCATCAACAGCTCTGCGTACGGCCGCCACGTGCTCCCGCTCTCCCACGGCCCGGGGAACGGCGCGGGCGTCCAGAACACGTCCATGTGAGTGCGCGCCGGGCTGTGGCAGGAGAACCGCGTGGCCCCGAGGCCCCGGATGGGGTGTCCGCAGGCGGGGCACTGGCTGTGTCTTCAGGAAGGGGGTACCCGGAGCCCAGAGGCGGCTGCAACCCCCTCAGCTCCTTGGCTGTCCTCACGCTGACAGTCAGGACACAGACTCTGGGCTCCGACCACAGGGCTTCCAGTCCCATCTTTGTCTCTTGCTAGCGTGTGTTCCTAAGCCCGAGCCTCGGTTTCCTCATCCGTGGAATGGGGACGGTTCCTGGACTGGGCTAAGAAAGTGTGTGACACAGTGTCTGGCCGGGAGGGAGAGGTGATGGAGGAAGAGGTGGTGGAGGTGATGGTGATGGTGATGGAGGCATCCTGGGAGGCAGAGGGCTGGGCAGGACGCCCTGGGGCTGCCGGCAGGGGCCCCGGATGGCAGTGGGTCCTGCTGTGGGTGGGCGCCTGCCTGGAAAGCCGGCTCAGGACTTCACCCCGTGTGCGGTCAGGCCAGAAACAGGAGGCCTGAGCGGAGACACTGGCCCGGGTTCAAGAGGCAGAGCCACGGTGGGCGCCCTGACCCCCGCCCTCCCCCGCAGGTGCTGGGTGCGGAGCCCCTGGGCGCACCGTGTCCTGGTCATGGGCTACGGGGCCCTCACCACCCTCTTCAACCTGGCGGTGCTGGCCTGGGCGCTGTGGGCACTGCGCAGGCTGAGGGAGCGGGGGGAGGCACCCGGCCGGCCTGCCTGCAGGGACACGCTCACCGTGCTGGGCCTCACCGTGCTGCTGGGCACCACCTGGGCCCTGGCCTTCCTCTCCTTCAGCGTCTTCCTGCTGCCGCAGCTCTTCCTCTTCACCATCTTCAACTCGCTCTACGGTGGGTCCCGGGGCGGCCGGGGGCGGGGGGGGTGGGGTGGGGGGGTGATTTGGGGGTGCACACCTGGAGGGTGGATGTTCCCTGCAGAAAGGCTCAGGTCCAGCCGAAACCGGTTTGGCTCAGTGGATAGAGCATTGGCCTGCGAACTGAGGGGTCCCAGGTTCGATTCCGGTCAAGGGCATGTACCTTGGTTGCGGGCACATCCCCAGTGGGGGGTGTGCAGGAGGCAGTTGATCGATGATTCTCTCTCATCGATGTTTCTAACTCTCTATCCCTTCCCTTTCTCTCTAAAAAAAAAAAAAAAAAAATCAATAAAATATATTTCAAAGAAAAAAAGAAAGAAAGAAAGAAAGAAAGAAAGAAAGAAAGAAAGAAAGAAAAAAGGAAGGCTCAGGTCCAAGGCTCAGGTCCAGGGTGAGCCAGGGACTGAAACCCGGGCCCAGGAGGAGCTGGTTGGGGGCTCCGTCCTCCCAGAGCAAAGGTCCCTCTGGACTGCAGTGGCCGGTCCTCCCACTCCCGTGCTCCACCCCCCACCCTGGCCTCCCGCCCCAAGGAATTCTGGGAATTCCAGGGAGGCCCAACTCACCCAACCAAGGAGGATCCCGGGAGAGGCCCCCCAGCACGCTCCCTGACCAGCCCTTCGCCCGCAGGCTTCTTCCTGTTCCTGTGGTTCTGCTCCCAGCGCTGCCGCGCCGAGGCTGAGGCGGAGGCCGAGAAGGAGGCGTTCAGCACCTCCCTGATGATGCACTAGTCTGCCCGGGCCCGGAACCCCAGCCTCTCCGGTGCCTGCACCCCGAGGCCCCGGCGTCTGCCAGAGAGGGTGGCAGGCCCGCCGCCGGACACCAGAGCCCTGTGCCCTGCAGGGAGGCTTTCGCAGCCCAGAGTGCCCATGGCATTCTACCCTGCGGCGGGTCCGACCCCAGGGGGGCAGCCAGCTCAGCCCCGGTGCCTGGTGCCTGGTGCCTGGTGCCTGGTGCCTGGTGCCTGGCTTGTGGACAGAGGTCTGGCCTGAGAGCCAGGAGGCCCCCTTCCGAGGCCTGGCTCGGGGTCTGACTGTGTGATGCTGGGCCGGCCATTTCTCACGGAACCTCGGTGTCCATGTCTGACACGAGGCAGGTGGCTCTGGCCCTGCCTAGACTGAGAGCCTCGTGAAGCCTGGACAAGGCCGGGAGGAGGGTGGCCACCGTGGGCCCCCGTGATCTGCATCTGGTGGCTGGGCCTGCCTCGTCCCTCTGGCCACATCCCGGCCCGGGCACAGGCCTTAGAGACCCACGCGCGGTCGGAGACCTCGCCAGCCTGCGCACAGGCCTTTTTCCCTTTAATCTGACCCCCAGCTCCATGGCCACAGCTCTCAGAGCCCAGGAAGCCCCATCCTTTCCAGAGGCCCCTCCTCCCTCCAGGGCTCCCAAGTCTCCAAGGCCATTTGGACCAGCGGCCGGGCCATGGGGCTGCTGGGGACAGGAGGGGAATGCCTCTTTGCCCTGCGCCTGAGCCGGCTGGGCCTCAGGGGCCGGCTGTTGGACGGCCGGGTAGAATTGGATGTCCCTCGCTGGGAGTGAGGGTGTGGGTTCCAAATCCACGGTCAGGCCCCAGGAGCAGAGAATCACCATGGCCCTTGACCTATCTGTTCAACCCAGTGGGAAACGGATGGAGCCGGAGCCTTTCCGAGACTGCACACCAGGGGGCGCTGTGGACCTGCGCTCGGAGGCTATTGGCACCAGAACCGCTTCTGGAAATGCTGGGAACAGGACCCACCCGAGGGAGGGGTTCTGCCTCCAGGAGTGCGCCTGCTGAGTGACCAGGAGGAGGGCTGCCAGCACGTTCACAGCCATTTCCCTCTTTACCCAACCCAGCTGCCCGCTCTGGCTCTTGGGCTCTCAGGGCCCAGCTTGGGGCCACGGGACAGATTTTAATGACTTTGAAGGGCACAGGGAAGGGATGGGAGCTGGCCTTGCCCTCTGTTCGTTCCTCGGTGCGCGTAGCCCCTCCCGAGGTGGTAAGTGGCTCTGGAGCCAGACGGGCGGGGCTCAGAGGCCAGCTCCGCCACAAGCCACCCAACCTCCTCGTGCCTCGGTTTCCCCACCTGTGCACATAGGGGCAACAGGAGGACTGCGTTTGGAGGTTACACGAGATGATCCGTGTAAAGAGGCTCAGCACAGAGGGAGAGCTCAGTAAACGTTACTATGGTTACGGTGAGCACGTTGGCCATTACGATGAACAGTGTCAGCTGGGTCTCAGAGGCCAGCCTGCCGGAGCCCCAGGTCTGCTCAGCAACCTCGCGGGGCACATTCTGCTGCCCCTCGGCCTGGCCACCTCCTCCCCTCCCCCGGCGTGCCCTCTGCTCCAGCCCTGCTGGCCTTCTGCTGGGTTAGGAACTTGCCCCACACAACGCAGCCTCCCATTCCCCAACCCTCGGCTCTACCGAAATCCCTGTGGCCCTCGACGGCTTCTCCCAGGAAATCGCTCCGATTGCCCTGCAGGCAAGTGTCTTTCCCGCGCTGACTCCAAGCAGAGTGTGCCCCCATTCAAGCCCCCCTGGCTCAGCCCAGCCTTGACCTGTACAAGGCTCCCCAGGACTTGGGGTAGCTCCCATGCTAATTGGGGTGCTCAGGATCATGGACACCCCCAACCTCTCTCTTGGGCAGCTCTGGGGAGCGGTGACCTAGGCTAGGTTGGCAACCTAGTGATGAGGGGCCTTGCCCGGACCTCCCTTTTCACACACACATATATATACCCTCCCCCCCCCCCCCGGGGCCTGGGGTCTAAGCCCAAGGCTATTCAAGAGAGGATGTGGCCACCGTGACAGGAAATGGGTTTGGAGGTTCCAGGAAGTGGCCCCAGGCTTGTGGCCCGGAACCCCATTGGGGTCCAGGCTCTGGGATGGGACCACTTCCGGGAAATGCCCCACCGAACGTGGGGGCCGGGATGAGTGACATTAATTAGGCACCAATTTACTTCAATAAAACCGCCCCTTTAAAAAGAAACGATAGGAGAAAGAGAAACAGACAAATCTACCATCCATACGGGCTGTTTCAAATGCGTCTCCTATCATCGATAGGAGGAGAGCTGGAAAATTTGGGCCGGGCATCGATTTCAACAACAGGAGCTCAAAGCTCGCTCTAATGGACATCGATTGCATCCTGCGTCTCGTGGTCATATCGGCCTCAGCACTTAAGGCCCATCTTAAAATATCGATTGCATGCCAGCTTAGAAAAGCTCCCAAACTCTCAGAGAACGGACACGGGCAGAGCACACTCTGTGACTGCAACGAAGTTAGACAGTGATGACAAAAGAGAATTTAAGGAAAGCCCGTATATTTTTAGATTTGTCACCGGGACCATCAGATGGGCCGGAGGACGGGACAGGGAGTCCGGAGGCAGACAGGGGCGTGTTTTGGGGAGGCTTACCGACCCGCGCGCGTGGGAGGAGCCGTTGGGCACACATTAGAGAGAGAGCTGGTAGAATTGGTTGTGCACAAGGGGAAATGTGCACGGGACCGCTGCCTCACAGGACGCTCAGCAACGAGTGCCAACAGCGTGCTGTGTGTGAACAGACTCGGGGTGCAAAAACGCCACCTTCCGTTATTACTTGACATCACCGTCACTCTAACCCCCCACCCTCCGCAGGAGCAGACCAGTCGGTCAGTGGTTTGGAGAAGGCGTGTGGGTTCAGTGACAACCTGGGAGACGGAAGGAGCCCGGGGAGAGAGCCTTCAGCTCAACTCCCGCCCTTCCCGGTCACGGCTGATGTCCTTGGACTCAAGCCCATGGGGTCTCTCTCTCTCTCTCTCTTTTTTTTTTAATTATTTGTATTTTTGTTGTTAATCCTCACCCGAGATATTTTTTCCTTTGATATTTTTTTAGAGTGTATGTAAGGGAGAGAGAGAGACAGAGAGAGAAACATGGATGTGAGAAAGACACATGAATTGATTGCCTCCCACTGGGATGGAGCCTCGAACTAAGGTACGTGTCCTTGACTGGAATCGAACCCATGATCTTTCGGTCGAGGACCGATGCTCTAACCACTGAGAAAACCATCAGGGCCCATGAGCTCTCTCCCGCCCTGTCCCTCCCCAGGCGTCCTGGCCTGGGGAAGCTTTGCTGAGACCGAGAAGCTGCCGCTCCGAGATGCCCAGACCTTCCTCCCAGCTGTCCCCAACGGTGGGAACCTCTGGTCTCAGGCAGGCCTGGCTTCATCCCTTCCTGCACCTCCCCCCCCACCCCCAGCTTCCCAAGGCTGCAGGAGCACCCCTCCCCCTGCCCTAGAGCTGGAGCCTGGAGCTTGGAGCCTGGGGCTGGCTGTTTCCTTAGGCAGGGGTGTTAGGGCAGAGTGGAGGGTGTTAGGGCAGGGTGTGGGGGGGTGTTAGGGCAGGGTGGGTGGTATTAGGGCAGGGTGGGTGGTATTAGGGCAGGGTGGGGGGGTGTTAGGGCAGGGCGGGGGGTGTTAGGGCAGGGTGGAGGGGGGTTAGGGCAGGGTGGGGGGTATTAGGGCAGGGTGGGGGATGTTAGGGCAGGGTGGGGAGTATTAGGGCAGGGTGGGGGGTGTTAGGGCAGGGTGGGGGGTATTAGGGCAGGGTGAAGGGGGCAACCCCGCCTGGCAGGAAGCTTTCCTATGAGAGGGAACTTCCAGCTGAAACTTCAATGTTGAATAGGATGGGCCAGGGGGCAGGGGGGTGGACAAGTGTGTTGGCAAAGACTTGGGGTTCAGGTGGGAAGAGGAGAGAGAAAGCGGGTGGGCTTGGAGTGTAGGGTGGCGGTGGGAGGGGCAAGAGAGAAACCTAAAGGGAAGGAAGAGACGGAGGGAGGAGTGAGGCTCTGAGAGGTGTAGGGAGGTGGGACCCCCAGGGTAGAATGTCTGACTGGACATCTGGGTTGGAGTGGGGCGCCATCAAAGCTGGTACTTGGGGTCCTGGGTGGTTGGGGGGGCCTGGCTCTAACGGGTGTGGAGCCCGAGAAGGAAAGACAAGTTAAGTGTGTGTGTGTGTGTGTGTGTGTGTGTGTCAGTTTTATGGGTTCCGTTATTTACTTTTAAAGATTAAAAAGATTGTGAACTATCCAAAACCGGTTTGGCTCAGTGGATAGAGCGTCGGTCTGCGGACTGAAAGGTCCTGGGTTCGATTCCGGTCAAGGGCACGTACATTGGTTGCAGGCACATCCCCAGTGGGGACTGTGCAGGAGGCAGCTGGTCGATGTTTCTTATCGACGTTTCTAGCTCTCTATCCCTCTCCTTTCTTCTCTGTGGAAAATCAATAAAATATATATATATATTATTAAAAAAAAAAGAATGTAAGAGTAAAAAAAAAAAAAAGATTGTGGACTAGAGAGCATGCACAGGGTAGACACACAAGTTCACAAAATTTACAAAGCGAATGCCCATGTCCCCGCCAGCCCAGAACCCCAGTCCCCTCCTCCTCCAGCCCCGGTGAGGGAAACATCCTGGTGTGAGAGGAACCGCTCCCTCTCTTTTGATCGCTTTACCATGCGAAGCAGCCTCGCCGCACAATAGAGGTCAGGTCTCTCGGTTCTGGAAGAAGACGGTGTAAACAGAACCCGCCTGCCTTCCCCTCCCCGTTCCGTCTGCCAGAGTCACGTGTGTAGACCTCGCGTGTCCGTGTTGGCTGCTGTGTGCTGTTCCAGCCAGGACCACACACCCCACGTGGTGCGAGCCCCGGTCCTTCCTGCTGATGGACCTCCGGGAGGTTTGCAGGTCGGGCTATTGTTGGGAGCAGTGCGCCGCGAGCATTCGCAGGCGTAAGCGGTGGTGCGTGTGTATATGGTTTCCTCCAAGCTCTGTGTCCGGGGCAGAACGTCTGGGCTGCAGGTGGTAGGTATCTTCAACCTCACAGGACAACGCCAGCTCTCTGAAGTGGCAAAGCGCAGTGAGAGTCCCCCAGCCCGTGAGGTTCCCTGGCTCCGGGGTGCCACCCTTGGTCCTGCGAACCTTTGGCAATCCGCTGGGTATCTCATCGTTGTTGTAAATATAGCATTGCTGTTGTAAACGGAATGAGAGCACCTCTTTTAAAAAAAAAAATATTTTATTGAGTTTTTACAGAGAGGAAGAGAGAGGGATAGAGAGTTAGAAACATTGATGAGAGAGAACCATCGATCAGCTGCCTCCTGCATATCCCCTACTGGGGATGTGTCCGCAACCAAGGTACATGCCCTTGCCCGGAATCGAACCTGGGACCTTTCAGTCTGCAGGCCGACGCTCTATCCACTGAGCCACACCGGTTTCGGCGAGAGCACCTCTTGGTTTATTTATTGACTGGTTGATCGCCTCTCCCCTTCCCCCTGCCCCCCAATATTTTGCCTGTTTTCTACCGGGTTGTGTGTCATTGCGACAGATGCCTCGGTGCCAGAGTCACTCTGTCCTCAGCCACCGTGTGGTGGGCGAGCCTCCCACTGTCAGAGAGCCAGGCTGTCTGTCTACAGGCCATCCCCGGGTCTTCTCAACACTGTGGAAAAGACTGGAATGGGGAGAGCGAGGTGTAGCTGATGGAAAGGTGCCCCAGCCTCCCGACCTTCATAGCAAGGACTCCAGCCCCTCAGAAGTCACGGAGGCCCCACTGAGCAGGCGGGCTGGGGACCAGGCGGGGTGCTCCCCTGAGGACCACCTCATGCCTCTCTCTGGTTATGAGAGGTCTCCAGGCACCTGCTCTGGACAGTGCCTGGGCCAATGGGAGCGTGGTCCTTCCGTGGAGCAGCCAATGGAAAGCGAGCTCGGAGGGGTGGGCGGAGCATCCGGGCCGCACCTGGAGATGCATCTTCCTGGCCCACTGTCCCTGCAAGGGGCAGCACACAAGGATATTTTTTTCTACTGATTTTTCTTTTTTCTTTTTTGAGAGTGGAAGGGAAGGAGGGAGGGAGAGAGAGAGAGAGAGAGAGAGAGAGAGAGAGAGAGAGAGAGAGAGAGAGAGAGAGAGAGAGATATCAAGGTGAGAGACACATTGATTAGTTGCCTCCTGCATACCCCTGACCAGGCTGGGGATTAAACCTGCGACTCTGGGAAAGTGGGGCGCCACATTGGCCAGGACAAGGTTACAGACTTTTAAAAAATTATTATTATTATTTTAATATATTTTATTGATTCCAGAGAGGAAGATGAGAGAGGGAGAGACAGAAACATGATGAGAGAGAATCACTGATTAGCTGCCTCCTGTACCCTCCATGCCCCACTCTGGGGATCAAGCCCGCAACTCAGGCATGCGCCCTTGGCTGGAATCGAACCCCGGGACCCCTCAGTCTGCAGACTGACACTCCATCCACAGAGCCAAACCAGCTGGGCGAGGTTACAGACTTTTATACCAATATTCCCCGGGGTTATCTGTGTGTACCCAGCCAAATCACACGAGCTCTAAAAACTCCCAGCTGGTGACAGAGATGTGGTGTGTGAGGGACTTGACCTGCTGTAGCTGGAGGGGCCACGCGGAAAGCAGGAGAAGGGCTGCGGGCAGCCGCTAAGAGCCAAGACCTGCCTTGGCTGAGAGCCAGCAGGAAAATGGGATTTCGGTCCCACAGTGAACTGCTCGGGCCCGTATTCAGCAAAAAGCCATGACGTAGACCTGCCCCCGGCGCCCCCAGAGAGCCGGGAAGTCCTGATGAGCGGTCCTATGATTTCCACCCAGGCGGAGGGCCAGCTGAGCCTCGCTGAGCCCAATGGGTTTCCAGAACAGTGAGCTAACAGATGGGCGTTGTCTGAAGCCATTAAGTTGTCATCCTTAGGGCAGCAGTAAAGATAACAAATACACTGTGTATGTGTGAAATAAACAGACTTGTTCCCACTAAAAAAGCAAAACAAAACAACAACCCACAGAAAACAAAATACGCCCTTTCTCAGATTTAGGAAGTTCTTTTCTATTTTTAGTGTGCTACGCCTTTTTGTTTTTTTTTAACCACGAGTGGATATTGAGCCCTAACCGGTTTGGCGAAGTGGATAGAGCGTCCTCGGCCTGTGGACTGAAAGGTCCCAGGTTTGATTCCAGTCAAGGGCATGTACCTTGGCTGCGGGCACATCTCCAGTGGAATGTGTGCAAGAGGCAGCTGGTCAATGTTTCTCTCTTATCCATGTTTCTAACTCTCTCTCCCTTCCTCTCTGTAAAAAAAAAAAAAAAAAAAAAAGAGTGGATATTGAATTTTGTTGAACAACTCTTTTGTGTATATTGGTGGTTAGAGTATTTGCCTTTAATCTATTGATATTGTGAATAACATTTTTTTTCTAATGTTAAATTCGCCTTGCAAAAGCCAATTTTAATTTTTGTTGACTTTCTTAATTGTATGTTTACTTTCTTTTTCTTTTTTTTATTAATTAGTGCTATTCTATATATATATTTGCCTTAAATTTTAGGTTTAATGTAGTCTTCATTCTCTATTGCCTTGAGATGGATGCTCACCTAATTAAGGTTAAGCCTTTATTCTTCTCTAATATGTGTTATATATTTCCTTAGAAGTATTACTTTAGAACAATTTACTACCAGTTTTGATAGGTGCTATTTTCATTACTTCTCTGTTAGAAATATTTTTATTTTGTAATGGTGTCTTTCACCATTGCCACCCCCTTCCATGCCCAGGCCCCATGGCCCCTATGGCAGAGAGCAAGGATCTCTTGGCTCTGGAGAAAAATGTCGCCCCCTTTCAGCAGGAAGCAGCTACAGAAGATCCCGATGCCCCCTTTCTCTGAGAGATTTCAGAGCCAAGGTCCTTGAGCGGGTGGGGATGTTGCAGGCAGTTAGAGTGACGTGAGCAGAAGAAGGATAATGGGCCACGTACAGCGTATGGCGTGGAAAGATCATCAGCGTGGAAAGCCCCCAGCTGCCTATCAATGGATAATCAATTAGAGGGTGGGACCTTGCCCCCAGGGTGATTTTTCTTCCCCAGTTGGTGCTGTCAATCGGGTCTCCTGACCTTCCCCCCGCCCCCCCCCCCTAGAGATACATCTAGGCCTTAGTTGTATTTAAGCTCCAGGCTCAGATAAGCAGCCAAACCAGCCGCAGCCAACGTCTGGACCAGCTGCATTGAATAAAGAGCACTGCCCTGGTGCCGGCCAATCAATCAATGGAGACCACAACCATAGACACCTGGGAAACTGCTGACTATTCTATTAAGGTCTTTCTCTTGGACCTCCTAAAATCTCCACCCTTAAAGCCGGTAGGACTGAGGACCAGACGCTCTCCCTCCTGGGAGCATGCCCAATGCCTTTCCTTTCTCCCTTCCCCTCTCCCAGGCACCTTGCCATCAGCTTCCTCACTCCCACACTCCAAGGGCCCTTCCTTTACCTCTATAATTTGTTTCCTCAGCCCATTTCTTCTAGGAATTACCTTTTCTACCTCTGTAATCTACCCAGTAAATGTCCTTTTACAAAAAAAAAAAAAGTTTTTAAAATTTTTTTCAAAACTATGGGGATTTCCTAGTTATTATTATTTTTTATTGATTTCTGGCTTACTTACATTGTGGCGAGAGGAAAAACTAGCTCAATGATTTACATCCCTTGAAATGTATTAAGATTTGCTTGGTAGCTCAGAACAGTGGTCGGCAAACTGCAGCTCGAGAGCCACATGCGGCTCTTTGGCCCCTTGAATGTGGCTCTCCCACAAAATACCACGTGTGGGCGTGCACGTACAGTGTGATTGAAACATCGTGGCCCATGCGCAGAAGTCAGTTTTCGGATCTCAAAAGAAATTTCAAATCATTGTCCTGTTGCTATTTGGCTCTGTTGACTGATGAGTTTGCCGACCACTGGCCCAGAATATAGGCTATGTTTATAAGTGTCTAGATGTGTTAGGGGCAGAAATAGAATTTTGGGGACTAGCTATTGTTATGGGAAATAGTAATCATACTCTGTTACCCGTGGTTGCCTGGTGTTGGTTAAAGAAATGACATTCTGATCTGGCTGGGAGTTGTATGCCCCCGGCACTTGGGAGTTAACCTTGGACCTGGGAGTCAACCTTGGAATGCAGTCCATCCTCAGGGAAAGATTAATCACGGTGTTGCCCAAACAATGGAGTCCCTCCCGAGCCTCCTACTTCCCCACACCTGTAATTCCTACTTCCCCTGTAATCTTTGTCCTACCCAATCTAAGCAGCTGGCTTATGGGAGGCTGCAGAGCAGATTTTTGTGGATGGTCTGCTGCTCTCCCATACTTCCGGCATCATTGGGATAAACGCTCATACATGATTCAACCCTGTATCTGCTGAACTGGCCTAAGTAGTGACAGGCAGCCCGGACCCATTGGTTGTCCGGCTACAGATGTGCTTGGAATGTGTCTGTCACAATTGTCATGTGCAGGGTTCTGTTTATGCTCATAAGTCCAGTTTATTAGCTCAGCTCTCCAAATCTATGTCCTTGTCTCCTTTCTCTATGAAATTGAAACGGGTGTGTCTTAAAATCTCCTGTTATGACTTTTGATTTGTCTCTTTTCCCATGTAGCCCTAGGAAGTTATGCTTTGCAAGTTTTGAGCTTATGTTATTAGGTAAATACAAATTTAATATTACTCCCTCCTAGTCAAGTGAACTTTTATCATTATACTAGAGGCCTGATGCAAGAAGATTCATGCAAGAATGGGCATTCCTTTCCCTGGCTTCCTTCCCCTTCGCTCTGGGTGGAGCCGCCTTCCCACGCTGCCCAGAGGCCCCACCCCAACCCACCCCTGGCCACTACCCTGTTTCCCCAAAAATAAGACAGTGTCTTATATTAATTTTTGCTCCCAATGATGCGCTAGGTCTTATTTTCAGGGGATGACTTATTTTTCCATGAAGAAGAATACGGTACGCATTTATTGTTAAATGAAAATAAAGGAAATTTATTACCTGTATACGGTACGGCAGTATGGTAGTTGTCAACACAAACCAGACAAACTGTGAATCCTACAGTATCAAGAATTTACTCTTTATTCAATGACAATCATGTTATCATCTTCTGGAACACCATCATAACAATCCAATTCCTGAATTTCCTGATGAATTTCTTGTGACTCCATTTCTTTCAGAATCAGTGGACCAAATCTCTCCTGTTTAGCAATAGCACTGTTTTTAAATGAGTACTTCTTGTCAAGGTAGCCTGCTTGCAGTGCATTTGCAATGCAACTGTCAGTGATTTTCTCCCATGAATTCTTCACCCAAGTCACAACTTCTTGCAGTTTAGGTTTCACAAAAAGGGCACAGGGAAGGCATCTCTCCATTCTATTTTCAATGTAGTCATTAATTTTCATTCTGAGACAGAGCCTAGGCGGGGCCTTATTTTCGGGGGGATGCCTTATATTTCACTCAGAAGAAAACCTGTAAGTAGGTCTTATTTTCGGAGGATGTTTTATTTTCGGGGAAACACGGTAGATGCCTGTGTATGCAAATTAACCCACCAGCATTGGTGGGCTAATTTGCATGCCCACTCCTGATTGGCTGGTGGGTGTTGGGAAGGTACAGTTAATTAGCATGTTACTATTGTATTAGGCAGATTCTCCACTGGTAATGCCTTTTGCCTTAAAGTCTATTTTGTATTTTAGGAGTATAGTTGCATCAGCTTTCTCTTTACTACTGCTTACTGTTAGTACTTGAAACTCTATTCTTATGCTTTAGATATATCTGTTCATTTTCAAATGGCATAATCCCCCCCCCCACACACACACATCTGAAATTCTTTGCCTTTTAACTAGAGCATTTAGTCCATTGATAATTAATGCAAAAATATACGCATGGGCACGCTACGTGTAATGTATATCTATTGCAAATATTTAGAATTAAATCCGTCACCCTGTTTTGCGCCACTCATCTCACTCCTTTTCATCTTTTCTCTGAGCTTTAAAACATTGCATGTATTTTATCCCCTTTTCATTTCATTCCCTTAGCTGTTCTGAAATGACATACCAGACTGTTGCCCTCAGGGTGGCAAAGTGCGTGTGTCGGTCTGTAGCTACCAGTTCTCAGAACAGGCTGCTTCCCCTTGCTCTTCGTTCCTGCCCTCCCCATTCCTCGGGGTCGGGGGGGCAGACGGGGGCACATGATGTAGTTCCAGCTTACCCTTTTCCTGAGGTGAGGCTCCCAATCTACACGGAGAGGCTTTGCTTTAAGACGCTCCGACCTTGACTGGCCCTTCCCTTCCCTCCTGCTCATCCAGAAAGCCCCCGGACCTGAGCCCATGCACGCGACATCTGCGGATGCTCGTTAGGACCAGAAGTGGCTTTGGTGGTTCTGTCATGTTGCTTACATCTCTGGTTTATATTTCCTCCTTGCACTCGTCTGCTGTTTTCCCAGGGTCTTTTTTTCTTTTTTAAACTTTTCTACACTTTACAGTATTTTTCTCAGCATTTTATTTTATTTTTATTTTTTAAAATATATTTTATTGATTTTTTTACAGAGAGGAAGAGAGAGAGATAGAGAGTTAGAAACATCGATGAGAGAGACTCATCGATCAGCTGCCTCTTGCACACTCCCTACTGGGGATGTGCCCACAACCAAGGTACATGCCCTTGACAGGAATTGAACCCAGGACCTTTCATTCTGCAGGCCGACGCTCTATTCACGGAGCCCCAAACCGGTTTCGGCTTTTCTCAGCATTTTAAACCCTGTTCCAGGGGAAAACCAAGCCTGCCATCCCTGGTCACGGGAATCTCAAGACCCGTTTCAGATGCACTGAGTTTGCAGGTTTAAAGGGACACATTTGTCAAACGGCCACATCATGTTGAGTCGCATGAAAGAAAATATTCTTTTTAAAAAAATACATATTTTATTGATTTTTACATAGAGAAAGGGAAAGGATGAGAGAGTTAGAAACATGGATGAGAGAGAAACATTGATCAGCTGCCTCCTGCACACCCCTCACCGGGGATGTGCCCGCAACCAAGGTGCATGCCCTTGACCGGGTTCGAATCTGGGACCCTTCAGTCCGCAGGCCGATGCTCTAGCCACTGAGCCAAACCGGTCAGGGCAGAAAATACTCTTACAGTGCTAGTTTCTTTATGTGTCCAAACGATAACTTTGTCACCATTGCTAGGAATCTGTGCTCTCTGGGGTGGGGTGAGCGGAAACGAGGTGAATACCTTGGACAGAACTCAGGGAAGGTCAGGTGACTTCTGTCCTCCGGAGGTAGATAAGTGGGCAATTCCCCAACCAGTGGCACACCTGGCAGAGACCCCTCTTCTGTCCATCTGATCCCAACAGATGCCCTAAGAGCCTCCTTCGTCCTCCCCCGAGGATGGCTTAGGAAACAGGAGTGGGGCGGGGGGCTGGCTGAGAGCATGGACCCTGAAGCCAGGATGGCCGGGTGGGAATCCCAGCACTGCCCCCTCTGACTAGCTGTGTGGCTGCGGCCTGGTCTGTCTCCTCTCTGGGCCTCAGTTTCCCCATCGGTGAGCTAAGAAGAGGGGCCAGTCATCCCTCTGTCTGCCTCCAGCTCCATCTGACCTTTGGAGATGGGGGTGTGATGGCCAAGTGCCAAAGTCTGCATCGGGAGGTTTAGGGGTCGTGGTTGCCGTGGTTACCCAAAAAGGGCCGGGGCTACGTGCAGTGAGATGAGTTGAAGCTGCTCGCAGAACCCACAAGCTTGAGAAGTGTGGAACCCCAAACCCATGCTCTCACACCCGTGGCTCTTGAAAAGGTGTTACCCAACAGCTGGTTTGGGCGAGCAGCTTCACACGGGAGGGTGATAACAGGGAGATTCAGTTTTTTAAAAAAAAATATATATATATTTTATATTTTTATTGGTTTCAGAGAAGAAGGGAGAGGGAGAGAGAGAAGAAGGGAGAGGGAGAGAGGTGATAACAGGGAGATTCAGTTTAAAAAAATATATATATATATTTTATATTTTTATTGGTTTCAGAGAAGAAGGGAGAGGGATGAGAGAGAATCAGGGATCGGCTGCTTCCTACACTCCCCACAGTGGGGATGGAGCCTGCAATCCGGGCGTGTGCCCTGACGGGGAATCAGACCGAGACCTCCTGATTTATGGGCTGACCCAACCACTGAGCCACACCAGCAGGGCAGGGAGATTCATTTCCAATGTTAGCCTCATTAATAGCCTTTCCTTCACGATGGGATGTGACCCTGGCTGTTTTTACACGGGGATATTATGCTTTCTTTGAAAAGCAATCCATTTGCATTCAATTAAAAAAGATCCAGAAGTAAATATTTGGCAGACCTGATATGTAGACTTGGGGAAAACCGTGAGAATGAACCTGCCTGCCTGAAGTTGGGGAGACCTGGCCTGGGTTACCCACTCGCTTTGAACCAAACAGGTCCAGGGGGTGTTTGTCACCCCAAGAGAGAAGTCCTTGCCTGGAGGGGAAGTTGGCTCATGCTGTAGCTGGTTACTGACTCCTCTGGAAGTGTTATCAATGCACTACACGCGTGCTTGCTTCAAAAGAGAATTATGGGCACCAGGGGTGGGTGGGGAGGGGAGGTTGACAGCCAAGGGGGTGGAAGGAACTTTCTGGAAAGATAAAAAGGTTGTATAACTGGATTGGTGTTTGTTACATAAATGCACCTGTTTGTCAAGTCACCGACCTGTGTTTTTTTTGTTTACACGTGGAAGTTCCGTGGTTGCTTTAAAAAGCTGACTTGAAAACAAAACAAAGCCAAAGCCACCGATGTTTATTCGCATCAGGAGCCGTTCAGACTCGTGGTCAGTTCTGAGTTCTGGGGCCTGTGCTTTGCTTCCCTGGAGTACATTCTAGCTCTCATTTAGATGTCACGTCAGACACTGCCAAAGTCAACATTTACATTTCTGCCCCGTGCCAGTCACAGCAGGCTGCTTCCGATGTCAGAGAGTGGCGTTTGGCAAAGGGAGATCACAGGTCATCAAGGCGGTGATGGATTCCTCATGAGACGCTGTTGGGACAATTGGTTCTCCATTTAGGAGGAACTATTAGACCCCCTACCTCACACTCTATAAGCATATGTGAACATTCCAGATGGATTAAAGATGGATGGAATAAATGCTAAAACAAAACAAAACAAAACAAAAACCCCATAGAAGTATTGAAAGAAAATAAAAGATTTTTTAAAAATAAATACCAACCAGAGAACACTAAACCATGAGAGCCAAAACTCATACAAGGAATGGCACATTTGACTGTATAGTAATGTAATCCTTTCTTTGACCCAAGACACCAAGAAGTTGGCTAAAAGTCACGCAGTAGACTGCAGGAAAAATACTGTCTCAGATGTATTTAAAAGTGAAGAATTTAAAGTATATACATATTTTTATTGATTTCAGGGAGGAAGGAAGAGGGAGGGAGAGAGAATCCTTGATCGGCTGCCTCCTGCACACCCCACACTGGGGACTGAGCCTGCAAGCTGGGCATGTGTCCGGACTGGGAATCGAACCGTGGCCTCCTGGCTCATAGGTTGACACTCAACCATTGAGCCACGACGGCCGGGCTGAAGGACTTCAATATGAAAAGAGGTTCTGTATATCTGTGAGAAAACGAATAAGTGACAAAAAGCCAAATTAAAAACTGGGTCAAGGATCTAAACATTTGTTTCACACCAGAAGAAACGAAAATAGATAAGGAAGTTATGAAAGGTCTGTGGTCTCCTTCACACTTATAAGTGGGCACATTGAAACGATGACATCACTCCTGTGTCGGTGAGAAAAAGTTGCCAATTCGTGGTATCATTACAGTGGAAATTCTAACCCGTCCTGCCATTCTTTTGACATGGTTTCTGTAAATACCCAGTCTGACTGACATGTAGCTTGTAGGGAAACAGCGTGTTGGTATAAGAATTCTAGTCGGGAGATGCAGTCGCTGGCCTTCAGTCATGCCAGCTCTGGGAGACTTGCTGACCTTCAAATGTGACAGATCCTCCCTTCCTCCAGTGGATGGACGGAGATAAATCCTACCTGCAGCCGGACATTCCTGAGCACTGAACCACTAATCAGCACCTGCCAAATACCCTAAGCCCCCGATTCCTAAGTCCCTAGGTCCCTAATCATGTGCCTTACATGAAACCACCAATCAGCGTGTGCTGAGTGCCCTAAGCCCAGTCCCCTATCTTCCCCTTAAAAGTACCTGGACCCTGGCCCTCGCTCTCTCTCTCTCTCTCTGGAAGCAGCCGGCTGTGGTACTCTTCTCTTCAATAAAGTGTGTGTCTCTGGCCCACTCTGTTTCATCTTTCATTCTGGTGCCGAAACCCGGGATCGAACCAGGGACCTTTCCAGGTGTTTCATCTATCACCCCGCCAGCTGGGGCTCTTTCCTTTGAACCATTTGGGCTTCTGTAGGAATCAATAGGGGCCACACGGAGGTCGGCCGGGCAGTGGGACGGCTCGGTGCCCAAGAAAAATCCCAGGTCCCCGGTGTGGGATCTGGTTGGAGTGCTCTTTGGGGTTTTGGGATTTGGATTTGGGGGGATTGTTTGCTTTCCGGTTGCCTGTGTCTGTGGGTTGTCTTTAATTTGGAATGTTGTTGCTTAGAGAAATTTGCTTAGGAATCATGCTGCTCTACAGCGGCTGCCTCCTTCCTGTTTGTGTCGCTGTCACCACTATTTTGCAATGGGAGTTGCTTTGTCAAAGGCCTGCTAGCTAGGATAAGATCTCCTACGTGCAAGCTTTCTTGTTGCTACATCCTAAAAATTCTACTCGGAAAGATCTGCATGGATGAAGGGGGAAGGTCTCCTCCCCTCCCTGAGAGTAGATAGAAGAAAAATGTGATGAAATAAATTTTTTAAGCACCCTGAATCCTCCCAGAGCGGTCTGGGGAAATTCAGACCACGCCCGAACCCAGGGCAGGCGGGGAAGCAGCCAGGGCAATGCCCCACCTCAAAGGGAAACAAATAGGACTTTCAAATTCAAGCTTCTGGAGGTTGGGGGGGGAGGGGTGCGGAGGAGGGGACAGCTATAGTCCTGGGAACAGACTGTGGGACCTGCAATCTCCTCCCCCTACCCCCGCCCCCACCTTTTCTCCAGCCTCCTAAGAATGGTCAAGGCCATGCTATGGCTGTTGTGCCTCCTGAAACTGTAAGCATATTTTGCAATGGAAAACAAGCCCATTCCCTAAAGTTATGAAACGTCATTCACAAATTTGCCAATCTGAAGACTGCTAATGGCTTGCTTGCATCTTTCCGTTGTCACTAAGAATTAAGGTTTCTGAGAACTGAGAATTCTACTTAAGTCATGGCTTTGGTAATTGACAGTAGGTTGCTATAAAGTTGATTATTTCTGAAAAAGTTAAGACATAAACTGGCCCAGGCTGGCGCCGCTTAATGGTTAGAGCATCAACCAGCCCACCGATTCCCGGGCCAAGGGCATCATTCCTGGTCAAGGGCAGGCACCTCGGTTTCAGGTTCAATCCCCGCCACGTTGGTTGGGGTGCATGCAGGAGGCAACCAGTCAATGGCCTCTCTCACATCGATGTTTCTCTCTCTCTCTCTCTCTCTCTCTCTCTCTCTCTCTCTCTCTCTCTCTCTGTTCCCTTCCACTTTCTCTCTCTGTAGATCAATGGAAAAAATATCATTGGGTGAGAATTAAAAACAAACAAACAAAAAAACCCCAAAACAAAACAGAAAGGGACTAGGAGAGTCACAGAAGTTTCGAGTACATTGCAGAGGGTCTGTGCAAGTTAAAGCAGAATCATGTAAATGGAAGAATACTCAGGAAGGGAAATGGAAATGGGGGGTGGGGGGAGAAAAAGAAAAAGAAAGGCACATAGATAGGCAATCAAGTGAAGTGGGAATCTTAATGACAAATGAAAAGGCCAGGAGGATCCCTTTGATTTTTTGAAATCAATTGTCATTTCCCCAAAGGAATGCCAGGTGCATTTGACAGCAAGGAACAAATTAATTGATTTTTAAAATTTTATTTATTTATTTATATTTTATTGACTTTTTTACAGAGAGGAAGGGAGAGGGACAGAGAGTTAGAAACATCGATGAGAGAGAAACATCCATCAGCTGCCTCCTGCACATGCCCTACTGGGGTTGTGGCTGCAACCAAGGTACATGCCCTTGACTGGAATCGAACCCGGTACCCTTTAGTCCGCAGGCCAACGCTCTAGCCACCGAGCCAAACCGGTCAGGGCTACCTCTCTCCTTTTTCACAAGCATCTGTCTAATGAGTTTGGTTTTGGTGGCAGCAGGCAGCAGGTAACAGTATGACTAAGAAAATGGGCACTTTCACACAGGATTGCTGAGGATCTAAATTGGCACCACTTTTTAAGGGGGAGGGGCAATTTAGTAGTACACATAAAAGGTTTTTTAAATAATTGATTTCAGCTGTAGCCAGTTAGGCTCAGTGGATAGAACCTTGGCCTAGAACCAAAGGGTCCCAGGTTCGATTCTGGTCAAGGACATGTACGGTACCTTGGTTGCAGGCTCCTCCCCAGCCCAGATCCTGGTTGGGAGCTCATGCAGGAGGTAACCAACCAATGTGTCTTTCTTACATCGATGTTTCTCTCTGTTGTTCCCTCCCTTTCCCAATCTCTTTAAAAATCAATGGAAAAATATCCTCAAATGAGGATTAACAACAACAAAAATGATATGAGAGAGAGAGAGAGAGAGAAGAGAGAGAGAGAGAGAGAGAGAGAGAGAGAGAGAGAGAGAGAGAGAGGGAGAGGGAGAGAGAATGCTTGCATTTCAATAAGAGGTTATATATAAATACATTTTATATTCTGTACAGCGGAATTCTTGCATCAGTTAGAATGAAACAGAACTCTTATGTACTGATCTGGAACAATAGCCATAACATCTTGGCAAGAAGAAAGAAGGCAAGTAGCACAAACCATGTGTAGCTGGATAAACCCTATTTTTCTAAAAACAGCTGCCTGTATGAGTTACCGGGTCCTATAATGATGTCTCACAATCACCCAGGCCAGCACCATCGAGCTATTGCTGTGCCTGTTCTACAGATGAAGACACGGAGGCCCAGCGTGGTTGAGTAATTTGCCCCAGGTGGCACAGCTGGTCAGTTGCAGAGCGTGGATTTGAACCCCAGCAGCCTGATGCCACAGCTGGGACACTTGACCTTATTTTGGATTTGCAGGCCCCAAAACCCTTCCATTATAAGCGAGGGCCTCTCAGAACAACCCTGGAGAGCCAGAGTCGCCCTTTAATAAATACTTTTTTAGTGAAGAGACATCCATCAACCTGAAGTGGCAAAAAGAACTTATCAAAAGGCCCAGCTTCCTGCAAACCCCCTCCTCAGAGGCCCCCCTCCAACAGCTTTAGTTCACGTGGTTGTTCTGTTCTGAGCAATAAATAACTGGCCTCTGCTGCTTCCTGACGTATCAACCTTGGACGTTCTCCGCGGACTTCTGTAAAAAGCAGGTGAGCCTTTGTTTTCCTTTTCCGGTTGTGTTATTTGCCACCCTGGCTCCAGGCCAGACCCCGGGCTGGGCACCTGACAGTGTTGTTGCTGGGAGGAGGCCTGCCCCAGGTCTCCGCGAGTCCGAGGGAAGGGGGGTGGGCCCTGGGCCTGCGTGTCTCCAGGGGCCCGGCTGTTTCTGTGACACCCTGCGGCCACCTCCCTCCCTCAGGCAGAGGCTCGGCATGGCCATGGCGGGGCGGCCGTGGCTCAGGGCCTGCAGGAGGCTGGCCTGTGGCCTCCCTGCTGCACGAAGGCTGTTTGCAGAGCTGCGGGTGCAGCCGCATGGCGTTGTTACTTAACCACGCTGGGCCTCCGTGTCTTCGTCTGTAGAACAGGCACGGCAATAGCTCCACGGTGCTGGCCTGGGTGATTGTGAGACATCATTATAGGACCCGGTAACTCGTACAGGCAGTTGATTTTAGAAAAATAGGGTTATCCAGCTACACCTGGTTTGTGCTACTTGCCTTCTTTCTTCTTGCCAAGATGTGATGGTTGTTGTTCCAGATCAGTACATAGAGTTCTGTTTCATTCTAACTGATGCAGGAATTCTGCTGCACAGAATATAAAATGTGTTTATACACAACCTCCTATTGAAATGCAAGCATTCTCTCGCTCTCTACCTCTGCCTGGCCTGGACTTTGACCCTGTGGGCCTCTGCCTTCCAGATGGCTGGCCCCTACCCCCCCTCACCAACCCTCTCCTCCAGGGGCAGGGCTGAGCCTCCAGCGGAGGCTGATGGAGAGTCGGGTGCCTGGTACCCAGGACCCTGGGGGAGAAAGCCCCGCCCTCTGCTCTTCCTGACCGTGGACTCCCCTGGTGGTGGGAGAAGCCTGAACACAAGTTCCTGAAGCCGGGCACCGTCCCAGACCAGTTAAGTCAGAAACATCAAGGGTGGCCGTGGGTCTAGACGGAACCAGCCCAGAGAGGACAGCGATGTGCTGGTGGTCGGGGCCGAGAACTTGGGAGGCGGGCCTGCAGGCTGCTGAGCGTGGCGCGCGTGGCTGAGGGGGGGCAATGAGGAAATAAATGCAGGGCTGTGGGGACAGAGGCAGAGGGAGTGGCACGTGCAGCAGGTGGCAGAGCTGTGGCCCTGGCCTGTGGGTTGTGGGGATGGCCTTTCTCGCTACACCTAGCATGACACAGACAGGAGAGTGGGCAGGGGTCTGTGCTCCCAGCCAGCACTGCCCCAGGTCCCTTAATCCTCAGCGAGAGCCGTGCATGCCTGTGTGTGTGTGTGTGTGTGTGCGTGTGCGTGTGCGTTTGTGTATGTGTGTGTATGTGTGCATGTGCGTATGTGTATGTGTGTGTGTGTGTGTGTTTGGAGGGGGGTGCTGCACCCTTTCAGGGGTATGGGTGGGCTTCTACGTGGCAGGGTGAAGAGTCTGAGTGCTCTGGAGCAGACAAGGAAACTGAGGCACGGAGAAAAGAAGAAGCTTGCCCAAGGTCACCCTGTGGGCCTGGACCAGCGTTGGGACCCCAGCTCCAGCCTGCAGGCCCGGCTTGTGTGCTTGCTGCCATGCCCCTCACCTGCGGGCCAGCCAGGTGCCCAGGGGGGATGGGTGGCCAGTGCGCAAGACAGTAGGACTGGGCCCCGGTGGGCCTGGGCTTGTCTTGACTCAGTTTCTTTCCAGGGCAAGCGGCATGTGCCATCTGAGCCTTGGGTTTGGTTTGGCTTTGACTGTGAGACCGGAGTCAGAGTCACGGGAGAGTTCGTGTGAAATGCAGGTCCGTGGGCTGGCGTGGCTCCGTGGTTGAACCAGGAGGACCTCATTTGATTCCTGCTCGGGCCACATGCCCAGGCTGCGGGCTCCATCCCCAGCGTGGAGCGTGCAGGAGGCAGCCGATCCACAATTCTCTCTCATCATTGATGTTTCTCTCTCTCTCTCTCTCTCTCTCTCTCTCTCTCTCTCTCTCTCTCTCTCTCTCCCTCCCTCTCTCCCCCTCCCTCTCCCTGCCTCTCTGAAATCAATAAAAACATGTTTAATTTAAAAACAAGGACATCGCCGGAACCGGTTTGGCTCAGCGGATAGAGCGTCAGACTGCGGACTGAAAGGTCCCGGGTTCGATTCCGGTCAAGGGTATGTGCCTCGGTTGCGGGTACATGCTGATCAATGTTTCTCTCCCATCGATGTTTCTAACTCTCTATCCCTCTCTGTTAAAAAAAAATCAATAAAATAGATTTTTAAAACATAAAATAAAAACGAGGAAATGCAGGGTCCTTGGGCACAGACAGCGAGCACCTCCTTACATCCTGCTCTCCCCCCTCCCCCCCCCCCCGTGCCCCCGGGACCCACCCTACAGGAGACACACTGGCTGCTGGAACCGGAGCCCGGAGCCCAGGGGGGAGGCAGGCTGGGAGGGCGCGGCCGCCCCTTCCCCCTCCCTATGCCCGGCTCCCGGGGCTGTGGCAGGGCGGGGTGTGCGCCCAGGGAAGTGAGTGTGCCAGCCGGAGGTGCGGGTGCGGGGCTGGTGGGCACACGCAGACGGCCTCTCTGAGTCAGGAGCCGTGTCTGCCGGCCGCTGCCGTTTCCTCTGCTCCGGTTTGGGTTCTGCTATGAGTGGGCATAACCTCAGAGGGCGCCCCGCTCTCTCCCGTCAGCTTTTCTGAGGCCGTGGCCCTCGGGGTGGCATGCTCCGGGGCTAGCCACAGCATCCGGGAGCGGCCCCGCCGTGGCCTCCGCGGGGCTGCAGGCCTATTTATACACCCCACGTACACAGAGGCCGGCAGGTTTGTTTGGTGTTTGTCGGGCAAATGGCATTGGAACAGCCACAGTGGAAATAATTGCAAAATGGAAAGAGATACTGGCTTTGCTTTCTTTCTTTTTTAAAAAAAAATATATATATTTTATTGATTTTTTTATTACTGAGAGGAAGGGAGAGAAAGAGGGATAGAGAGTTAGAAACATCGATGAGAGAGAAACATCTGTTAGCTGCCTCCTGCACATCCCCTACTGGGGATGTGCTTGCAACCCAGGTACAGGCCCTTGACAGGGTTAGAAGCTGGGACCCTTCAGTCCACAGGCCGATGCTCTATCCACTGAACCAAACCAGGTAGGGCGGCCCTGGCTGGTTTTGCTCCTGGTTAGAGCATCAGCCTGTGGACTGAAAGAGGGGTCATGGGTTCGATTCCGGTCAAGGTCACATACCTTGGTTGCTGGCTCCATCCCTGGCCCTGGGCAGGGACCGGGCAGTAGGCAACCAATTGATGTGTCTCGCTCACATCAATGTTTCTCTCTCTCTCTCTTCCTCTTTCCTTTCCTTCCTTCCTTCTTCACTAGAGGATACGTTTCCCCCTTGATTTTCAGAGAGAGTGGAAGAGAGGGGGAGAGACAGAGAGAGGAACATCAACATAAGAGAGGTACATAGATCAGCTACCTCCCGCATGCGCTGGGACCAGGGCCAGGGCCCCAGCCTGCAACCGAGGTCCATGCCCTTGACGGGAATCACACCCGGGACCCTTCCATCGGCGGCCCACTGAGCCAGACCGGCTGGGGCTGTGTGTTTCTTGATTTAATAGATGTCCCGTGGCACAGAGAGGTTAAGCAGCCTTCCCAAGGGTGCCCAGCAAGTGAGCGCTTGAGCCCAGGGCTCCAGCCACAGCCCCTGCTGCTCACGAGGCAGAGCCTGGTGATTGCACTACCTGCCAGGGGCTGAGGGCAGAACGGAGTGGGTGGGGGTTAGGGGGGTGGAGTGTGGGTGTCGTCAGGTGATCCCTGGGTCACTGGGACTCCCCTGGTGTCCTTATCGGGGTGGGTGGCGTCTGTGGGGCTTTGGGGGAAACTCCGGGGCATCAGGAGGCAGGCTGCCTTCCTGTCGGCCCCTTCTGCTCTCAGACACCGTCTGACCTGGCGCCCCCTCACCCGTGCGTGCCAGCCTGTGGGGGTGGGAGACACAGGCAGCGTCTTGCTGAGCGGAGCAGGCATGCATGCCCACGGGCAGAGCAGAGGTGGTAGCATCTGCAGCTGGAAGTGTGCCAGAGGAAGAGGGGTGAGGGGGGATGTGAACAGCGGTGCCGGGGCTGGCCAGATAGGGCAGGGCTGGGGCCAGTGGTCCAGGCGGAGGCTGGGAGGATGTAGCAAGCATCTCCATGGGCACCTCCACGGGGTGGGGGGTCCAGGCAGGAGTCCCAGACCTCGGGACCCTCTGGGACACCTGAGCAGCTGCCCTGTCCCTGCCCCCACCCTGCGCCTGCTCTTGCTTCGTGCCCTGCAGGACCGGGATGTTCTGAGCACAGGCGCTGTGTCCCACCCCCACGCCCGCTCCTCTGAACCCCGCACCTCCTGCCTGCGGCCCTCTGTGGGCGGCTGCCTTGTTTTTATTGCAGGCAGGTGAGCCTGGGCCCAGACGTCAGGTGGGGCGTGAGCTCAGGGAGGAGGCAGGAGGGGACTCGCAGGCTTGGTAATCACATATGGGGAGCTGCACGCCCCCCACTGCCCTGGGGGTGCTTCTGAGGCTCAGAAACCTTCCATGACACCTCCCCACCGGCTGCTCATCCTGGGGCCAATGATAGGCTCTCAGCCCATGTGCCCCTGCGTAGAGGGTCCAGCCGGCGTGGCTCAGTGGCTGAGCATCGGCTTAGGAACCAGGAGGTCACGGTTCGATTCCCGGGCAGGGCACATGCCCAGGTTTCGGGCCTGATCCCCAGTGTGGGGCGTGCAGGAGGCAGCTGGTCACGATTCTCTCTCATCATGGATGTTTCTCTCTCTCCTTCTCCCGTCCTCTCTGAAATCAACACATATAGATGAACAAAGAAAGCCCACGGAGGGCTGAGGTGCTGGGGGGGAGGGTGCCCCAGCACCCAAGGGGCCAGGGGAGCCCGGCCTAGAGGCCCGGGAGTGCGCGCGGGAGGTGGCAGGCACGGCGGCGGGGCGGCCGGAAATGGTGCAAGGTGGACAGGCGGGGCCTCGGATCGCCACCTGCCCAGACAAGCTCCCGGGAAGCAGTGAACCTGGGAGGAGCTGGACACGGGAGGAGGCGGTGGCTTCTGCTCAGACACAAAGGTAAGAAGCGGCCGCCCGGCCCTTTCAACCTTGACCTTGGGTCCAGCGACCTGAAGGTGCGTGAGAGGCCTGGCCCTGAACCTGCTCAGGGCTCCGGGCTGATCTGGGGGCCCCGGCTCTCCTGTCCTCTGAGTGTGGGCTGGCCGTGCTCACGCGGAGTCCTCCTGGCCCCGGGAGAGCTGGCAGGGGGTGGGGGGCACTGCCTGTGCCCAGACGGGGTGGGGGGAGGGAGTGATTGCAGGCGGTTGAGGGCCGGGGCGAGCCGTGCACCCTGACCCTGGATGAGGAGGCAGGGCCCGTGCCTGCCCTCATCCCCGGTGCCCAGGGCCTGCCTTCCGCCGCGACCCAGGGTGAACCGGTTTGGGAGCAGGTTGGCCGGGGTTGTTTAACGTGTGACGAGGAGGAGGAGGAGGAGGAAGGCGGCCCGCCCTGCAGAGCTGGGCGGAAGGGACAGGAGCCAGGCCAGCCCGGGGTCCTCTGGCTCCTCCACAGCCTGTCTCCCCTTAGCACAGCCCTTGTGAGAGGCGGAAGGCAAATTGCTTTCCGACTGGCCGCTCGCCCCCGGGCCAGGCCCCTGCAATGCGTCCCCTGAGATCGCACCAGGACGGGGAGCCGCCCCCGGAGGCCAAGGCCTGCCCTGCAGAGTGGCCACAGGACCCTGGGCCAGGCCCAGCCTTTCTGGGCGGCTTCCTCCACCTGCCATGAGGTAGTGTCTGAACACAGAGACGGAGCAGTGCCCCAGCGCCCCCCCACCCACTACTCCGTCTCCCCCCCCCCCCCCCATCCCACAGCAGCCAGACAGAGGGCGGTGCTGGAGCCCGTGGCCCTGGCGCCCGCCCTGCTCTGCCCCTGCAGTGTGGCTCCCTGGGGTGCACGGGCAGCAATATGGGCCCCCCGGTCCTTCTGCTAATGAGGCCGCCCTGCTGTCAGCCTCCCTCCCCCATTACGCCTCCTCCGGAGCCAGCTGTGCCCGGCGCTCCGCGGGGAACCCCGGGGCGCCGGGCTGCCCACGCAGAGGCACACCCTGCAGGAGGCGGCTGCCCCCCAAGCCCCACAGGCATCTGGGGAGGGGGGTGTCTCCCGGGGGTTTCCCCTAAATCCACCCAACTCCAACTCTTCATTCACCCACAAAAGAGAGGTGGCAGCCCTGGTTCTCATGGAGGAAACTGAGGCAGCCTCTTTATGACCCCCCCCACCCCCACCCCACGGTCCCCTGAAGCCCACACCTAACACCGAGCTTCGCTGGGCACCCCTCGGGGTGTTTGTGTGGCACCAAGTCAAGATCCTGGGCCCTGCTGACCCCACAGCAGACAAGTGAGATGGCACATTGAGCACTAGTTAAGTATACCATTTTAGTTAGTTAAGCTTAGAGCACTAGTTAAGTATACGATTTTTACCTATATATGTTCCCAAAAATTCTAGTTTAGCACTTCTTAGCTGGGAAAGTGTTTTAAACAACTCCACCAGGCGATTCTCCTCATGAGAGAAGTTTTGGAAACACTGCCTTAGACGTCTCTGCACCCGGGGCAGTGGGTAAACCCCCCCCCGGGCCTCGTCTGCCCCCTCGGTGCGGGAGTGACGATGCCCCGCTGCCTACCAAAGACTCCCGGACTGAGTCCCGGGTGTCTGAGCAGCTGCCCCCCAAGCCCCCCAGGCCAGGGCCCAGGGAGCCGCCGGCAGGGCACAGCGTGGTGGCACCGGCAGCGGCGGGCATGGCCTGCCTGGGACCTCCTGGCCGGGAGGGAGGCACCTGGGGAGGAGTGAGGAGCCTCTTCCACGTCTTGCTCTGGGGGATGTGCACGTAAAGAAACCCCAGGCCCGGCTGGTGTGGCTCAGTGGTTGAGCACCGACCTATGAACCAGGAGGTCACGGTTCGATTCCCGGTCGGGGCACAGGCCTGGGGTTGCAGGCTCGATCCCCAGTGTGGGGCGTGCAGGAGGCAGCCGGTCCATGATTCTCTCTCATCATGGATGTGTCTATCTCTTTCTTCCTTTTTCCTTCCTTTCTGAAATCAATAAAAACATATTTTTTAAAAAGAAAAGAAATCCCAGGATAGTGGCAGGGCCTGGGTCTCTACTTACACCTTCGGGGACGGAGGCAGACAGTTCAGATCGGGACGATTTGATGCCTGTTCCCCGGCTGCGCTACTTTAAGGGCTTTGGAGCAATGCCAGGAGGAGTCTAGGTGAGGCGAGGGGCCGTTTGCCTTCCCCCCACCCCCCCAGTCACCGGTCTCCCGCAGGCCTGAGCAGGGTGCCCTGGGTCCCTGGGGAAACCAGTCCTGTCCCGCTCAGCTCCGGTCTCTGACATTACAGGAGGCCAGGTCTCACCTGAGGGGCCCAAGCCTCTGGATGGGCAGCCCTGCATCCGTGCCCACCGCGGGAGTGGCCCAGCTGCCGGGCATGAGAATGGGGAGGGGGCTGGGGCCCATCTTTGGCGGGTCCACCCGGCCCTGGTCTCGGGAATTCGGAAGGGCTGGGAGGCAGGAGCGTGGCCACGGCGACCTTGAGGCCTGTTCTGGCTGGATCCAGCCCTCCTGCCAAGTGCACGTGGGGGCTGGGCTGAGGTCAGACATTCCATCATGCCCAGGAAGAGGGGGCGGCTGCCCTGTCTAACCTTCTATCTCGGGCAGCTGGGCACCCAGGCGTGCCCGCCTCCTGGGAAGGTCGGCAGGATGGTGCTGGGAGGCCCTGCCAGCCTGAGCTCTCTCTAAGCACCGGAGTTCTGTGTGCCCCCTCCAGCAGGACAGGCCCTGGTGACTCTGTGTGTGTGTGTGGGGGGGTGGAGGTTGGTGGGGGGGGTGGGGGGGAGGTCTGTCTGCCTGGCTGTCTGGGCTGGGCCCAAGGTCACTTCTTGTTGGCAAACGGTCAAGATGGCATTGGAGCCCAGCTACAGGGGTTCACGTGTGGCTCCATGGTCGAGTGTTGACCTATGAACCAGGAGGTCACAGTTCGATTCCTGGTCAGGGCACATGCCAGGGTGAGGCGTGCAGGAGGCAGCGGATCGATGATTCTCTCTCATCATTGACGTTTCTATCCCGCTTTCTTCCTCTCTGAAAATCAGTTAAAAAATAAAATAGCCCTAACCGGTTTGGCTCAGTGGATAGAGCATCGGCCTGCGGATTCAAGGGCCCCAGGTTAGATTCTGGTCAAGGGCATGTACCTTGGTTGCGGGTACATCCCCAGTAGGGGGTGTGCAGGAGGCAGCTGATCGATGTTTCTCTCTCATTGATGTTTCTAACGCCCTTTCTCTCTGTAAAAAATAAATAAATAAATAAAAAAAATCAATAAAAAATCAATAAAATATATTTTAAAAAATCAATAAAATATATTTAAAAAAATAAATAAAATAAGAAGATGCCACTGGAACCAGGAAGGGGGAGGGAACTGACCTAGAGTCAGATCCTGGCTCAAATCCTGTGTGACCTGGGACTGGCCCCCCCCCCCCCCCCCTCTGAGCCTCAGCAGATGGAGCGAGGCTTCCATGACGAGGTGTGTGTGTGTGTGTGTGTGTGTGTGTGTGTGTGAGAAATACCAAGCCATTTGCCTTCCACACAGTCCGTGTTCCGTAGGGACACAAGGGCACTGGGTCTGAGCCTGCAGGGAGGGGGTGGAGAGCGGTCAGGGCCAGACACAGGTGCGGACACAGGCGCCCTGCGGCTGGGGGGGGACTTTCTCTCCCAAGACCCAGGGTTCTGAAACCTGAGCCAGGTAATGTGGGCGGGGCCCTGCCTGGGCTCCGCCCCTGCCTGGGCCCCACCCCAGCGGGAGCCAATGAGGGTGAGGCTGCCCTTGGCGCTCCAAATAAGGACTCAGCGCACAGGCTTGGACCTGGGCCTCGCGTTCCATCCATCGCTGGAGCTGCACGAGTGAGCTTCGTGCACCCCAAGCCCAAGCCCGGGCTTGACTCTCTGGGAGACGTGCCCCATGTTAATGGCCAACAGTCCTTCCCCCTCCTCCACGTCTTGGATTCTTGGATTCGTCAGGCTCTCTGCTTCTCCAGTGGGGGGATGAGCGGAGGGTGGGGGAGGCAGGCCCAGGGCCCAGGGCACACAGCTCCCTTTGTGACTGCGGCTGAGTCACATGGGCACTGCCATCCCCCTGGGCCCTGGGGCGGGCGTGACGGGCGATGGCGTTATTGTGGGGCTGTGGCTGCCCCCACGCCTGTGGCCAGGACTCTTTCCCATGGGAACGAACCGACAGGAAGGTGGCTGTGAGCACCGGCCTTGGAAAGCAAGTGGTCTGGGTCCCAGGCCCCCCGAGGTTCCTATGCCGACGCTGCGGATGGCCTGCTGGGAGGCCCTGGGAAGGTTCTCGCTCTGAGCCTCAGTTTCCCTCTCTGTGAAATGGGACCGATCGTGGCTGTTTTGTAGAAGAGACTCTGGGCCTTGTGGAAGGGCTTTGTAAGCGTTTGCGTTGACTTGATGGTAATCATCTTGCCATTGGCTCGGTATTTGTTGAGCACCTATAGGTGCCGGGCGTGGCGTTCCAGGATTTATTTACAAGGCCACTCTGCTCGCAAGGAGAGAACTTGGACTTGAGCTGCTCTTGTCCAGTGAAAGCTCACCCCCCAGCAGGCAGTGGTGGCCGGTGACCCTCTCACAGCGGGCACAGCTCTGCAGCATGTGCCAGGCTGCTCACACCGCCCTGCATGGAGGGAGGCTCAGAGACAGAAGAGGGGGGGCCTCCAGGAACAGGCCTGGGGCCCAGCGGACACCGTGGGTCTGTCTGCTCACCCTGGTCCGGGGCCCACACAGGCTCTGGACAGCGAAACCCTTGCAGACACCTCAGGTGCTCGCTGTGCTGGGCCTCGGAGTTTACGGACGGACGCGGCCTTGTTTACTATTCCTGGTGGCCCTGCTACCGCCCGCCGTTGAGTCACCCGCTGGCAGAGCTGGGAGGGGAAGCCGCTGGGCCTGCGTCCAGAGTTTGGGCTTGCAACCTCTCAGTGGCGGGCAGCACGGCCCCGCTCCTCCATCCTTTCAAACCAAGGCCATTCTGCCGGCCGGTGTGGCTCAGTGCTGACCGAAGAACCAGGAGGGGGCAGTTTGAGTCCAAGTCAGGGCACATGCCCGGGTTTCAGGCTTGATCCCAGTGTGGGGTGTACAGGAGGCAGCTCTCACATCATTGTGTCTCCCCCACCCCCCTCTACCTTTCTCCCTGAGATCAATTAAAAAAAAATAATATATATATATATATATATATATATATATATATATATATATCCCTAACCGGTTTGGCTCAGTGGATGGAGCGTTGGCCTGCAGTCTGAAGGGTCCCATGTTAGATTCTGATTCCGGTCAAGGGCATGTACCTTGGTTGCGGGCACATCCCCAGTGGGGGGTGTGCAGGAGGCAGCTGATCGATGTTTCTCTCTCATTGATGTTTCTAACTCTCTCTCTCTCTCCCTTCCCCTCTGTAAAAAAAAAAAAAATCAATAAAATATTAAAAATAATAATAATAAATTGATAAAATAAAACGAAGGCCTTTCTGCACCCCCCCCCCTTCCCATCTCTGGCCACTGCCCCCTCCTCCAGTAATGCTCACGACCCTCTCTGGTCCTGGGGGACTCCACCCCTTCATCCTGAGCCCCAGCAAGGTGCACCCGGCTGCCTGTTGGAAGGCTACCCCACATGTCACAGGCACACCCCCATTCCACTGAGCCTGCGGACGGCCTCTTCTCTGTGCCCCACCTTGAGCCCCCCATTACTCAGGGCGGTTTCGGGCATCTTTTCCCCTCACCTGTGCGTGTGAGGCGGGGTCCTAGCCCTGCTCTGGTTCTCTGGACCTGCCCTCAGCCCCCAGCACCTCCCTCTGCTTCCGTCCTCTCCAGCAGCCCGGCTGCCCCCTCCCCGGCCCAGCCCACCATCGCTGGTGTCCAGACCAGGTGCCTCCCGCTCTGCCCAATGCTGGCCTCCCCTGGGCATCCGGTTCCAACACCCACTCTCACCCAGCAGGCCCGGCTCACCTGAGAGCCGGCGTTCCAGCAAGCAAGCTCTCCGGCCACATCTGTGTGCTGATCACGCCCCTCTCCACCAAAGACCTTGCCTGGTCTCCCAGGGCCTTGGATGAAACCCCATTCAAAGCAAACTCTGTGCTTCCAAACCCCCCCGGATTCTGCCCTTGGTCCGCTAATTGGGTCCCACCTCCTCCCAAGGCTGGCTCCCGGGCCCCAGAATCCTCTCCACCCCTGCTGATGCTGTTCCCTCCACCTGGAATGCCCTTCCAGCTGGTCTCTGCTTATTAAAACCCTTCCTTCGCCGAAACCGGTTTGGCTCAGTGATTAGAGCGTCGGCCTGCGGACTGAAAGGTCCCGGGTTCGATTCCGGTCAAGGGCATGTACCTTGGTTGCAGGCATATCCCCGGTAGGGGGTGTGCAAGAGGCAGCTGATGGATGATTCTCTCTCATCGATGTTTCTAACTCCTATCCCTCTCTCTTCCTCTCTGTAAAAAAATTAATAAAATATATAAACACACACACACACACACACACACACACAAATAAACAAAAAAAACAACCAACCCTTCCTTCAAGACCCAGCTGGGCCTCAGGGGCCAACCAGCTTGGTTCAAACCCTGGCTCCATCCCTCTGTCTGCCTGTCTCTCTTCTGTGAAGGGGTGGGGGGCAGTGACTGATGTGTTACATATGAAGAACCTAGAAGGACCCGGCACATAGTAGGAGCTCCCAGCCACACGCCAGCTGTGCGGCCTGGGCTGCGTCACCTGGTTTCTAACGGACCAGTGAGAGCCCGGCCACAGAGCTGGGAGGGTGAAATGAGAATGACCCACGTCAAGCAGTGCCTTACCCAGTGAACCCTACCCGGTACCCTACCCAGTGAACCGCTGAGTAAGACTAGCGGTGGGCAGGGTAGTGATAAATGGCCATTTATGTGGATTCTGTCCTTTGACTCCCAGAGCCTTCTGGGAGCTCCCCAGTGCCAATAACTCTCTGGCGTCACCACGATGTGAGTCATCCTCGGAGCTGGGGCCTGCACATAGTAGATCTCTCCCTGCACATAGTAGGTCTCTCCCTGCACATAGTAGGTCTCTGAGAAGCCCCATGTGGTGAAAGGGCAGCCAGAGCCTGGCAAGCCGAGTCCTGCCCTGGCCAGGCTGCCTTTCCCATGTGGCAGCGCTCCAGGTCTCTGTGGCCCTGGTGTGCGCACCCAGAGAGTGGCCCGTGCAACTCCCCCCCTGTGCCCAGCTGGCCAGCACCCTCTGGGGGTGTGGTGGAGTCACCGCTGCCCTGCTGGCCCGAATGGCAGGGAACAGCTGCTGCTGCCCCGCCTTCCCGTGGCTCCGCCCTGAAGGACAGACCTTGGGGAAACGGAGGCATCGAGGGGTGACTTGCGTGGGGACACGGCCTGTCAGGGACTCCCCATCCCTCCCTGGATAACTTGCCTTTCTCTCTGTTTCCCGGCCCACACGGGGGCTCTTGCCCTGATAGTGAGGGAGTGCCCACAGCAGCCCCAGGAGGGAGGGCAGGCCCCGTGCCCTCAGCGCCTGCCGGCCAGGGCATCAGCCACAGGCTGGACAGCGGGGCGGACGCTGGAGAGCACAGCGCTGCCTTCTGGAAGCTCCGGGCGGGGCCTCTCTGCACCCCCCACCGGGCAGCCTGATGGCAGGTGAGGGGTGGCCGTCCCCACAGAAGCCCCAGCCCCCGGCCTCACGACCCTCCCCCCCCCCCCGCAGCCCTGAGCACCCCATGGGCCCAGGTCTGGGGAGGCCGCACTTGAGTGACCGGAGCCAGGCTGCTGGGCGGCCCTGACCTCAGCACCTCCAGCTGGGTGGCCTCAGGCACCTCCATCCCCTCTCTGAGCTCACATCCCTGTCCCCCGCTCTCCCTGCCTCATCACCACATTCCAGCAGCTCTTCCTGCTGGTCTGAGCTGAGCTGGTCTGAGCCACACGCCCCTCACCGCTGTGCTCAGATGGCCGTGCGCGAGGGAAGGTGATAAATGGTCAGTGAGTGTGATCATCACCCTTAGTATCGCTGCTGTGGCAGGCCCGCCCTGTGGGGTGGCTACGGCCGTCAGGCCTCCGGGCCCTCAGCAGCCAGCGAGCAGCGGACAGTGACCGGGAAGGGGGCGGGGTCCCGGCCCATCCCCAGCTTCCTCGCCACCAGGAATGAGTGGCGTCCTCGGCCTCAGCTTCCCCTCTGGCCTCGCCGACGGGCTGAGGGATGCCATTTCCAGGAGCCTCTGGCGTCTCAGTGCCCAGAGCCTGAGTCCGGGGTATTGGCACTCTGTGTGCCCGGTGAGCTCTGCCATGGGTCCCTGTGCTGGGAGGACCGAGGCTCAGGGAGACTCAAGGTCAGGTGGCCAGTCGTGCGTGGACTGGCTGGCTGCATGCCAGGCGCTGGATCACCCCCAACCCCCCCAACCCCCCAACCCCGTGCCTTCCGCTCCGCCGGTCATTGGTCATTCCGGCTCCTGCCGGCTGCCAAGGAGGCTGGACGCTCCTCCAGGGAGGGGCAGTTGTCGCCTGGGCCCGGCGGCGGTGGGGGGCAGCATCAAAGTGCCCGTTGCCCTAGCAACCCTGGCTTCCGGGCATTTTGGGGAGCCCGGCCCTGGGAGGCGGCAGATGGAGGGTGAGGAGGCGGCACTCTCCCTGGCTGGTGTCTGTCCCAGAAACTGGGCACCTCTCTGCCCGAATGCAATGCGGGGTGAGGCTGGGGTGCCCCTGGCCCAGTGCTGAGTCACTGGAGTCCCTGCCTCAGCTCCCGGCCCTGCCCCCTTCTCAGCCTCCCTCTGAGAAATCCATGACTCACTAATGGTCCGTCATCCCTCGCTGAGCTGAAGAGGAGGGAGGAGGGAGAAAGGAGAAGGGAGGGGTGGAGGGAGGAGGAGGGAGGAGTCATCCGGAGGGGGCACCCCCCCACCAAACACCCAGGGCTCCTCCCCCTCCACCCTGGCTGCCTGGCCGCCCTGCCCTGCGAGGAGGGGCCGGAGCCACCACACGCACAGCAGCTCCCTCTGCAGCCAGACGACTAGGGCAGGTTCAGCCTCTGGAGGTGAATCCCAAAAGGCCCGTCAGCTGCCTGATCCCATCCGGACCCCCCACCGGGCGCCAGGTACCAGGTCAAGGAGGGATGAAGGGTGGGGGTGGGACAGCGACGTGGGAGCCTTGGTGTCTGGGTGGGAGCCTGGGGGAGCATTGCTGTAGGGGGGTCTCTGGAGCTGGGGGTAGATGGACAGGGAGATGCCCGGGAAGGGGATGGGGCCTGAGGGGAGGAAACCTCTCGGAACCCCTAGTCCTGTGCCAGCTGGGGAAACTGAGGCTCAGAGCGGCGATCACTGGCACGGAGGCTGGGTCTGCTCGCTGGGCGGTGAGAGGAGTTACTTCTGCTCCCGTGGCTCAGCGTGAGGGGAGCCAGGCTCTGAGGGGGCTGGTGGCTTGTCTGGGTCCCCTAACGCTAGAGCCTGGTCCCGGTCCCGGCTCCAGAGCGGCTGCAGGGGGCTGGGCACTGGCCCTGAGGGCGGTCTCACCTGCAGCTGCCTGGGCTGGTCCGCCCCGGTGAGCTGGTCCTCGCCCGGGCATCCTTGGCAGGGAGGAGGGGGTCTTGGCGTGGGAAAAGGCAGGCAGATGAGGAAGCAGAGGCGGAGGGCTGGGCTGCCCGTTAAACCACCAGACCCCCGGCTCTCTCGCCGGCCTGCGGGGCACAGATAGGGTCCCCCCTCCCCCCACGACCCCGTTCCCCTGTTCCTGTCCTCCTGCCTCCCAACGGCCTCCTTCCTGTGATGCTGAGCTGGGGTCTCCCAGGGCCCCACAGGAGGGGGTTCGGGGGCCATGAGCCCAGGCAGGGCCCCTCCCCTCCCTCCCCCCTCTTCCCCAACCCTTCCACTCTGCTCCCACCCAGAGCAGCCCAGGCCTGGGGGGGCCGGGTGGGGAACAATTGTCTCTGTGGCTCCATGGGAGTTACACATACAAACATTTAACTGAGTACCTACTGTGTGCCACGTACTCTGCAGGGAATGGGACGAACAGGTGTCATACAACCCGTGGGCCAGCGCCGGGCCCTGTGGGGACCCTGAGGGCAGCGGGGGGCAGCGGGTTGGTTCCTTGAGGTGGAGACCGAGTGGGAAGCGCCTGGGAGAGCCGCTGGCTGCTGAGTTGGGTGGCAGCACGGAGGCCGGCAGAGGCGGGCCTGGCTCCTGGGCCAGGCCTGACCGTGTGAGCTGCAGGGACTCTGAGATGCAGACCCACTGTGGTCGCAGCAGCACACACCTCCTGGCCTCGCCCCTCTCTCTCTGGGCCTCAGCTGCTGCAGCTGCTAAGTGGGCGTGTGAGGTGAGAATAGTTGCCCTGCACTGTGGCTCGGAGGTGTCAGGTCACGGGGACCCCCCCCCCACAACTCCCCGCAGGGTCTGTGGGGGAGAGGCCTGGCCAGGCAGCCTGCACGGATGCTGCCCTGGGCTACGGGGCAGGGGCAAGTCGCCTGGCTGGGACACCCAAAGCTTGTCAGGGACACAAACAAACGGGACAGTTAGGCTCTGAGGCTGAGGAGTGAGATAAGCTTTCTGCTGGAGGAGGCGGAGGGAGGCAGGGAGCGGAGGGAGGCAGGGAGCGTTCGCCTCGGAGCCTGGGGGCTCAGCCGAGGACGCTGGGCTGGGCTTGGGGACTGGAAAGGAGGGAGAGAAGGAAGAATTTAAGTGTGTGTGTGTGTGTGTGTGTGTGTGTGTGTGTGAGAGAAAGAGAGAGAGAGAGAGAGAGGCGGGGGGCGGATTCCTGGCAGAGGAACCTTCGTGGGGAAAGGTGTGGAAATAGCGAGGGCCTGGGGGAATGGGGCAGGCGATGGCACTGGAGACCTGGCACGGGGCAAGTCCTGGTGGCCGAGTGCCAGGTGGGCAGTGCTGCTCTGCCCTCGGGGGAGGGGCTGGTGCGGGGACTTGGGGAGCTCTGCACCCCAGGCCGACTGCTGCGGCCCAGCAGTCCAGGACGGGAAGGGCAGGGTGTGTGGCGTGGGGCTCAGGGTGCGAGCTGAGGGAACAGTGTGTGGGTGGTGGAGCCGTGCCCATGCCAGGGGTGTGGGTGGGCTCCTCCTGGCAAGGGTGAGGAGTCAGGGGCAGAGCTGGTGGCGGCGTGAGGGGAAGGTGACGTATAGTTCCAAATCCAGCATCCCCCCACCCCCCACCCCCACCCCCCCACCCCCCAGAGCTTAGCAGGCTCTGCACCCCCCATGCCAACCAGGGGCTCTGTGGACCCCTCCTTCTGACTCACAGCAGATGGGGGCATCACGTGAGCAAACCTGGCAGCTGGGGGACCGGGACCCCGGGGGACAGGCAGATGGCAGGGGCGTCGGGGAGGGGAGCGGGGTTGGCACAAAGGGGCCTCTCACACAGGGTGGGTGGGGTGGGTGGGGTGGGCCCTGGCTGGCTCTGCCTCTCCAGTGCTGCCCTCCCCCGTCAGCCTCCTGCCCCATCGGGAGCTCCTGAGGTTCTGGGGAGCCCTCTAGATTCTGGGGTCAGGCCTGGGGGGCTGGGCAGTGGGACCCCGGGTGGGGGAGGAGCGGGGGACACAGTCTCTGACCCTTGCTTGCCCCATCCTTCCCTGGCCTCCCTCCTGCCCTCAGAGCCTGGCCACCCCGCACAGGAGCTCAGTGCTCCCCATGCACCTTTCTCCCCACGAAGCAGGTGCTGGTGCTGAGCCACCTGCGCCGAGGGCACTGGGGCGCAGGAGGCTCACCTGTGGGTGACCTCTCGTGTGGGTGACCTCTCGTGTGGGTGACCTCTCGTGTGGGTGACCTCTCGTGTGGGTGGCTCTAGAGTCTGCGCTCTTGTCCACTGAGCTCTCCTGGCCCCTTGGTGCGAGGGGGGGGGCGGGGGAAGGGGTTCCTGGACCAGGCCAGGTCTGAGCTTCTGTGCTGGGTGCCCTTGTCTTGAACTCCATCCCTGCTGCTGCCCACATCCCCTAGGACCCGCTGGAGAGCCCTGGCCTCGCTCCTCTCCGGGTGTGTGAACTCGGGCGCCCGCCTCCGTGTCCTCACCTGGACGTACCTGCCTGGAGCCGCTGTGAGGACCACGGGCTGTGGCCGCATCGATGCTGGCCTTCCCGTGTCCTCCCTGGGACAGATGGGTGCACGGAGGCCGGGGCGCCTTCGGATAGCTCAGGGGACTTTCCCTCACCCCCACCTCGGGGAGCGGGGGCCAGCTGGCTCCGGGAAGCCCCCCTCCCCAGCCTGACCTGTGCGCGGGTGGGGAGGCCTGTGGGTGGGCACGTGCTCCGGGGCTGATACGGCTAAGGCGGTTTGTGGTGAGCCTGGCAGCACCAGGCGGAGATCAAAGCCGAGCCCTGGAGGAGCCGGCAGAGCCGGGCGGGAGGCCTCTGCATTAGAGGAAGCCGGCCTTGGGGTGGGGGCCTCCCTGCCTGGAAGCCAGCCCAGCTCCGGTCCCTGAAAGGCTGCCTGTCTGCAGCTAATGGCTCCATGCGGCTCCCCAGGCTCAGGGCCACTTAGCCGGCCTCCGAGCTCCGAGCGAGCGGCAGTGGGAGGCCAGTCCCTCCCCTTCTGTCCTCCCCGGGAAGCGCTGGCCTCATTGCTCTAGGCCCCCTGGGGTACGCGGGGCCCGAGGGCTGCCGCCCCGGGTCCCAGCCTCGGGGCCTCCCTGTCCTGACCCACACACAGGGACACAGGGCGCCGGTGCCACCCCGGGCAGGGCTGTGGCTGGGATTTAGGGCAAGAAATCACGGCACAGAGCGGACTTGCTTAGCTGAAGGGTTTGTCTTGGGAGCTGTGGGTGGCTGGATGAGAACTAAGTTCAAACCCTTGAAGAGTGACCTTGAGCCCGGCTGGCGTGGCTCAGTGGCTGAGTGTCGACGGTTCGATTCCCGGTCAGGGCCCAGGCCCGGGTTGCGGGCTCAATCCCCAGGGTGGGGAGTGCGGGAGGCAGCTGATCGATGATTCTCTCTGATCACGGATGTTTCTCTCTCTCCCTCTCCTTTCATCTCTGAAATGAATAATACATACATATGTATGTATATATATATATTTATATATATGAAAAGTGACCTTGAGCAAGTGCCTTAAAGGCTGTGGTGAAATGAGGTGGGGAGACCTGAGCCTCCCCTAGGATTAACTGTGACAGCCACCTGCTGTAGGGACTCCCGGGCAGGAGAGCCTTCCCCCAGACCTCTGCTCCTCCTTCGCCCAGCTCAGCTGTTCCCTGGGAGAGGCTGCACCCGGTGGGGCAAGCTGGGGGCGGCGTGGTTCTGTCCCAGCTTCACCTGCTGTGTGAACGTGGACAGGTGTACTGGCCTCTCTGTGCCCCGTTTCCCTCATCTTTTTTTTTTTTTTAAATATATTTTTAATTGATTTTTTTACAGAGAGGAAGGGAGAGGGATAGAGAGCTAGAAACATAGACGGGAGAGAAACATGGATCAGCTGCCTCCTTGCACACCTCCTACTGGGGATGTGCCCGCAACCAAGGTACATGCCCTGGACTGGAATTGAACCTGGGACCTTTCAGTCTGCAGGCCGACGCTCTATCCACTGAGCCACACCGGTGTCAGCCATTTCCCTCATCTTTAAAGCGAGGGTGGTCAGGGCACCTTGGGAGGGCTTCGTGAGCCGCCAGACCCCGGGTGCTGAGGGCCGCGCCTGGCACCCCACAACGAGGCCACCGCTGCCCTGGCCAGGGCCAGCCCAGCCTCTGGGAGAAGCCGCGGTGAGTGCATCCGGAAGCAGCAGCCTGTCCTGCCATGCTGTCCCTGCAGAGGCACCTGCGGCCACAGCCAGCACTCTCACCACGGAGGGAGGTCTTGATCGGCCTCACGGCTCCAGGCTATTGTCCAGATTGGGACTTTCTCCTGCTGCCCCAGCCCCAGGGCCTGGCCGGGCGGGGCCTCCGTCCTGGCTGTAGGGGAGGCGCGAGGGCGAGCCGGCTGGTTTCCCGGGCAGCGCTCTGCGGTCACTCGTCTGCTGGGCCGCGTTCCCGTGGCCCCCAGGGCCTGCGCCGGGCGGCTGACCCCACCTCTGGCCCTCAGGGTGTGGCTGCATCTTGTGTCTCTGACCCTGTGTCGGGGGACAACTGCCCAGACCCACCTGCCCGGGTGGTGACAAATGCGAGGGGTGAGCCCTGGAGGCCGGCGGGGGTGGTGAGTCACGCCTGGCCCGGTGCCCTCTGACCGCGCGGCTTCTCTGGCTGTGTCATCAGCGGGGCATGTGGCAGACCCTGCAGACCCTGGGGGCAATTCATGGCCCAACCCCCTCCGCCTGGGGCATCGGCCTTCCTCACCAACAAAGACTCTCATTCAGTCCCAGGTGCTGTCAGCCCTCAGAGATTTACATTTTCGCCCTCATGTCACAGATGGGGGAGCGGTTCTGGGTCCCCAGGCCAGTGGGAGGTTCCTAAATCCGGGTCTCCGGCCTCCCAGCCTGGACCTTCTCCCCACGGCACCACCGATGGAGCGCTCAGCGGGTGTTACGTGTGGCAGGGAACTGGGTGAGGGAACGTGGGTACATGTGGGGTTCCTCATGGCCCCTCCAGCCCCGAGCTTCTCTGGCCCCAGAGGAGGCACCTACCCCCACATTCTACCCGGGGATTACGCCCCTGACAGGGCCCGGCCATTCTAGCAGCATCAGCCAGTGTTTGTGGAACCCTCCGTGGCCTTGCCTGTCACCATGAGCGCCCCCAGCTGCCTCTCCAGGGGCTCCTACGAGCCTGCTAATCGCCAGGAGAGCTGGGTGGGAAGCACAGAGGGAGCCGGGCATCAGGGACACGGACCAGAGTGAGGCTGGAGGGGCTGAGGGAGGCATGGGGAAGGGAGGCCTCCCATTTCCTAAATTATCGGGGAGCCGATGCGGCCCCTCGCTCTCCCTATCCAGGGGGCCTGCCCCTGGGCAGGGGCGTCCCTGACCTCGAGGTACTCCCCCCTCCACCCACTGCATCTGACCTTACCTCGGAGAGCAGTGGCCATGGGCGGGGCTGGAAGGAATCCTCTTGAGGTTTTTCTCAAAGCTGCGCTCACCCTCTGTCCGGGACCACGCCTGCCGCACCCTCCCGGGCTCTGCCACCTGCGAGCACATCCCAAACCAGACGGGCAGTGTCTGCTCTCGGCTCCTGGCTGGGAGTCAGCGTGCCAGGTCCTGGTGCCAGGACCAGGGGCGGGGGGGAGCACTCCTCCCTCCAAAGACCCTGCTGCAGTGCCACCCCGCCTCTGCTCCCCAATCTGTTTGGGGAACCAGATGGGCAGCGGCAGGAACTGCTGTCCAGGCAGGACCGTAGGGGGAGGGGACCGGCCCCTATCCGTGGGCCTCCCCGAGGATAGAGAGGGTGCCATGCTGGCGTTGGTGAGTGCCCGAAGGGTGGGTGGCACGTGGGGGAGGGAGGAGGGCGGGTCTGTAGCTTGTTACTTGGGCGGCCATGCTGCCCCGAGCCCGTTCTGTGACGTCTGGAACGAGCCTCAGCATTTCGGCCCCGACCTCCGTGTCGGTCGGCCGTGCTGAGGTTGTAAAGTGAGGATCGGTTCATCTCTTTGGCGGAGACTTGGCTCCGGGAAGCAAGGAGCTAGAAGCTATTCTAAGTGTTTTTATTTTTTATTATTAAAAACAATTTTTAGCCGGGACCGGTTTGGCTCAATGGATAGAGCGTCGGCTTGGGGACTGAAGGGTCCCGGGTTCGATTCCGGTCAAGGGCATGAACCCTGGTTGCGGGCATATCCCCAGTAGGGGGTGTGCAAGAGGCAGCTGGTCGATGACTCTCTCTCATCGATGTTTCTAACTCTGTATCTCTCTCCCTTCCTCTCTGTAAAAAATCAATAAAATATATTTTTTTAAAAATAAAAAAAAATAAAAACAATTTTTAAAAATTGATTTCAGAGAGAGGAAGGGGGAGAGAGAGAAACATCAGTGATGAGAATCATGGATTGGCTGCCTCCTGCATACCCCACCCTGGGGATCCAACCTTCACCCCGGGCATGTGCCCTGACCGGGAATGGAACGGTGACCTCCTGGTTCATAGGTTGACGCTCAACCCCTGAGCCACGCCGGCCAGGCTGTTGTGACTGGGGGTGGGACCTCGGTGCTGTGCCTCGGTTTCTCCGAGTGTTGCTGCAGTTGGTGAGCAGAAGAGTGTGTACAAGGTCAGGGGTGCCCCACGTGTGTGCCCTCTCTGGCTCCCCTGAGCCGCAGCCCCTGCCCCGGGGCTCTGGCGCCCACAGCCCCTGCCTCTGGGCCCAGCAGGCCCTGGAATCCTTTCCAGGACAAGGTTCTACCGAGAACAGCAGCTCCTTTCTTTGCTTTCTCTTCCGCTTCCTCCGGGGGCCAAAAATAGTGCCTGAATGGGACCCAGCTCTGGGCCAGCAGCAAGACAATAGCTGCCTCCTGATCCAGGCAGGCCTCCTGGCTCCCGGCCACGGGCGGGGGTGGGGGGGGGCGAGGTGCAGGGGAGGGGGGTGCATGGCTACCCTGCACGGCCCCAAGCCCCTGCTGTCTTTCCCATGACCTCTGCCAGAGAGCACCCCACATCCCCCCCATTTCCCTTGGAGCGGGGTGGCCTCGGGGTTTCCCGCCAGTGCTGGGAGGGTGCTTGGAGGTGCTTGGCTCCCCGTCTGTCTCCCGAGCCGGCTGCGTCCGGAGCCTGAGGCCTGGGTGGAGACGCCCCTGGTCCTCCTCTGCCGCCCCACGGCTCTGATTTTCTCTTCCTTTTGACTCAGTGGGGCTTTCTGGAGGTCAAAGGGCTGTGCCCTCAGGGGGGGGGGAAGTGAGCTCCCCGTCACAAAGGTGATCCAAGAAAGCTCGGACGTCCCTGGAGGGGGGCCAGGGTTAGTCAAGCCTCCGATGGACATCGCGTCCTCGTGTCTCCGTGTCTCGGGGGAGATGTGGGCTTGAATTCCATGCCCCTCTCTCTTACGGGCGAGGTGGCCGTGAGCCAGTCGCAATACCTCCTTGAGTCTCTGTTTTTCCATCTGTGAGATGGGCTCAATAGGGCTAATGTTTACCGAGCGGTGGGAAATGGACCTCCAACCTGCTCAGGGTAGTGCCTGGCACACAGATGGAGCTTCAGAAGCCTGTTCTCCTCCCTCCCAGGAGGACTGGTTCTTACTCTGGGACACAGAGAGGAGGGTCTGACACCCCCCCCCCCTCTTGGCTCCCAGGGAGCTGGGCAGGGGAGGCGGGGTGGGAGGGGAAGCAAGGAGAACCCCAGGCCCAGAGCTCACTCAGGAGGAAGTTCCCTGCTGGGCTGTGCAATCCGGGAAGGCTTCCTGGAGGAAGCGGCCCCCGAGAGCTGCTCCCGGAAAAGGATGGTGCACATTCTACACTCGTGGCAGCCAAGGGTGAGGTTCAGAGACGTGTCCAGCCTGGGTTGAGGTCAAGGCCACAGCCCGGAGCTTCCAGAGCCCAACGCAGCCGGCAATAGGCATTTTTTTGGTCCCAGAGTTAGCCCCCTCCCCCACACACACACAACGGATTCTGAAAAGACTTGGGTTTAGAGAGTGAATGTTGACAAACGTAGAGGCAAGTGTTCTCCGCAACCTGCTTTCTCAAGCCTGCCCTTTCTCCCGCCGGCTCCCGGCCCGGCCCGGCCAGCGTCTGCGTGAGTTGGGGAGTCGGGTAGCAGACAAGTTAGGGGGCCTGCGCCCTGTTGGGTCTAGCCGGGCGGTGACGTCGCTGCTGAAGCTGCCAACGGTTGCCAGGGAACGGTTGCCAGGGGCTGCTGTCACCTGCGCCCCTTCTCCCGCGCTGGCGGGCTGGTGGCTTGCAGCCCGGCTTCCCTGCTACCCCCTTTGTTTGAGGCTCCGTGAGGCTGAGGCTGAGGGGCTGAGGGCTGGGGTCCTCCCCGTGCCTCTTGGATGGAGAAGCTGACCTGCACCCCGGCAGCTGAGCTCTTTCCGTATTTACAGTCCACTTGACTCCCGGGAGGAGTCCAGGTACGATCCTTCCTGTGCCTCCTCCCTCCTCCCTCTCCCTCTCACTCCTGGTCCTGCTCCCCTCTCCTCCCCCAACCCACTTCCCACCCCCTCTTTCCTTTCCCTTCTTCACCCCTCCCCTCCCTTCTATCTTTCTCTTCTCCTTTTCTCTTCCCTACACCCCTCCATTCCCCTTCCTTCCCCCATCGCCTTCCCCTCTCCCCCTTTCTCTTTTTCCCTCCACTCCCCCTTCCCTCCTCCCTCTTCTCCCCAACACGGAGAGTGTAGCTGGTGGGTGGGGTGGGGGTGGGGCTGGGCTGGCCTGAGGACCCTGGGGGATTCTTAGAAGTCACTGTAAGGGGACTCGGGGTATGAAACACCCCCCAGAACGGCGAGGAAGTGGTTTGGGGTGAGATCTTCACCACCGCACCCCTCCCCTCAGCCACCTTCCAGCTGAAATTATTTTCCACGCCTGGGCCGCAGCCCAGGGTCAAAGCCAAGCCTCAGAGGGTCGGGGCCTGCAGGGGACAGAGCTGGGGACCGCCCCAGCAGCAGGGCCCTGGGAGTTACTAAACTAACCCCGACGAAACACATTTCTTGCCGTTTTTTACTGCGAAATCCACAGCGCCTTCTATTGTGAATTTCAAAGACAAGCTTTTTACGGCCAGGTAAGATCAAGGGGAGATGGGCAGCAAAGTCAAGGGCAGGAGTCCTGCGTGGGGAGCGGGCCCTGGTGGAGCCTCAGCTCCGCCTCTTGCCAGCTGTGTGCTCTGCAGCTGCGGCCTCCGTCTCCTTATCTGTTAAATGGGTATAATGGTACTTGGCTCACAAGGCTTGGGGCGAGCTTAGAATCGAGTCCTGCGTTTTCAAAGAGCTGGATGAACGTTAGCTGTGTTCCTGGAGGTGGTGAGCACCCTGTCCAGGAGGGTATGTAAGCAACATGGACCTGGGGAGGTCGTGTGGTGTCCTCAGTGAGCCAGAGGGGGTCTCGGTCTGCCCTTTCCTGGCGGGGGGTGGGGTGGGGGGGACTCCGGGCACAGTGTCCAGGACTTGGGACTTGAGCCCTGAGCCTGGCCCAGGTCCCCCAAGGCCTCGGGGGGGATGACATCTGGCTGGGTGTGCTGTCTGCCCCTGAGCCCAGGGCAGGGACCTGGAGGAGGAAGAGAGAAAGGGAGGGCTGGCGGCGACCTTGGGAATGTCCAGCGTCCTGTGCTTCAAGGACAGGTGCCCTGCGGGGCCAGGGCCACTGAGCGGTAGCCTCCAGGAAGCGTGTGTGTGTGTGTGTGTGTGTGTGTGTGGGGGGGGGTAAAATGGAGGGGGGGCATCACCGGCCTTGGGTGCGGTGGGAACACAGATGGGGAAGGGGAACTTGAGCCAGACAGCTGAGGTCCGACTGTGGTTCCCCAGAGGAGACTGGCCAGGAGCGGGGAGGAGGCTGCCCAGCTCTGTATCCCTGGCTGCCAGCTGGAGGTAAGCTGCAGAGGCCCTGGCCGTGGAGAGGGCAGGTGGGGACTGGGGACCACACCTACTCACTCAGAGGAGGACAGGAGGCCCCTGGCAGGGACTGACGGCCCGAAGGTCCAGGGGCAGGGAGCCGCAGGGCTGGTTCTGGACCTCGTGTTGCTCCCGCTTGCCACCCTGCCAGGGAGGGGCATTCCTGGCCAGGTGCTGGCGGGTGCTGGCGGGTGCTGGCAGGTGCTGGCGGGTGCGTGGCTGGGGTTTTGGAGTCTGGCCGCAGCGGCTCCTCGGGGAGAGGGCTGGGGGACTTGGCCGTGGACTGAAGCTGGCCTGGAGCATGGAGCTGACCCTGCATTGCTCATGAAGGAATCTGGTCCTCACCCCACACCAGGTTCTGCCAGATCGGGGACCCTCCTAGTTCCTCCTCCTCCCTTAGGGTCTAGGTCTCCTTAATCCGCTACAAAGTTTTCGGAGGGTTTGATTCTCACTCCCCGAAGTTCTTGCATCCTCATGTTCTCTCTCTTTTTCTCTTTCCCTCCCTCCCTCCTTCCCTCCCCATTCCAACATTCTAAGTGTCTCAGCTGCTTGAGGCAAGGCGAGGGCCCAGCTGTCTGCGGTTGACTTTAATGGAAGCGCCAACCTGAGGACAGGGCTGGCAGTGCCCTTTGTCCAAGAGTGGGCGACGCTGGCCGGAGGGAGGTGGGATGGGGCCGAGTGCACCCCGGGCTCGCTCTCTCCGGGGACCTCTTGCCTGGAAGTGTCGAGGATAATGATGATTGGCCTGGGGACCATCACCGCCTAAAGGGCTCCTGCAGTCCATCTTGTGCTGCTAATGGCCTTGGGGACAGCTCAGAGGGGAGCGGGGCCTGGAGGCCGGGATTGGGGGGAGAGAAATGTGTGTGTATGTGTGTTTGTGTGTGTGTGTGTGTGTGTGTGTGTGTGTGTGTACAGGCTTCCTATCTGTGTGGTGGCAAGATTTCTGAGAGCTTATTTTCATGTTGATAGTGGTTATCCATGCAATAAAATAAAATAAAATAAAATAAAATAAAATAAAATAAAAGGATGCATTACCACGTTGAGCTGGGAAACAAAGGCCCATCTAGCTCGGTGGATGTCCTTCCTGTAGGACTTACTAGGTGTACTGGTTAATAATGTGGATTTTTTTTTTCAATAGATGGAGTTATACATATGTTGATATATATATGCAGTTTGATATGTATGCCATTTTGTTGTATTGACAACAAGCTTCAAAACTCCATATGTCAAATTTTCTGAAGGTGCTAACATCATAGATATTTTTACGCTTAAAAATGTCGAATTTTGTGCCCCAAAAAAGAGCATTTGCGGGAAGTTCTAATTCATTACTTGATTACTTGAAGTGCTGGGAAAGGTATCTTGTACTTCGGGAAACTTATAGTGAACATGCTCCGTCTCAAGATACTGTGAGCGCTGGTTTAGAGGCTTTGAAAGTGATGGTTTCGATGTGAAAGACAAAGACAGTCCAGGTCAACCGAAAACGTTTGAAGACCAACAACGACAAGCATTATTGGAAGAAGATGCGTGTCAAACTCAAAAAACAACTAGCAGAAAGATTAAACGTTGCTCAGCAAACAATTTCTGATTGTTTATAAGCAATGGGAAAGATTTTAAAGGAAGGAAAATGGGTACCACAACAACTGAATGGAAGACAAATGGAAAGCCGAAAAGTCATCAGTAAAACGTTGCTTCAGCCGCACAAAAGTCTTTTTTGCATCGATGGCAATGAAAAGTGGATTTATTTTGAGAATCTCAAATGCACAACATCATGGGTTGATCCAGATCAAGCATCAACATCAACTGCAAGGCCAAATGGCTTCGGAAAGAAGACAATGCTCTGCGTTTGGTGGGATGGGGAAGGTGTGGTGCATTATGAGCTTCTAAAACCAGGTGAGACCGTTAATACTGATCGCTACCGACAACAAATGATCAATTTGAACCACGCTTTGGTCATAAAACCACCAGAATGGGCCAGAAGACACCGCAAAGTAATTTTGCTTCATGATGATGCACCATCGCATACTTCAAAACCAGTTAAAGACACGTTAAAAGATCTTGCCTGGGAAGTATTAACCCACCCACTGAATTCACCAGACCTTGCTCCTTCAGATGCCCACTTGTTCTGATCAATGGCCCACACGCTTTCTGAGCAGCACTTCAAGACGTCCGAAGAAGTGGAGAATCGGGTCTCTGAATGGTTTGCCTCAAAACAAGAGACGTTCTATTGGAACGGTGCCCACAAATTCCCTGAAAGGGGGAAAATGTGTAGCTAGCGATGGACATTACTTTGAATGAAGCACTTCTGATGTTTCTCTTGAAATTATCGTGTTTTCTTTACACGATAGAAACATCTAGTTAATAAAACCCGCATTATTCACCGGTACACCTCGTATCAGAACCTTTCGTGTGCTAGACAAGACCAAGCAGGCCCGCATCCCTTCTCTAACGTGAGAATAGCCTTCTTAGGGAGTGCTCTGAGTTTTCCGTGTGTTTTAGAAAGACACACCGAAAGGTTGTGCCTCCTGCAAGCACCCCGACTGGGGTCAGCGATCAGACTTGCCACCCACGTCTGCGCCCTGGGCCAGGATTAGAATGGAGTGACACTCTGGTGCCAGGGTGGGCGCTCTAACCACTGAGCACGCTGGCCAGGGCACCACCCGGTGTTCTGTCCAGCTCTGTGTGGCTGGAGTATGAAGGCTGTCAAGATGGGGATGTGGAGGCCGGAGGCTCAGGGCATCAGGATCTGCATAGACGGGCAGACAGACAGACAGTCAGAGGCTCGGAGTTGGGAACCCACAAGCCCAGCTCCTCTCCGGACGGACGGGTGACTGTGTTAGCCTCTCTGGGGTTTGAAGCAAATGCTGCGGTTCCCATAGAGCAACTGCAGGGGGCGGCTCCCGCTAGCCGGCTCCTGGAGAACTCAGAGTCTCCCACTGGCAGGGGCGCCCTCTCCTCCCCCTGAGCCGGGCCTCACTGGCTGAGGGAGCCGCTGGGAGGTGGTGGGGGGCAGGGACAGCCCTCCTCGGGTCGGGGGCAGGCCTGTGAGGCTCACCGTGGGCAGTGTGTGCGCCAGCCTTTGGCTCTGCCTGTCTCACTTATTTTTTCTCCTCCTTTATTGGAGTCAGATTCCTGAGGCCTGGACCACTGTGTTCCCAGCAATGCCAGGTCACCCTTCCTGGGGGGAGGCCCTATGTGTCACCAGCTTGGGCCTCGGCCCCCCACACTTGGGAGCGGGGACAGGGAGGAGGGAGAGGCTGGGTCTGCGAGCTGGGCTCCCTGGGAGTGGGGTGTGGCCCTGGGTCCCACCAGGATGAGGGCACCTCCTCTGAATGCTGGGTTCAGGTGCTTCTATGCAAGACTGACTTAAGCGGTTTGTAAACCTCGGTGGAGGGTCCTCTCGGCCCCCCTCCTGGGCCCCCCAGGAAGCACCTGCAAGGGGTCCCCCTGCTCTGACCTAACTGCCGTCCCAGCTGAGGCCGTCTGAGCAGCTCCCAGCGCCTCCTCAGGGCCAGCCCGCCCCGTTCTTTCCCGTTCTCCCCTCTGCTCCCTGCACACACACACACTCACACACACACATACACACAGACTCATACACACACACACACACACAGACACACAGACTCACACACACACACACAGACACACACACTCACACACACAGACTCACACACACAGATACACACACACACAGACACACACACACACACATACACACAGACTCACACACACACACAGACACACAGACTCACACACACACACACAGACACACAGACTCACACACAGACACACACACTCACACACACAGACTCACACACACAGATACACTCACACACACAGACACACACACACTCACACACACAGACTCACACCACAGACACACACACACACACAGACACAGACACACACAGACTCACACACACAGACTCACACACATAGACACACAGACACACACACACACACACACACACACACACACACACACATCCCACCCGCTGGCACCTTTACACTCTCCAGGTGCCATCCTCGCCCTCACCCTCCCTCTCCCCATCTCTCTCCTGGGCCACCCCTTCCTCCTCAGGCCTCTGCCCGGGGCTCAGGGGCCTCGCCAGCTGCTGACACTGTCCCCTCTCCGCCCCCCTTCACAGCCTCTAGAAGCAGCTGAGGACCAGGCTGGGGCAGGGGAGCAGGGCGGTCCTCCCCACCCCACGTCCTCCCCCAGGGGGGCAAGCCAGGCTCATGCGAAGCCCCACGAGGGGTCCCTCCCTGGCTGCCCTCTCCCGCCCACCCTCCCCCTGCCCGCTGTCCTGGAAGGCCCCGTCTAGGCTCCAGAAAGGGTGCCACCCGGTGAGAGGAGGTTCCGCAGGGACACAGGCTGGGGCCCGGCCGGCGCTGCCACTCCCCGCTGAGTGATGTGGGCCGGGCCCCAGCCCTCTGAGTTTCTCTGTGAGACAGGGCTCCCCGTCTTATCCCAGGCTCGCCCCCCATGGCTCCCAAGCCTGCGGTGTCAGTTCACTGACCGGAGGGACACTTGTTAAAGCCGCTCCCAGGCCCAGCCCAGACCTGCTGTGTGCTAACCTGGCTGGGCTGGGGAGGGGGGAAAGGGGGTGTGAAAATGCAATTTAGTCAACTCCCTTGGGCAGGTTTGGGCTCCTGTGATGTGAGCTCGTGACAACGGGGTTGGGTATGGGCCATGGCACCCCGCTCTCCCTCCCCCCAAAAGCTCAGAGGTGAATGCATTCTGGCGGGAGCTGGAGGTTGGGCAGAGCTTCCCGGAGAGGGTGTGTCTGAGTGACTCTCGGAAGATGAGGGCAGGGACAGAGGCACACGGAGGCGGGGATGGCCGCGGGGTCTGCCTCGGGAAGGAGCAGGAGAGGGGCGGGGACCAGCATCCTCCAGGTCCTGTCCACTCACTTCCACCTCCGTCCTCTGCGGAAATGGCTTTTCCAGGAGCCGGGCTCGGGCTGGCGGTGACTCCGTGACTCGTGGCTGGACACGGTTGGCAGAGGAAGTGACTCAGACCCCGTGGGGCGGGGGGGGGGGGGGGGGGAGGGAGCTGTGGGTCTCCTGCCCATGGCCCCCTACCCACGTGAGATGGGCAGGGCTGGGCCCAAGCCAGAGCCCCTTCTCCCGGCTCAGACAAGCCCTGGGTACCCGCTGCTCCGCCTAGATCCTGGGGGGCCCTCTGAGGGGGCCCCCATTGCGCCAGGCTGGGCCTAACTGATCTGTGGGGTCAGGGGCAGCTGCTCTGGGAGGAGTGCTGGGGGGTGGGGTTCTCTGAGGGGCTTGGCCCCCAAATTCTCTCTCCCAGGCTGGGGTTCCCCGCGCTGCCTATGCTGCCCCCCACTTTCTCTCCTGGGCTTTGGGGCTCTTCCAAGCCAAGGGCATGTGCGTCCGGGGGAGCTTTATCTGCAAAGAGCTCTCTAGAGCGAGACCCAGGGCCCCGCCTGCCCCCCTCCCCCCGCGCCTCCCCCCCCTCGTGGTGACCAGGGAACCGATAGCCCTGCCCTAGCCTCAGTTTCCTCATCTGCGAAATGGCCAGGCAGCAGGACCAGCCTCCAGGTTGGCGCAGAGGGTCCGTGGGCCGCTGGAGAGGGTGCTCTGCTCTCCTCATCAAGGTCCTGCCTCCCGCCTGGCCGGGGCTGTGTGAGGGCGGACGAGGGGCCGGCCGGGGGACCAGCGGTTGGTTGGCTCTGAGGGTATTTGATGGCCGAGGCTGGTCCATTTCTGTGGGTCTCCAGGTCCAGAGACCAGGGGTTCTGGCCACGTGGTCCATGTGGAGGTTCATGTATGGGGTTCAGCCTGCAGAGCACAGCTACCCCCTCCCTCCCATTCCCGCTGAGCCAGGTGGGGGCACGTGGGGTGGGGACCAGGGCATTCTGGAGGTGCCGGGTGTGTGGCCTTCATCATGGGAGCTGACTGTACCGCCCAGTGGGCAGCGTGGGGTGGCCGATCTGGGGTGGGGTCTCCTCCTGTCCCCAGTCCGCGCTCCCGTCCCCCCGGGCTCTGCGGGCGGCCCCAGGTCCGGCTGCGAGGACGGGACTTTTCTGGGTGGGGTTCCCGTCTTCCCGTGGCGCTCCGGAAAGGAAGCTTCACGCTCTGAGAATTTCCCGGCTCAGGGTCGCCTGGGCCACGGGACACGCCATGGGGCCGGGAGGGGGGGGGGACCCGGGGAAAGGGGAGGGACACCGGAAGGGCCTGTGATAACCGGGAGACATATATTTATCTAATACATCTTTATGGATGTCAGAGAGGAAGAGGGAGGGAGAGGGAGAGAGAAACATCAATGAGGAGAGTAAATCATCGGTCGGCTGCCTCCTACACGCCCCCATACTGGAGATCAAGCCCGAAACCCGGGCATGTGCCCCGACCAAGAATCGAACCAGGACCTCCTGGTTCCTAGGTCAATGCTCAATCCCTGAGCCACGCCGGCTGGGCATACACAGGGATAGTTCGCTGACCCAGATGGCTTCTATTATACCATACACGTGGCCCTGCTCTAAATCCTTACGGCTATCAATTCATTTAATTCCTGCCGTGAGCCCGGAGGCTGGCTGTCCTGTCCTGGGACCTAGTCCACGGGACCTAGTCCACGGGCAGTGGGAGCTCACGTGGAAGGCCAGAGACAACGCCCCCGCTGGCCAGCTCTGTCCTCGCTGGCTATGTGATGTCTGGAAGTTGTTGGCCCTCCCCAGGCCTCAAGTCTAAAAGCCATAACAGCCAAACCAGTGTGGCTCAGGGATAGAGCATCGGCCTGCGGACTGAAAGGTCCCAGGTTCGATTCCGGTCAAGGCGTGCAGGAGGCAGCTGATTGATGTTTCTCACTATCTCTCTCCCTTCTTCTCTGTAAAAAAATCAATAAAACATATTTAAAAAAAAAAGCCATAACATGGTCGGGGTGGAGGGGATCAGAGGGGAGGAGACATCTGTAATACTTCCAACAATAAAGTTACAAATATATTTTATTGATTTTTTACAGAAAGGAAGGGAGAGTGATAAAGAGTTAGAAACATCGATGAAAGAGAAACATCCATCAGCTGCCTCCTGCACACCCTCTACTGAGGATGTGCCCGCAACCAAGGTACATGCCCTTGACCGGAATCGAACCTGGGACCCTTGAGTCCGCAGGCTGATGCTCTATCCACTGAGCCAAACCAGTCAGGGCTAAAGATACATTTAACATAAAATAAAACAAATGCCATCACATGGGGAGTTTGGGCCAGATTCTCAAAGCGATGTGTGAGGTACGCATTCACAGGATAAAGCAGAGGCCGCTGCCTGGGACGGTGACATTTGGACAGGGAGTCAGAGGCAGACAGCGGCAGGCAGAGAGGAGGAGGGAAGAGGGGGTCCGGGAGGGGCATGTTTCTGTCCTGGATGCTGCGTTTCCTTCCTCTGGTCTGGGCGGCAGAAGGCGGTTTCAGAAGGGGCTCAAAATGCTCAGAGCGGCCACAGAGTGAAACCAGAACAATCACAGCCCAGGAAACAGTGGCCGTTCCCTAAAACACTTTCACATCCTTCTTCGGAGGGTCCCGGGATGCCACCTGAGCAGGAGGGTGAGCCCGAGGGACCCATGGTTAGACCGATGAGGCCCAAGAAATTAGGGTTCCGTTACACATAGAGGACTAGCTCCAACTTGGGGGGGGAGACGGGGGAGGCGGGCACAGGTTAGTTCGAGGAAGGCACGGCCCCAGCAGGAGACAATGAGCTCTCGCCTGCGTCACCGCTCCCTTTAACACTGCCCTCAAGTTGGCCATGGAAACGCTGCCTCCTCCTGGAAGCCCTCCTTGGTTTCTACCAAACCCTCACTCCTCGCGTGCCCCTAGGTTGCCAGGCTTCCCTTCGCCTGGCCTGTGGCAGGTGGTTGCATCTGTCACCATCACCATCTGCAGTTCCCCACAGGATGAGGGTGCCTGTCTGCGTCTGGCACCACCCAGTGTGGTCAGAGGGCCAGATGGCAGAGGCAGAGACCAAAGCCACCTGCCATCTCTCTGTGCGTGCCAGGCACACGGGTTCCCTGCCAGGCGCTGCCGTTCTGACCAGGCAGGAAGAACTCCTGGCTTTTGGGCAAGTCAACCCCACCCCAGACCTCAGTATGGCCCACGGGCTCAGCCACAGGGCTGGAAGGGGTTCCTTAGGTACGAGGGTGGGGTGGGCTAGCCGAGGCTGGCAGAGAGTAGGTGCCCAGCTAATAGAGGCCGTGGGGGGTCAGAAGGGCCCCCTCTACCTCGGGGTGGAGGTGGAGGTGAGGGTAGTTGGGCCACCCCCCACCTGAGCCATAAGGTTGAGTGTCTCTCCTGATTGGGACGTCCCACTGCAGTTCCAGAGGCCCAGAGCCTTGGCAACTGGCTCCCCTGGTGGTCATGATGGGAAGCGCCCTTCCCCTCTGGCCCCTGTAGAGGGCGCCGTGGGCGCGCTGATCCTTCCCTCTTCTCCCAGCTCTAGGCTGTCCACAGAGATGGGTTAGGAGGGAGCCCCCTGGCGGGCCGAGGAGGGAGCGCACCATCCTGCACTTTCTGGGAGGCGAGCAAAGGGGGCCCTGGCCAGCGGTGGGAGCCAGAGGAGGCCAGGACGGCCAGCAGAGGGGTCTGGGGAAGGCTTCCTGGAGGAGGTGTCCTCTGAGCTAGGTGTTGGGGATGGTGAGGGTGAGGTTCCTGGGGAGGACGCCGAGAGCCCCCTTCCTCCTGAGTCTCCTCCAGGCCCGAAGGGGGCACGGCGGTTCCAGGGGGCGCTGGGGAGCCTTCCCCAACAGATCCCAGCTAAGATGACCCTCTTCTGGCCCTGCTGGGCCCAGAGGGCCCCATTTCCTGTGACTTAAACAGGGTCCTGTGGCGAGCAAGAGGTGCAGCCAGAACTTGGACTTGGGCAGGCTCTGGTCAGCCACAGCCTCTTAAAAAAATTATATGTATATTTCTTTCATTGATTTCAGAGAGGAAGGCAGAGAGAGATAGAAACATCAATGATGAGAGAGAATCATTGATCGGCTGCCTCCTGCATGCCCTACACTGGAGATGGAGCCTGTAACCTGGGCCTGTGCCCTGACTGGGAAATCGAACCTTGCCTTCCTGGTTCATAGGCCGATGCTCAACCAATGAGCCACACCATTGGGGCCAGCCACAGCCTCTTGATGCTCAGCTTCTGGCAGGTTTGGAGGGTCCCCACCTCACATCGCCCCTGCTGTCTCTCAGGCAGTGACTTCCCAGGTGACTCCGAAGGCGGGAGATGGCCGCCCACGGGCAGGTGCAGATGGGGCCGCGGCTGCTGGGTCTGCTCCTCCTGGTTCAAGGTAGGCTTTCCTGAGACCGCTGGGACTTGCATCAAAGGCCTCCGAGCCCGGGACAGCAGCCAGTGCATCCCCTAAGGCTCCAGTGTTTCCCAAAGTGTGGTACTCGCACCCCCAGGGGTACGGGAAGAGTTTTGGGGGGGCGGTACGCGTTGCACCAGAGTTTGGTGGAGATAGGCACTGCACCGTGCTTAGCTGCGCCTCATTCTACCTTCTCATGAGTACGAGGGGTACTCAGCATTACGAAAATTATAGAAGGGGTACACATAGGTCAAAAGTTTGGGAAACACTGCTAAGCCCTCGGGCAGACACAGCTTAGCAAGGGGATGGTGCCTTTGAGAAAAGAGAAAGCTCCCCTCCCCCCACTTTTTTTTTTTTTTAAGGAATAGTTTATTGATTTTTAGAGAGAGGAAGGGAGACGAGAGAAACATCTATGTGAGAGCATAACATCGATCGGTTGCCTCCTGCATGCCCCCTACCAGGGACTGAGCCTGCAACCCAGGCATGTGAGCTGACTGGGAATGGAACCAGCCACCTTTCGGTGCACGGGACCACCCCCAGCCAACTGAGCCATACCGGCCAGCGCAAGGAACCTCCTTTATTATTTTTTAAATATATATATTTTTATTGATTTCAGAGAGGAAGAGAGAGGGAGGGAGAGAGAGATAGAAACATCACTGAGGAGAGAGAATCATTGATTGGCTGCTTCCTGCATGCCTCCCACTGGGGATTGAGCTGGCAACCCCAGGCATGTGCTCTTGATTGGAATCGATCCTGGGACCCTCTGGTCCGCAGGCTGACGCTCTATCCACTGAGCCCAAAACAGCTAGGGCACAGGCACCCCTTTTTCTCTGGCAGATGTCGTTGCCCGGTGCACAGCTTGGGGTGGGAACCACGGACTGGGTTTCCGCCCCACTCACTCTGGAGCCAGAGCATCCTTGTGCAATGCCCCAAACACCTGTCTCTAGCAGCACGGCCTCATCAGATACCCGATGGCTATTTTAAAAAATGCTGTGCCTTAGAAACGGTGACTTTGGAGTTTCTCCTTTGCCTATTTTGGAACCAATGATTTTTTGAGCAAGGTCCCTCACATTTTTTTTGTTAGACCCTTTGAGGTACTGACCTGTGGAATGTGTGTGGGTCCCCGATCCTGGGCTCCTGCTGTGTCCTGGGCCCCGGGCCTGCCCCTCCCACGGCCCCCCGCCCCAGAGCCCCGTCTGCAGCGCCTGCCTCCTCAGGTGCCCAGGTTGCGGGCTCCCGGGAGGACTTCCGCTTCTGCGGCCAGCGGAACCAGACGCAGAAGAGCAGACTGATTTACGAGCAGCAGACACAGCTGCACATCTCCATCCAGAATGCGGAGGATGCCCTCACCGTGCGCGCCCCCTTCCCTGGCGTCGCTACCCACCACTTCCCGGACCCCAGGGGCCTCTACCACTTCTGCCTCTCCTGGAACCGCCACGCCGGGAAGCTGCACCTGCTCTACGGCAAGCACGACTTCCTGCTGAGCGACCAGGCCTCCGACCTCCTGTGCTTCCAGAGCCAGGAGCAGAGCCTGGCCCCGGGCCCCCACATGCTCGCCACCTCCGTCAGCTCCTGGTGGAGCCCCCGGAACACCAGCCTGCCCAGCACTGCCGGCTTCACCTTCTCCTTCCACAGTAAGCCAGGCGGCAACAGCGTGTGCAAAGGCCCTGAGGCAGGGAAGGCTGAAGGATGCAAAGCAGGCTGGGAAATGGACAGGCTCTGGGGTCCGCTCCTGGAGCTCAGGATTTGTTCACAGGAAGTGGGGAGCCACTGAAGGTGCCTGAGGATTGGGGGGGGGGGAGGGGAGTGTGATCCAAGGAGGTTTGCGGGAAGGGAGGGGTGAGGGTGGAGGGGGCCAGGTCCCACCCGGAGACTGCAGGAAAGGCCCAGCTGAAGGGGGATGGAGTCTGAACAGGATGGGAGCAGAGCGAGTGGGAAGAAGGGCCTGGCTGTCAGGAGCCAGAGGATGTTCGTCCCCATTTCACAGAGGGGGAAACTGAGGCACAAAGAGGCACAGAGTTGCACAGCCAGTCAGTGAGGGAGCCAGGGTGTAGGGAGGAGAGGGTGCTCAGAAGGAGCTGGAGGCTTTATGCAGGGGGGAGAGGGGGTGAGCGGGTCTAGGATTTCCCTGGTTCTCTTTCTTCCAGGCAGATCTGGCTGGGGATGGGGCTCCTCTCAGGGGTAGGTGTGGGGGACTCAGCACTTGGAAGATGTCAGCAGCTCCAGGCCCATGAGAATGCTGGGCGGGCAGGCCGACTTTGGCCCAGCGCTGTCTAGTGCGGCAGACCCGGCGGGGTGGATGGGGTGCCTCACCCCCAGGCTGGGATTCTGCCCCCGCCAGGGAGGGTTTGGGGCAAATAGCAGCCTGAAGGGCAGGTCTGGCCTGGCCTCACGTGGCCAGTAGAGGGGGTTGTTTTTTGTCTTCGCTTTTTAAATGAGCCAACGGTTTCAAGTCACCTAAGCATCAGGCTTTCCTCCTTATAAATCCGGACGTGGCTCCCAGGGCCTGCCTTCCTTGATGCCACAGGGTAGCCCCCTGCCCCTCAACATGTGCTCGTCCCGTTTGTCTACCCAAGTCTGCAGCCCTGGGGTGCAGAGGCCCCCGGTGCAGGGCCTGGGACCGGGTGTCGGAGATGCTGGGGGTGTGGAGTACCTAGAGCCACCACATGAGGCCCCCCCTCCCCAGGCCCTCTTGAAGGGACCCTGACATGAGCCCTCCCAGCTCCTGTGTATAGTCAGTAGGGCCCCTGGGTGAGGGCGCCCCATGTCCCTCTGCGGGGAAGGGGGAACATTGGGGGGACTGGAGGTTCCTGGCTGGCCGGCCGCCTGTCTGAGTGAATGGCGGAGCCTCGGTGTTTCCCTCCACAAAATGGGAACGAATCTGTGGGAGTAGTGGGAGGATTGAGAGGATCATGAAGGTGGCAGGGACCTCAGCCAAAAGCCTTGGGTCGGTCTGTCCCCCCAGATCCTCCCCAGAAGGCCTCCCACAATGCCTCGGTGGACATGTGCGAGCTGAAACGGGACCTCCAGCAGCTCAGCCAGCTTCTGAAGGCTCCCGGGAAAGCCCCAAGGAGGCCCTCGGCCACGCCCACCCGCTCCAGCCAGTGAGTGTGGCTCTCAGCATGGGGCGAGGGGAGGGCCCTGGGCCGGCTGGGACTGGAGTGGGAGGCTGGGGTGGAGACCTCACCTGGGGCTGGAACTTTTTCTCTTTCCATCTCCTCATGGAGGTGCTGGGATTCAGCCTGCAGGCCTCGCCCCACACCTGCCCGAGTGTGGAGCAGATACCACTCCTGCCGTCCAGGACAGGATGCCCAATCCCTCTCCCCCTTTGTAAAGGACAATGGATGGGCCCATTTTACAGTTCAGCAGACTGAGGCCCGGGGATGGCAGGGCTGCTCCACGGCCTCAGCGTAGGTCTGTCCAGGCAGAACGGGACCCAGAGCAGGCCCCCCACCCTCATCCCCCTTTCCTGTTTGCCCAGATGTTCCTGCTTCCTCTGTCCCTCCCGCAGGCCATTCTCTCTATGTTTCTCTCCTGCCCCCTCTCTCCTCTCCCCTGACCCCCTTCCTTCCCCTCTCTCCGCCTGCCTCTTTCCGGTGTGTCTCCCTGTGGCCGCTCCCCGGAGTCACCACCTCTCTCGCCCCGCCAGGCAGCTGCAGAGCCTGGAGTCAAAGCTGACCTCCCTGCGGTTCCCAGGGGACACGGTGTCCTTTGAGGAGGAGTGGGTCAACGCCACCGTGTGGAAGCTCCAGCCCACGGCCGGCCTGCGGGACCTGCACCTCCACTCGGGGCAGGAGGTCAGGGCTGGGGATCGGCTGCAGGGTGGGGGGGGGGAGGCAGGAGGCAGATGTGGGGGCCGTGAGCACGCCTTCCCCGGCCCCCCAGGGCCAGATGTGTGCTGATGAGGGAGGAAGGAGCCAGGCCCAAGGAATCCCCTCCGTCAGGGGCTTGGGCCCTTCCTCGCACCTTGATGGGGGCAGAGGTGGGGGGCCCTGGTCCCTGCACTGGGGGCACGTCTGTGCGGACAGAGACCGCCCCCAGGACGCCTGTGCGTGAGACGGTCTCTCGCGTGGGCCTGGGGAGCTGGGAGCCACCCCCACCCCCCACGGGAGGATGCTCAAGGCAGGACTGGGGCCTGAAGCCCGAGGACAGGGGACCTGGGGGCCTGGGCTCTGACCATTAGGCTCCCCGGCTAATACTGGCGCCCAGCGAAGGAGGCGGGAGAAGGGGTGCTGGGAGTCAGGCGGCAGCCGGGAAAGTGTGTGCATGGGAGGCGGGGAGGGGGCGTGGGGTCCCTCTCTGGCTGACCCCAGGATCTCTGGTCTGCAGGAGGGCCCGGGGGCAGTGCGGGAGTACTCGGTGCTGCTGCCCCGAGTGCTCTTCCAGAAGGCCAAAGGCCGGAGGGGGGAGGCTGCCCAGAGACTCCTCCTGGTGGATTTCAGCAGCCAAGCCCTGTTCCAGGTACGGGGGTGGGGGGAGAGGGGGACGAGGGGAAGGGGGACCCCTGGGAAAAGCCGCGTCTGTCCGACGGAAGGACGGACGGAAGGAAGGAAGGAAGGCGTGGAACCCAGTTCCTCCTCCAGGAGTCAGAGCCCTTCCTTGCAAAGTCAGAAACGGGCCTGTAGCCGAAACCGGTGTGGCTCAGTGGGTAGAGCGCCGGCCTGCGGACCGAAAGGTCCTTGGTTCGATTCCAGTCAAGAGCATGTACCTTGGTTGCGGCCACATCCCCAGTGGGGGGCGGGGGGGGTGTGTGTTCAAGAGGCAGCTGGCCGATGATTCTCTCTCATCGATGTTTCTAACTCTCTATCCCTCTCTCTTCCTCTCTGTAAAAAAAAAAAAAAAAAAAAAAAAAAAAAAAAAAAAAAAAAATCAATAGAATATATTTTAGAAAAAGAGAAAAAAGAAAAGAAATGAGCCTGCACCATGCACGCCTCCCGGGGAAGGTGGGAGTGGCGTTGTTCTCACTATGGTGTGAATGACTACCCGGGCAACCACGGTTCCCCACGGGAGGCCCAGCATGCCAGAGACGGGAGCCTAGAGAGCCTGTGGGGGAGGCTCCTGGGCCCTCCTTCTCAGCCACGAACCCCTCCCTTCTCTCCCCCCCCCCCCCCAACCTCATATCCAGGACCAGAATTCCAGCCAAGTCCTGGGGGAGAAGGTCTTGGGCATTGTGGTGCCCAACACCAAGGTCGCCAACCTCTCGGAGCCGGTGGTGCTCACCTTCCAGCACCAGCCGCAGCCGGTACGTGTGAGCGAACCAGCCGAGGAGACGGGGAGTCCCCGTGGGCCCTGTCTTCCTCTCTTCCCCCCCCTCTCTGAATCACTGGTCTTTGGCGAAATGATTGACTGGCCAGTCAGCCAATCAGGTCCCACTGGGGTGTGTGTGTGTGTGTGTGTGTGTGTGTGTGTGTGTGTGTGTGGCCTGACCCTGACTTCCTGTCTGGCCCACGAAGGGGTGGACTGTAATGGGGGGCACTCTCCCTTCTGGTCCCCACAGAAGAACGTGACTCTGCAGTGTGTCTTCTGGGTGGAAGGCTCGGCATGTGAGTGTGGAGGGGTGTGCCCGGGCGGGTGTCTGGAGGGTGGGGGCGGGGGGACACGGGGTTCATCAGGGAGGGCTTCCCGGACAAGGTGGGCTTGGAAGAGGGAGGGGCGGCAGACGAGGGATCTGCCAGGTGGAGCAAAGGCGCGGAAGAATGGTACAGTCATCCATCCGGGGGGCCCCGTGGGGTCCTGGGAGCCGGGGCCTGATCGGAGCCCCATGCGGTCCCCTCCCTCCTCAGTGACGGGCGCGGGGAGCTGGAGCAGCGCCGGGTGCAGGACCGAGAGCAGGGAGATGCAGACGTCCTGCTTCTGCGACCACCTGACCTACTTCGCGGTCCTGATGGTGAGTGCTGCTGTGTGCCTGTGGCCACGCCTCAGGTCGTCCGTCCGTCTCCCGTTCTGCCCAGCAACCCCCGGGGCGCCTCCTGTGGTCCCATCTGACAGACAACGAAGGGCCTGGTGCGCGAGATTCATGCACAGGGTGGGAGGGGGCATTCCCCTCAGTCCAGCCTGCATGTTCTCCAATCTGGGACCCCTTGGGGGCTGTCTGACTGCCGGTTTAGGCCCAATCCCTGGGGTCAGGCCTGCACGGGCAATCGGACATCCCTCTCACAATCCGGGACCGCTGGCTCCTAATTGCTCACCTGCCTGCCTGCCTGCTTGATGGCCCCTAACTGCCCCTCCTGCCAGCCTGATTACTCCTTACTGCCCTCCCTGCCAACCTGGTCAACCCCAACTGACCCCCTGTTGGCCTAGTCGCCCCTCACTACCCCCCCACCAGCCTAATTGCCCCCAACTAAACCCCCCCACTCCCTCCCACTCTCGCCTGGTCCACCCCAACTGCCTCCTCCGCCAGCCTGGTCACCTCTTACTGACCCCCCTAATCGGCCCGGACGCCTCCAACTGCCCTCCCCTGCCAGCCTAGTCACCCCAACTGCTCCCCCTGCTGGCCTTGTCCCCCCACATAGCCTGCTGTTCAGTCATTTGTTTGTCCCTCACTAACCCCCCAGCTGGCCTGGTCGTAAGCAGCCATCTTGTGAGGGTCCATTTTGCATATGACCTCTTTATTATACAGGATGAAAGGGAGGCTCAGAGAGGTTAAGCAATTCACCCAAGGTCACACAGCTCCTAAGGAAAGGAGGAGCCGGTCTCTAAAACACTTGCCGTTTATCACCGCGTTTTGGCGCATGACAAAAATGCAGATTCCGGGCCCTGACCCAGGATGCTGACTCCTCGGGGCTGGGGGGTACCACGGTCCAGGGTGGATCCCCCCAAGATCTCAGAAGCTTTGTGTCCGAGGTCCGTGTTCTCGGAATCTTAGAACCCAGAGTCCGAGGGACAGGAGTGGCCTCCAGCTCTTCCCGAGGGTGGGGGTAGGTGTGGGGGGGTGCTTCCTCTATCCCAGACGCCTTAGTCCTGCGTTGAATGTGGTAGAAAATGAATCAGTGCCCGGACAGAAGAGGGTGCCTGGTGAGGGCTCCGGCCTTTTGGGTCAGGGACCCGTTGGGGAACTAAGCTATAGGAGCGACCCGGCCGGCAGGAGGGGCAGTTAGGGGCCAACAAGCAGGCAGGCAGGCAGATGAGCAGTTAGGAGTCAGCGGTCCCGGATGGTGAGAGGGATGTCCGATTGCCCGTTTAGACCTGACTCCAGGGATTGGGCCTAAGCTATAGGCCCCTCCAGAAAATGCACTCACGGGACCACAGTCTGCTCAGCCTGGGGAGGGGTTTCACCCACCACGGGCTTGTTTGTGGAGGGGGCACCCCGAGGCCAGCGCTGACCTGTCTCGTGGACCAGGTGGCCTCCGTGGAGGTGGACGCCGTGCACAAGCACTACCTGACCCTCCTGTCCTACGTGGGCTGCGTCATCTCCGCCCTGGCCTGCGTCCTCACCATCGCCGCCTACCTCTTCTCCAGGTAGGACCGGGGAGGGTGGTATAGGGGAGGGAGGCCCGTCCCAGGCACCCAGGCAGGGACCCACCACCCTGGAGACCTGCCCAGGAGATGGGTGTGGCCGTGGGAGCTGTGAGAGGTGCCGGCTGCTGGCCCCTGGGCACCGCAGTCCCTCCTTAGATCTGTGGGGTGTGGATAACGGCACTTACCCCTGAGTTTTGGGAGCATCTGGTGGGTTGTAGTGGCTGATTTGTCTATTTCACTGTCTGGTTAAGGCTTCTATCAAATGCACATAGTAGCCGAAACCAGTTTGGCTCAGTGGATAGAGCGTTGGCCTGCGGACTGAAAGGTCCCGGGTTTGATTCCGGTCAAGGGCACGTACCTTGGTTGTGGGCACATCCCCAGTAGGGGGTGTGCAAGAGGCAGCTGGTCGATGATTCTCTCTCATCGATGTTTCTAACTTTCTATCCCTCTCCCTTCCTCTCTGTAAAAAAAAAATCAATAAAATATACTTAAAAAAATAAATGCATATAGTAGGTGCACAGGGACAAGTGGGAGATGGCTTGCCTGCAGTCAGGAGTTGTGTGTGTGTGTGTGTGTGTGTGTGTGTGTGTGTGTGTGGTGTTTGTGTGTGTAGTCTGGGAAGGCTGCCTGGAGGAGGAGGAGCGGGTATCCCCTCTTTTTCCCATGATGGTCACAGGATAACCATTCCCCCTGCCCCACCCCCACGCAGGAGGAAGTCTCGGGATTACACCATCAAGGTGCACATGAACCTGCTGATGGCCGTCTTCCTGTTGGACGTGAGCTTCCTGCTCAGCGAGCCGGTGGCGCTGACCGGCTCCGAGGCCGGCTGCCGCGCCAGCGCCATCTTCCTGCACTTCTCCCTGCTCGCCTGCCTCTCCTGGATGGGCCTGGAGGGCTACAACCTCTACCGGCTGGTGGTGGAGGTCTTTGGCACCTACGTCCCCGGCTACCTGCTCAAGCTGAGCGTCGTGGGCTGGGGTACGTGGGTGCAGGGTCTTGGGGCCCCCCCGGACCTGCCCTGGCTTCTGGCCAAACCAGGCACCCGTCTGTGCTTCTCCACCCAGCTCTCCGATGGCTTCCTCACTCCTTCCTTCCTCCTTCCCCATCCTCAGGCCGTTCTTTCCCTGGGCCCCACCAGAAAGTGGGGGAGGGTTGGAGTGGGGTGGGGCGGGCCTCCTAGGGTGGGAGATGGAGCTTCCCTTTTTGCTGTCCACAGGCTTCCCTGCCTTCCTGGTGACCTTGGTGGCACTGGTGGATATTAACAACTATGGCTCCATCATCCTGTCTGTGCAAAGGACCCCCGAGAGTGTCATCTATCCTTCCATGTGAGTGGCTTTGCGTGGTGGGGGCAAAAATTTGGGCTTCGGGAGTGCTTCACCTTTGTGCCATCTATATTATTACTTGCTTCAACATTTTCCTTTAAATTATCTAACTGTTGATTTGAATATATATTTTTTTTAAAATTATCAATTATAAGTCGGAAACTAGCATCACTGACAGATACAGTGAGTAATCATACAAACAAACAGGGGGACAAGGAAGCCTTGGTACCAAATGCTGGCTGATAGCTGTATACCGGAGGCTGGCTCTTTGAAAAGGGAGACTAGCAAAGAGTTAGAGGCAGCTGAAACCGGTTTGGCTCAGTGGATAGAGCGTCGGCCTGCGGACTCAAGGGTCCCAGGTTCGATTCCGGTCAAGGGCATGTACCTTGGTTGCGGGCCCATCTTCAGTAGAGGGTGTGCAGGAGGCAGCTGATCGATGTTTCTCTCTCACCGATGTTTCTAACTCTCCATCCCTCTCCCTTCCTCTCTGTGAAAAATCAATAAAATATATTGAAAAATTAATTAGAGGCAACCCCTCCCTCCCAAAACAATACAATAAAAAAACACATTATCACCCAAAGGAGCCTTTCCTTTGGCTTCCGAGAAGGAATAGAGGAGACTTGAGGAGAGAGTGACTTTCCACCCCATGAGCCCCTGGTGTTTAGAGCAGTTCCCCTGCACCCCACTCCCCCCCCACACCCCCACTCCCAGCCCTGCACTGAGCCCCCACCCGCTGAGCCCCCATCCTGGCCCACAGGTGCTGGATCCGGGACTCGCTGGTCAGCCACATCACCAACCTGGGCCTCTTCAGCCTGGTGTTCCTGTTCAACGCGGCCATGCTGGCCACCATGGTGGTGCAGATCCTGCAGCTGCACCCGCGCACGGAGAAGTGGCCCCACGTGCTGACGCTGCTGGGCCTCAGCCTGGTCCTCGGCCTGCCCTGGGCCTTGGTCTTCTTCTCCTTCGCTTCCGGCACCTTCCAGCTGGTGGTCCTCTACTTCTTCAGCATCATGACCTCCTTCCAAGGTAGGCGTGGCCTGCGTGGCGTCGGTGACCCCCAGGGGTCACTTCGGTGCCGGGAGCCTGTGTCCGGTGGAGGAGGGCAGGGGGCGGATCTGAGTCGAGGTAACTCTGGGAGGGAGAAGGCAGGAGGGGGATGGGGAGGAGGATGCTGCCCCCCGCCGGCTGAGCCCCTGCCCCTCTCCCCCCGCCCGCCCTCAGGCTTCCTCATCTTCCTGTGGTACTGGTCCATGCGGCTGCAGGCCCAGGGCGGGCCCTCGCCCCTGAAGAGCGGCTCGGACAGCACCAGGCTCCCCATCACCTCGGGCAGCACCTCATCCAGCTGCATCTAGGCCGCCGGCCCGCCAGCCGGTGTGAAGAGGCAGCGATTTGGCCTTGTACCACTGCTTGCACCCCTGCCGCCACCGGGCCTGGCCACCAGCCCTGGGACCTCAGAGGGGCTGGAGCTGTCGCATGGCGGCCGGACTCCTGGGCTGGGCCTTCTGAATCGGCCCTCGGACCACCGGGCTCTCTCTAACGGGGCTCAGGAGCAGGACCACCCTCCTGGCCGCCCTCACCTGGGGCTGAAGGCCGGGCTGAACCGCAGGCCCCAGAGTCAGGCCGTGGACCTCGGAGGCCTGGCAGAGCCTCTGGCGCCGTGCCTCTGCCCAGGACGGACGTGGTCCGTGGCTTTCCTGTTTCTGGTGCCCGCCAGGCGGGTGCTTTGCAGCCCCTGTCGTTGTAACCCAAGGGTGGCACCCAGGGGAAAGGGATGGGGGCCGAGCTTCAGACCTCGGGGAGAGGAGGAGGAGACTCCTACCCCGCCCCCCGCTCCTGTCCTCCACTCACAGCCCGGTCCTCAGTTCTAATAGTGTATGTTGGGTCCTGGTTCCCCAGAGCTGCCCTGTGCCTGCTGTAACCCTTTACCTACTGCCCGGGCCTTGGCGGGCCCCTGACTCAGGCTTAGTGTAGGTGTTCTGGGCTGCATCCGTTTGTCCACCTGGGCCTTTCTGTAAGCTGCATCACCCTCGTTCACTGCCAAGCCCATACCTCTCGGGGGGCCTCAGCCTCCCCCCACCCCCCAAGGCTCGCTGGTGGCAAGAACCGTGGCACGTGGTGGAAAAAGTCTGCGTCCACCCCAGCACTCTGCGGACGGAGGCACATCTCAGCTGGTGATGCCGGCCTGGAGCCCATCGCAGTTCACTCGGCTGGACACAGAGGGTCGGACCTGGTCTCTCCCCCCCGCTGTGAGCTCCTAGCCTCGGGTGCGAGGCGCACACGAGACCAGAGCTCCTGGAGCTACAGGCATGGGGTTGGGGGGATGGGGGAGCCAGCCGCCTGATAGGGGAATCCAGGAAGACTTCCTGCAGAGGCAGCCCCGGTTCTGCATCTCAGCCTTCCAGAGGGGGAGGGTTTTTTTTTCTAGCGACCAATTCGTTTGTCTTCGGTGTTGAAAAGGAAGCGATGTTTGTTGTAGGGAACGTGGGAAGTTGTAGAAGCGCGTGAAGAAGAAAATAAAAATCAGCTCTTGTCATCGTCTAACACACCGACGTGAACACGTGGGAATGCGGCCCCCCGAGTTTTCTTCTCGGCGTCTGTTCAAAGTCACTGATGGGGGAACGTGAAAGAGAGACGGGGATTAGGTGGTGGGGAGGTGGGGAAGGGGGGACAAAGCAAAACACCTACCGGACAAGGGGGAGGATGAATGGCAACTTGGAGTCAGTGCTGGGGAGGCGATGGGGAGCGGTGGGGTCTGTGGCGAACTGGACGTGACAAACCCACACCGAGGAGCAGCCGCTGCTCACCTCCAGCCGGTCACTGCCCCGCAGGGATGAGAGCCTGTGCAGCCCAGTGGTCGGCAAACTCATTAGCCCACGGAGCCAAATACCAACAGTACCATGACTGAAATGTCTTTGGAGAGCCACATTTCTTAAACTTCTTCTAACACCACTACTTCAACGTAGACTCGCCCAGGCCGTGGCATTTTGTGGAAGAGCCACACTCAAGGGGGCCAAAGAGCCGCATGTGGCTCGCGAGCCGTGGTTTGCCGACCACCGGTGCAGCCAGACCACCTGCCTTTGATGAGAAACCCAGATTGTGGCGGTGTCAGATCTCTTGGTTTTTAAAATCGTGGCCAATACAGCCGAAACCAGTTTGGTTCAATGGATAGAGTGTTGGTCTGTGGACTGAAAGGTCCTGGGTTCGATTCCGGTCAAGGGCATGTACCTTGGTTGCGGACACATCCCCAGTGGGGGTGTGCAAAAGGCAGTTGGTCGATAATTCTCATTGATGTTTCTAGCTCTCTATCCCTCTCTTTTCCTCTCTGTGAAAAGTCAATAAAATACATTTAAAAAAATAAAATCGTGGTGGCCAATCCAAAAAAATTCGCTGGCCAATCCAAAAAAAGTCACACCTGAGGGCTGATTCAGCTCTCGGCGGGTCACGTGACACGTGTCACCGGTTTCTGGGCCGGTGGGAGGTACAAGGGCTGCAAGAATGAAATGACTGACCGGTTCTCCCGTCACCGCCGCCTCCAGCCTTGCCCAGTCCAATCTCCCCGCTCCACCCCGTGGCCCAGGTGAGGCAGATCAAGTGCACTCTGTCCGCTTGGGTGAGGGGAGCAGACGTGTCTGATTGATGCTCTCCGTGTCCGGGCCTTAAAGGCCGGTGCCCGTCCGCCTCGAGCTTTCTGCCCTCTGTGGCCCCTCCCTCCGCTCCCAGCTGCCCCGGGGCGGTGTGTGTGTGTGTGGCGTGCCTCAGACCCTCTGAGGATTTGCTGCCAGGACGGGTCTCCGGGGATGGGCCTAGCAGGTAACAGTTCACTGTCGGGACCTCACGTGGTCAGCAAGCTGCTGGGTGGGGAGGAGGGTCAGGCCCAGTGGTTTCCGTCCGTCCTCCCAGTCTTCCCTGCAGGGTCACACCTGGGGCCCCATGCCAGATTCCTGTCTGCCGCCACACCCCACAAGTGACCCAGACATGCCCTCCCCGAGCTCCTCGGCTCAGAGGGCCCAGCTGGGGACCGAGCCCTGTCCAGACGCCATGTGAGAGGAAGTGGGGATAGAGGCCGGTCGGGCTGGGTGGGTCCCCATGGGGCCCCCAAAGCAGAGCAGGTGTGGCTCTGGCCTGAGCTGGAGGGGGCACTGGTGACAGGCACCTTCTTGGCCGAGTGCCCTTTACCTTCTGATCTCAGAGTGGCAGTGGACTCCTTGGGGCCACCAGAGTTGGGGACTAAGTGGCCAGCCCCTCCCTTCTTCATGCCCCACCCCATGTGTGTTTGCTTTCCCAATTTGCTGCCTGGGCCACAATTTGAGCTCTGGGCGGTGATGACAGTGATTTCGCAGTGACAATCAGGCCATCATGGGGACGATAATGGCCACGCAACGTGGCTGAGCAACCCGCTGGCATCAACTCATGAGATCGCTACGCGCCTCGTGAGAGGCTCAGAGTAACGGACAGCTCAGGAGAGCCAGGAAGTGGCCAGGACAGACATCAGCTCAGGCCCGGCCAATCCCCAGAGCCCATGCTCTTGTCCCCGCCCCCTTCCTAGCCTGCCTGTCCGGGTGGGAAAGGGCCTGGGCCCCTGGGCTGGCTCCCTCCCTTCTCCCAGCCCCAGCGGGCACGGAGCCTGGCTTTGTTCGAACCGTGGGCACCGTAGGCATGAGCAAGAGACCACAGATTCCACCATGTCCGATCTCCTCCCTGTAGCCAGGCTGTGTGCCCGCGTGTAAGGGCCTCCTCCAGCTCTGGCCTCGTCCTGGGAGGCAGCAGCCCATTGCCGTTTGCTTCACAGAGGAGGAAACAGAGGCTCCGAGAGGCCCCCAGCTTGGGAGAGGGAGGTCTGAGCTGGGTGTGCCTGACTCCAAAGCCCGTGCTCGCCATCACTCCCCGGCGGCCGGCTCTTGTGAGGCCTCTGTGGCCGCGGGGCCCGGAGCGCGTCCCCCGGGGGGTTCAGCGGCTCCTGTCCAGTCCGGCTCCCTGTGCGAGAGGTCGCAGAATCCGGTGAGAGGGGAGCACTGCCCAGTTCCCCACCTTTCACAACTCAACCGATGGTGTCACGAAGCAGGAAGGGTTACGAAGAGGCCACAGGAAGCGCTGACGCTGCGGGGAGGGCGGGGGCAGAGGGCTCTGCCGAGCCCGGGACCAGAGGACACACAGCCACAACGCTCCGGCCGGAGTGGACGAGGCTGGCCGAGGATGGTGCCGCCCAGCCAGGGGGCCCTGCTCCTCCCGCTCCTCCTGCTCCTGGCCTCAGGTGAGGAACTGGCCCCTCACCCCTCCTGCCCAGCCCGGGACCCCGTGCCTGGATGGGTAGGGAGGGGGCTTGAGTCAGATGCCATCCTGGTGAACTGTGGGCATCCGGGCCTCAGATCAGTGCCCTGGGGGTGGAGGGAGCATGGAGAGTGCTCCCCACTGTGCCACCTGCACCGTGGCTCCTTGGCAGGCCTGGACCTGGACACAGGTGGGCCTGGGACACAGGTGGGCCTGGGACACGGGTGGGCCTGGGACACGGGTGGGCCTGGGGCACGGGTGGGCCTGGGACACAGGTGGGCCTGGGACATGGGTGGACCTGGGGCACGGGTGGGCCTAGGACATGGGTGGGCCTGGGATATGGGTTGGCCCTGGGACTTGAGTGGGCCTGGGGCACGAGTGGTCCTGGGACCCAGGTGGGCCTGGGACACAGGAGGGCCCTAGGACATGGGTGGGCCTGGGACACGGGTGGGCCTGGGGCACGGGTGGGCCTGGAGCATGGGTGGGCCTGGAGCACAGGTGGGCCTGGACAAGCTCTGGGAAGGGGCAGGGGAGCTGTAGAGCCTGAGGCCTGGCAGGGCTTACACTGCCCTCCCACCACCTCCACCGGCCGCCCTCCCTGTCCCTGCAGTGGCCCCATCGTCCTTAGGCACCAGGCCAGGAACAAGCCTCTCCTGCCGCCTCACTGGCCCCACACACAGTGGCCGCTCTCCAGGGGCGGTCTGAGAGCCCCAGGCCTTGCCCTCGCCGGTCTCTTTCCCCGGAGAGCTGTGTTCCAGCCCCCGCCCGCCTGGCCAGCTCTTACTCACCTTCCTGCTGCTCTGGAAGTCCATGGTGACCCCTCAGGCAGAGGGGGGGGACCTGCTGCGGGAAACTGTCTCTGCACAAGGGGAGGCTGCTTGGGGTCAGTGCTGGGGAGGCGATGGGGAGCGGTGGGGTCTGTGGCAAACTGGATGTGCCAAACCCACACGGAGGGGGCAGCTGCTGCTCACCTCCAGCCGGTCACTGCCTCCCAGGGACGAGAGCCCATGCAGCCAGACGCCTGCCTTTGATGAGAAAGGGACACCTGCCATGACTTATGTCCTTTATGCTATGATTTCTCATCTACTCCAAAGCCCGTCAGCCTCATTGGACTGGTGAGATGATGGAGCCTCAGAGAATTTAAGTAACTTGCCTGAGGTCACACAGCTTGTATGTGCCACAGGGGCCCCAGTTTAATGTATTCTCGACTCTCCTCAGGAGGTGGCTGTGAGGGTTGCCATGGGCATGGGGGAGAATGAGGCAAACCAAGACCAATACATGCATAAGGCCACGGTTGCAAGGGCTTTGGAAAGTCTGAAACAGCTGCAAAAAGCCAGGCAGACTTCCTGGAGGAGGTGCAAAAGGGGACTATCACTAACTTATTAAACCTTTTATCTACAGAGCCACAGTTGTACAGACTTTCTCCAAAGCATCCCAATGGGGGAGGGAGAGGGAGGGGTAATCTCCTTTCACCTTGGGCCCGAGGCCCAGGGAAGGTGTGCTCCGGCTCAAATGCACACGATAAAAAGTGTGAATGGGCGGAGCTGGGGTTCCAGCCCACACCACAGACCCTGGAGTCCTTGCTGCCCCTTCACACTCTGCATCCCTCCCTCAGGCGAGAAAGATTTCACAAACAAGTCCGAACACACAGCCAAGTCTGAGCAGCCGAGGGATGTCTGCATGGGGGTCATCAATAAGGACCTTTACGAACCCTTCTATCTGAATGACACCGCAAAGTGCTTCAATGAGTGTGCACAGTCCGGGAACTCCTGTCACCTGGGAAACCTGCAGAGGTAACAAGGCCCTCTGAGCTGGAGCAGGGATCTGGGGTTCCTGCAGGGGTGGGGAGGAGGGATGGGATGGAGCTATCAGCCCCCACTGGGGATCGAGCCTGCAACCTGGGCATGTGCCCTTGACCAGAATCAAACCTGGGACCCTTCAGTCCGAAGACTGATGCTCTATTCACTGAGCCAAACCGGCCAGGGCCTATATTTTAAATAGAAGAAGAATATAGTCAATTTGCATTTTAGAAAGATTGCAAGGACTTGCCAGAGCCAACAGTATCCTGTCACAGTGTTTCCTCGGGGCTGGGCCACTTCCCCTCCTTGCTGTCATCATATACTTCACAGGGACCTTATTTATCTCGACACTCAGCAAAGCATCGCTAGTCCACATTGTGCTGATTAGGTTTGATGAGCAGAAAGTGACACGTACTTAAGACGCCTTAGGAAGACATAAGTGAATGAGAGGATAGGAGATAAACCCCGAAGGAATTCAGGGGCCCATCATCGCATTAAATTGTCTGGGCATTCAGATGTCTGGACAATGTCAAGATGGCCCCTCCAACGTAAAAGGCGAGTTGTTTAATGTCACACCACTTACCACAAAAAAAAAACAACAACAACAAAAAACAAACAACCAGCAGGCACAACGTGGAAAGACATGTATTCGGCAAACATAGAATAAAGGAATCTAAGCAGCTATACTACCCGTGTCTCCCCCAAAATAAGACATCCTCTGAAAATAAGACCTAGCGCATGGAAAGATAAGACATCCCCTGAAAATAAGACCTAGCACAACTTTGGGAGAAAAGATTAATATAAGACACTCTTATTTTCGAGGAAACAGGGTAGTATCAGGCAGGGAAATGATGGTACTTACGTGGGTGTCAGTGTTGTAATTAAAAGTCAGTGTTACCGCGATGCTTTAGACTTTTTGAAAATGTTACATTTCATGCCTAAAATAATTTTAAAAATATATTTTACTGATTTTTTTCAGAGAGGAAGGGAGAGAGAGAGCTAGAAACATCGATGAGAGAGAAACATCCATCAGCTGCCTCCCACCAGGGATGTGCCCACAACCAAGGTACATGCCCCTGACTGGAATTGAACCCTGGACCCCCCAGTCCGCAGGCTGATGCTCTATTCACTGAGCCACATCGGTTTTGGCCTGTTTCCATTTTTAAAAGGTAAACAAAAGCTAGTCTCCACGGACATGGTTCAATCAATGGATTTGGGCAGCCTCGCCCCACCGCTTCTGGTGTGATGGTGTTCTAATTGCCCGCTACACTCAGGCACATTGGCACATATCTGTGTGGCTTACTCTTCATATTACACAATATTTTTTCTGTGGTTTCTTGGGGGTGGTTTTCCCTTGGTAACTTGAGTGTTCAAAAATGATATCAAAATAAGAGCCTCCTTTTGTGTTCCTGGCAAGCTGTCCAAGCTACTTCTTTCCAACAGCCTTGATCTGGCTGTATCTGCCCTCCACCCTCACTCCTTCCCTCCCATTGCTATCTCAGGTCTAGCCTGAGCAGCGGAGCTTAGGTTTAAGAAAAACCACCACCTGCTGCGCATTGAAGTTTCAGTACCATGGAGAGCGCCACGCACTGGCCTCACCTTGCTATTTGAGCGGAGGAGGCCCCGGGGGCGTTGGTAAAATAAATGCCAATTACCTTCTATGTTCCCTGAGGTTCAACAGCAGCTCAGTTCCCAGAAGTCAGTTTTCACACAGCCCCACCTGCAAAGACTGAATTCCCAGGATGCAGTGAGGACTCAGTACACGGGAGGAAGCGCTCACCCACACCACCAATTACCACCCCGCGGTTCACTATGCTCGGAGGAATTTCTCCGAAGGAGCGATGCAACGCCCAGCTCGCATATAAAAAGACGCTCACCATCATCACACATCAGGGAAATGCAAATTAAAACCACAACGAAATGCCACTTTCTACCTACTCGGATGGCTGCAATTTAAAACAAAACGAAAAATACATACTGAGAAGTACACGAGAAAGTCAGAGCATAACTCGTTGGCGGGAATGTAAAATGGTGCGACGGCTGTGGAAAACAGCCTGACAATTCCTTAAAAAGTTAAGCAGCTGAAAATGGTATGGCTCAGTGGATAGAGCGTCCCAGGTTTGATTCCAGTCAAGGGCATGTACCTTGGTTGCAGGCACATCCCGGGTAGGGGGTGTGCAGGAGGCAGCTGATCGATGTTTCTTTCTCATCGATGTTTCTAGCTCTCTATCCCTCTCCCTTCCTCTCTGTAAAAAATCAATAAAATATATATATATATATATTTTTTTTTTTTAAGTTAAGCAAAGTATTAACACCAACTTCACTCCTAGGTCTGTACCCAAAAGGATGGAAAATACATCCTCAGACAAAAGCTTGTATGTGAATGTTCATAGCAGCCCTGTGCACAATAGTCCGAGCATGGAAATGACCCAGATGTCCATCAATGGACAAATGGATAAACAAAATGTGATAGATCCACACAATGAAATATCATTCGCCCATAAGAAAAGGAATGAAACACTTGTACATGCTACAGCATAGACGACCCTCGAAAACACTGTGCAAAGTAAAAAAGCCAGGCACAAAGGGTCAGAGGTCACCTAATTCCTTTTCTATGAAATATCCAGAATTGGCAAATGTATCGAGACAGAAGCCAGATTAGTGGCTGCCAGGGGATAAGGGAGGAGGGAAAAGAGTGACTGCTTAATGGGAATGGGGTGATGAATTGTACACTTTAAAAAATATATTTTTATTGATTTCAGAGAGGAAGAGAGAGGGAGAGAGAGAGAGAAAAAGAGAGAGAGAGAGATCAATGATGAGAGAGAATCATCGATCGGCTGCTTCCTGCAGGCCCCACACCGGAAATCAAGCCCACAACCTGGGCATGTGCCCTGACTGGGAATCAAACCATGACCTTCTGGTGCGTAGTTGGACGCTCAACCAGTGCGCCACACAGGCTGGGCAATTGTACACTTTAAGTAGTTAAAATGTTGTGTTCTGTGGAAGTTTTCCCAAGGAGACAAACACGTGACATGCTCCGAGGCACTGCTGTCTGGACCCCCTCGGACGAGCTTGGGCTGTTCCCTCCCCACCCCTCTCCTTGGTGCTCCCAGGTCTTCCCTTTGCTCTTCTGGGTCCCCCCTCCTCCCTAAGAACCTGGTGATCCTGTCCCACGATGTCTCTCCTCCTTTCGCCCAGGCTGGGGGCCAGGTGAGTGGGCGGCTCAGCTGGCAAGGCCCCACATGGCCCCTGCCCCCGGCCCCTTGCAGATACTGGCTGGACTATGAGACCTACCTGGTGGAGGGGCGTCTGAGGGAGACGGTGGACCTGCCTTTTCTGAAGGCCGTTGTCAAGAACGTCAGCACCAGCATCGCGGGAGACCTGCACTTCTCTCTGAGCCCCTCCCAGGTGACGAGGCCCTGCCCCTGCTGGCCGGCTCTGGCCGGTTTCCCCAGGCGTGGCTTTCAGAATTCTGCAAAGGTCACGGCCCAGCCCCCCTGTGTCCTGTAGGCTCCTCCGCCTTGCTCATGGCTGCTGCTGAGCTAAGTGGATGAGTGGAACCCGGGAACAGAGTGTCCAGATTTTTCTAGGATGAGACACCTCGTTACCCCCATTCTCCATATTGGGAAAACTGAGGCCCCGTGAGTGCCATGACGTGTCCAGGGGCTCACAGCCTGGACAGAGAGAGCTTGGGCCGTGCCCTCAGATGTCCTGTCTCTCTACCTGGCGTGCCTCGGTTTCCCTTCCCCATGGGGGAGTGGCGGGACCTGAGTTGGGGGCTGGGTCAAGAAGGAGCCGCCGGGTCTGTGGTTTCAGATCCCGGAGCTGGTGATGAAGGACGAGCACAAGTTCCCCGACAGAGTGCGGCTGCCCAGGAGCCTGCTCACCTCCCTGCAGGGCAGCCGGCCGCTGGTCCCCTTGGCCGTCTCTGTGCTGGACATCGGCCCCGGGAACCTCTTCAAGGTGAGGAGCCGGACGGGGGGCAGGATGGAGGGCAGGGCAGCTCGGAGGCTCCCAGGCAGTGCTTGTCGCCCAATGGCGATGGAGAAGGCGATGGGCTGCTGCAGCTCACGGCCTTCCCAGGCCCATCTCTGGAGTCTGTGGACTTCGGACACACACTGGTCCTCACACTCAAACATTCAAATCCCACATACCAGTGACCTTGGGCTGCGTGTGTGACCCACGTGTGCCCATGTCCCTGTGGGTCCCTGTGCATGCACAAGCATGCATGTCTTTCCTCTTCCTGGTACACACACAGTCCACATGAGCGAGTGTACCCGTACCCATGCAGGTGTGTCCCATGCGTGTGTGTCTCTACATGCAGGTGTGTCCCATGCGTGTCCCAGAGCCATGTATCTGCTCCCATGTAGACGTGTGCATGCCCAAGTGCTGGTGTGCCCAGGCCTTCGGTGGTGGGGTACTTAGCCCCCATGCACCCCCAACCCCCCCATTTCTGGGCTGATGTTTCTCCTGGCCCTGGACTCCTCCAGTGAAGAGGCAGAGGATGAAGGGGATGGGAGGCCAGGGATGGAGAGGGTGGGTGCCTGGCTTGGTGACCAGGAGGCCATAGGGAGCAGCGGGGAGGATGTCACCCATGACCCTTGGTCCTCTGGCCCCTGGTGTCAGACTTTGCCCTCCAGGCAAGGACCACGGGTCCCGGGGGCTCCCGAGAACCCTGCCACGGCTGAGCGGAGACAGCCCCTCCTGCAGCCTGACCCCTCATCTCCCTCCAGGGCCCCCAGCTCAGCCTGGAGGACGGGGGCAGCGTGCTGAACAACCGCCTGGTGGGCCTGAGCTTGGGCCGGATGCGCGTCACGGCGCTGCAGGAGCCCGTGGAGATCACCTTCTCGCACCCGCGCCAGCCTCCGGTGAGCCCCCACCCGGGCCGGCAGGGACGCAGGGGCAGACAGGCGGGTGGGCACGCCTGGGCACACGGACAGACACGCACAAGGCACCGCACCGTCCACCCTGCACCTGCACCAGGAGAAGCCGTTAGGACCACACACACAGTTGTGCCCAGGGATGCGTGTCCACTCTGTGCGCGGATGCCTACACATCTCTGGAACCCTCCCAGTCACGTGCTCACAGAGTGCACACAGGACCTGGCACACCCACATGCATGCCCAAGGCGTTACCCACCCACCCATAGACAGGCGACCCTCCCACCCGCAGCCCGTCACCATAGCCAGGCCCTCATGTGCCGATCCAGGGGCCACCCACGGTGTGGCCCGCGTTCCTATGTGGCCTTCATGTTCCTGGGGTGAGCCTTGCACACACATGCTAAGAGGAGGGAGCGTGCGGTCCTCCCCTCTCCCAGCCTCCCCTGCCTCTCTCCTGACTCCCATTCTCTGGTTGCAGAACATGACCCTCACCTGTGTGTTCTGGGATGTGACTAAAGGTAGGGCCTGGAGGGCCTCCCCTGGGTAAGACAGGTGGGGAGAGGATCCCTGTGGGCCCCTGTACATGCACAAACATGCGTGTCTTTCCTATTCCTGGTGCACACACAGTGCACGTGAGCGAGTGTACCCGTACCCATGCAAGCGTGTCCCATGCGTGTCCCAGAGGCATGTATCTGCTCCCATGCCTCTTGGTACCCCTCCCCTCCTCTCTGGCCCCCTCTCTTCCTTCTCCCCTCCCTCCCCTCCTCATGACCCTCTTGCCTCCTCTCCAGGGCCAACAGGAGACTGGTCTTCCGAGGGCTGCTCCACGGAGCACGGAGCCCAGGCGACGGTCTGCCGCTGCGACCACCTGACCTTCTTCGCCCTGCTGCTGGTAACTGTCCCCTTGCAGCACCCCCCCCCCCAACCCCGCTGCCCCCAGCACTTCTGGAGGGGCCCAGCCTCCTGTCCTGGGAGGGGGCTTCCTGGCAGGGGCCGTGGCTTTGGGGGTGGGTGGGCCTGGCCGCTGGCTGATGGGGTCCTGGTTGGGATGTTGCCCACAGAGGCCGGTCTTAAACAAGGCCGCCGTGCAGGCCCTCACGCGGATCTCCCAGGTGGGCTGTGGCGCCTCCATGGTTTTCCTGGCCTTCACCATCGTCTTCTACGTGGCCCTGAGGTGGGTGACCCATCCCCATTCCCCCACCCCTCCCCCACGTTCTCAAAGGCAGCACACGTGCAGGGCCAAAGGCACCTGGTTGTTCAAACTTATATAGCTATCCATCCCCAGACCTCAGTGTTCTCATCCATAAAATGGGGCTGGAGGTTGCAGTGTGTTGGGGTCATTTCGGTTAATACATGTGGCAGAAACTCAATGCCCATGGGTGTAATCGTCTAAGTGTTTCCCAAAGTGTGGTGCGCGTCCCCCCAGGGGTACGGGAAGGGTTTGGTGGGGGTACGCGTTGCACCGGAGCTTGGTGGGGATATGCACTGCACCGTGCTTAGCTGCGTCTCATTCTGCGTTCTCATGAGCACGAGGGGTACTCAGCGTAACGAAAATGATAGAAGGGGTACACATAGGTCAAAAGTTTGGGAAACACTGGTCTAAGGGATGTGTGGTCCATGTAACTGAAAGGCCCGGTGAGCTCACAACAGGTGGGACTGGATCCAGGACCAGGTGCCCAGGAGCTGGTCTCCCTCTGCTTCTCATTCTCCACTCTCTTATCTTTGTCCATCGTGTCCGGCAGCTTCTCCGTCCCCAGGGGCTCCGGGGAGCCCAGGCTTGCATCACAGCCTCTCAGCTGCCTAGACCTGTGGTCGGCAAGCCGCGGCTCTCGAGCCACATGCGGCTCTTGGGCCTCTTGAGTGTGGCTCTTCCACAAAATACCACGTGTGGGCGCAGCAGTGCGATGGAAACTTTGTGGCCCGCCCATGCGCAGAAGCCGGCTTTCGGCCTGGGCGAGTCTATTTTGGAGAAGTGGCGTCAGAACACTCAAGGGGCCAAAGAGCCGCATGTGGCTCGCGAGTCGAGGTCTGCCGACCCCTGGCCTAGACAGTGAACATCGTACGCTGAGCCCCAGAACTGAAGTCTTTCAAACATTAATAAGCAATGGTAGCCCGGCCGGCGTGGCTCAGGGGTTGAGTGCTGGGGCTCGATTCCCCGTCAGGGCACAAGCCCGGGTTGCGGGCTCAATCCCCCAGTCGGGGGCGTGCAGGAGGCAGCCGATCCATGGTTCTCTCTCCTCACTGATGTCTCTCTCTCTTTCTCTCCCTTCCGCTCTGATATACACACAAATATACTTAAAACTAACTAAAGAAATACAGACTAACAGAAAGTGGTGAAGACAGTGCACTGAGTCCCATGCTTTTTTTTTTTTTTTTTTTTTTTTTTTTTGCTTTTTTTTTTTTTTTTAAATAATCCAGCTTCCCCCAAAGATGGCATTTTCTAGTACCCTCGATTTCCAAGCCAGGCCCGGAAAGCAGAACACATCCAGGGAACGGCGGGTTATGCCGAAGCATCGGGCTGAGGGAGGAGCCCGGCGGGATCCGGGTGGCCAGGAGAGAGGGGGCTCCTGGACCGGAACCGAGGGCCCTCGCTCTGGCCGCGGCAGGGGTGGAGCAGAGGAGGTGGGAGGCGGGGGAGGAAGAGGCCCGTGATGCTGTGGCCCTGGCAGCCTCTCGCCGGCCCTTCCCCCCCCAGGCTCTCCTGGAAGAGGTTCAAGTCCGAGGACGCCCCCAAGATCCACGTGGCCCTGAGCGTCAGCCTGTTTCTCCTGAACCTCACCTTCTTCGTCGACGTGGGGCAGGGCCCCGGGGGATCCCACGCCGCCTGCGCGGTCCGGGGCGCCGTCTTCCACTACTTCCTGCTCTGCGTCTTCACCTGGATGGTCCTGGAGTCCTTCCACCTCTACCTGCTCGTCGTCAGGGTCTTCAACACCTACTTCGGGCACTACTTCCTGAAGCTGAGCCTCGTGGGCTGGGGTAGGTGCTGCCGGGCCGGGCGGAGGAGCTGGCTGGGGGGGGCGGTGTCTGAGTTCCAGCCGTGCCGTGCCCTCTCCCCCCGCCCAGGCCTGCCGGTCCTGATGGTCATCGGCACCGGCAGTGCCAACAGTTACGGCCTCTACACCATCCGGGACGAGGAGAACAGGACCACGCTGGAGCTGTGAGTGGTGGCAGTGGGAGCAGGAGGGGCGCCAGGTCCCAGGCTGCACACGTGGAGTCCACTGGGAAGTGGGGAAAGAGGGGACCCTGGGAGGAGAGACCCAGGGAGTCCAGGCGAAGGATCCTCCTATCCGCAGGGGTAAACTGAGGCCCGGAGAGAGGATAGGCAATGAGCGAGGAGGAGGAGGAGGAGAGAGAACCGGAGCAGGAGGCAAACATAACATGACTTTGGGGCCCAATTGATCCTTTTGCACCCACTGGTCCAAAGAGAGAGCAGAACCCTAGCTGGTTTAGCTCAATGGGTAGAACACCGGCCTGTGAACTCAAGGGACTCAGGTTGGATGCCAGTCAAGGGCACATGCCTGGGTTTTGGGCTCCATCCCCAGTGGGAGGCGTGCAGGAGGCAGCTGATCCATGATTCTCTCTCATCACTGATGTTTCTATCTCTCTCTCTCTCTCCTTTTCCCTTCCTCTCTGAAATCAATAAACATATATTTGAAAATGAAATAAAAAATAGGACACCAGACCAGAGCCTCCCACAGCCCTTCCCCAGGAGTGTGGGGTTGCTGGGTGGAGCTGGAAGGGCGCCTTTTTGGTCGCTGAAGGTTAGCCCAGGGAGACTGCCCAGGGCTCGCTGGTCAGGGGGACTGGACCCTGTCCTAATGGCCGTCCCCCTCCGCCAGGTGCTGGTTCCGGAAGAGAGCAGCCCTCTACGCCACCGTCCACGGCTACTTCCTCGCCACCTTCCTCTTCAGCGCCGTGGTGCTGGGCCTGCTGGCCTGGAAGATCTTCACGCTGGCGAGTGCCACGGCCGGCAAGGAGCAGCGGCAGCACTGGAAGGGCGTCCTCACCCTGCTGGGCCTCTCCAGCCTGGTGGGCGTGACCTGGGGGCTGGCCGTCCTCACGCCGCTGGGCCTGGCCTCCATCTACATCTTCGCGCTGTTCAACTCCTTCCAAGGTGAGGCCCCTGGGCCCGGGGGCGGGAGGTGGGGATGGGAGGCAGGGGAGAGAGTGGATCGCAAGATTTTACCAAGGGGCTATTTGTCCTGGGGGCAGCCGCCGCCAGGCCGCCTGCTCCTGGCCCCACCCCACCCTCCTCACCCCGGCTCGGCCTCGCCCTCTCCTCCGCAGGAGTCTTCATCTTCTGCTGGTTCATCGTCCTCTACTTCCCCAGCCAGAGTACCGTGTCCTCCTCCTCAGGCACCGCCCGGGCTGAGCAGACACACACGGCGTCCTCGCAATGACAGGACTCGGCTCCGACCCGCTGTGGGCACCTGGACAGCTCCCTGCCTCCCCCTGGGGCTTCGGTCTCCAAGTCTGTGGGGTGCGCGGGGGAGGGAGGGGGAGGGACCACATGATCTCAGAGGTCCCACCCAGGTCCTCTCTGCTCTCAGAATCCCCCAATCCAGGACTGCAGGGGCCCAAAGATCCTATGACCCTGAGCCTCCTACCGGCATGGAGCGGCACCCTCCCCCCTGCCGCTCTGCACACCCCCACCCCACCCCACCCCACCCCCACTTCGGAGCAAAGCAGCCCGTCTCTGCCATTGCCCACCTTCTGGTCCCAGGGAGGGGGGAGTCTTGCTGGCACAGCCCCTCCGAGGAGCCCAGCCTCCCCCCCCCCCCCCCGTTGTCACTGCCTCTGCACCCGCCGGCTCCCCTGCCCGTGGTGAGGGATGACGGGGGGGGGGCATTTAGGAGGAGTCTGCCCCTCAGACACCAGGTAGTTGTGAACTGGAGGTTTGTTTGGGGGGGTCAGTCCCCCAGCTCCCCCTGGTCTCAGCCAGTGCCACCATGGCCTATTATCACAGAACCCCCCCCCCCCATGTGGGAGGCCTGCCAGCCCTTCAGGTGCCAGGACACTGGCATTCAGAGAATGCCACTCAGTAGGAGAGACCCCCCTTCCCCCCCAGCAAGGCCCCTGGTCCCATTCTGACTGCCATGTGGCTGGCTTGACCTCTAATCTGCTGTCACGGTAGGGGTCATGGTGGGGGTCACGGTGGGGATCACAGTGGGCTGGAGGTGCAGGGCAGGGGAGGGGGCTGGGCTTAGCAGAGAGAGCGAGCACATCCCCCTAGCCTTCTCTCTCCTCCCCCCCAGAATCTGAGCACCTACAGCTACAGACAGGAGGGAAGGGGGAGGGGGCCTTGCCGGCCTCACTAGCCCGGCCAGCCCAGCCCCGGTGCGTCTGGGGCCCTGAGCAGACATCCGCCGGCCTCATAGGTGGGAGTGTGAGCTTGGCAGCAGCCGGACAGAGCCCTGAGCCAGGGGGGTGTCCCAGGCCAGACCCCGCTTCCAGCAACCAGGCCTCTGGGCCACTAGCAACCACACACGTTTCCTCCACAGGAAACACCAGGAGCAGAGTATAGAGATGGAGGAAGAGATACAGAGAGAGAGAGAGCTACAGAGAGAGCATTCACAGATGAGCTGATGCGAAGGCAGAGAGCAGAGAGGGACAGAGGAGAGAGACAGCAGCCCTCCTCCCCACATCCCGCTTCCCCAGCCTGCAGACAGGAGGGCAGGGCCCTGGGATGGTCCCCCTCCCCGAGCCCCATTCCCCCATCACGTTCCCGCTCCAGCCTTGACTTATTAACAGCGGGGATTGCACCCCTCCCACCTGCACCCTACCCAGGGGGCTTTGCAGCGGGGGCGGGGGCGGGCACCTTCTAATGAAGAGAAGTTAGTCCCCTGAGACTCTCCCCACGGCCCCGCGGCTGCCGGCCTGCCACCTCCCAGATGCCAAGTCGGGACCAGCCACAGATGATACACAGGAAGGGAGGAGGGAGCCCTGTCTTAAGCAAGTCACCGTGTTCCTGGAAGGGAAATCCTGGGGTGTGGCCATCGCATCAGCTGAGCCACAGGCTTCGGTTTGGTGCACACCCTCGGTGGGTCTGGGGGTGTCTTCACAGACCTGTTTCTCATGCCAAGGATCTCTGCGCCCTACCCCCATCCTCTTGGAGCTGCCAACCGGTGCTCAGGAAGAACAGAGGGACGCCAGGGCCCCAGGGGCCTGGGTTCAAATCCCGCCTCTGCTTCTAAGGGGCCCTGTGACCCTGCACCTGTCACCACACCTCTCTGAGCCTGTTTCCCGCTCTGTGCAACGGAGATCGGGCCCTCGCCTCGTCCTGAGAGCACTCAGCGCGGTGACAGAAGCCAAGCGCCCCGCACGATTCAGGGGGGAGGGAGTTGGCTCCCCGGGACCCCCTTCCTTGGCTCAAAGAGAAACCTGGTGGAGCCCTTGTGTAGAGCGTGAGCCTGGGTGTGAACTAGGAGGTCCGGGGCCCGGGGGTGAAGGTTAAGGCTCCCTTCAGATCCCTTCTCAGCTCTGCTGAGTGCTCAGCCCTGTGTGGGGACGGGGCATGGTGGCCCCGAGAGGCCCAGCACCGACACCAGCCCACTACGGTGGGGCCTCCTGGGTCGCTGGCCCTCCTACTGGGGCACTGCCTGGGCTCAGGAGTGACACCTCTCCCTGACCCCTTGAGCCCTGGGCTGTGGTTCTCCCAGGCACCCTTGTGGAAGCCCAGCCCCAGAGGAGCAGGCAGAGGAGGGCAGAGGAGCCGGGGTCCCTCGCTGCCTGGGGTCACTGCCCAAGCAGCTCCAGGCGCCGAGCAGAGCGTGTGGGAAGGGCAGGTGGGGCAATGGTAAACATGCACCCTGAGGCCCAGCGTGAATGAATGAACGGGGTTCCCCTGTCCCTGAACCATCACGATAGCAAGCAGGCGGAGGGCAGCACTGTAGTTAAAAGCACCGACTCTGGGGTCGTCCTGCCTGGTCCAGACTCTGCCTCTGCAACCTGCCCAGGACCAGCTCCTCACCCACTGGCCCCAGCAGACAGGGGTGGCAGTCGCCGCCCCACAAGGTTGATGAAGGATTAAATGAGATGCTGGCTGAGAGGGCTGCCTGGTGCCCGGCCCACCTGGTCCCGCAGGAATGTGACTGGGCCTGAGCTTGGCCTTGGCCTACAGAGGTCATCGGTGCAGAGGTCATTGGTGGGCTGCAGAAGGTCATCGGTGCAGAGGTCATTGGTGGGCTGCAGAAGCCCCCACTCTCCCCCCCACCACCACCATGGCTCCCTGGTTTTCCCAGTTCTACCCCAATTTATTTACTCCTAGTATTTTTTTTTATTACAGTATAATAAATATACAGGAAATTAGAAGACCTACTTCTTCTGTGCTCTCTAATAGATAATATCAAAAGACAAAAATTACTCACAAATTCACCTACGAATACAATGCAACTTTAATAAAGATTCCAAATGATTCTTCAAGACTTTTAAAAAGTTATTCCAAAATTTATATGAAGGCATTTAGGCCTCACATAGCTAAGTCAACGTTAATGAAAGAGGGCTTAGAAAAAAGACTTGATCTACAGATTTTTTTTTAAATGCCCTTGACCAGAATCGAACCCGGGACCCTTCAGTTCATGGGCCAACACTCTATCCACTGAATCAAACCAGCCAGGGCTTGTTCTGCAGATTCTTTAAGAAATGATTACAAGATCATAATGAGAAATCCAATATGGGGTCTGTGCAGGGATAGGCAGGAAGGCCAGGGGAAAAGTCCAGAGGGCTCAGTGGCAGACTCATGTACAGCGAGAAGACAAAATATATGAGTTAAGTGGCATCACCAAGAAGGATGAATGACCCGATGATGGTTCTGGGAAATTGGCTCATTATACGGACAAAAATAAAACAGAATCTCTATCTAACCCCTCAGAATTTGGACCAGGCTGGCTGACCCCGGGGGCTGGGCTCCAGGCAGATTCAAGGTCTAAATGGGATGCCAAAATTAAAACGTGAATGTGGAAAAATATTTTGCAACTGAAAGGCAAAGAAGAACTTTTCAAGCAAAAAAAAAAAAAAAAAAAAAAAAATCATAAGCATAAAGCATCAGACTCAAACCCGGCAAATGTAATCACATCAAAATGAAGGTTTTCTGTTTAATGAAGGACACCCAGGGAAATATTAGAAGACACGTGACAGGATACAGGAAGATATTCACAGCATCGAAAACCAGAGAGTAACACCTGGAAGTCCTGCCAATCAAAACAAGGACATCCCCAGGAAAGAGAAATGGGCTGATGTTTTGAGAGACGATTCAAGAGAAGGAAACACCTAAAACTGACACGTTAATACATGGAGACACGTGTAAAAGCACAGAGAGGCACGTTGAATAGGGATACTGGAAACTGGCAAACCTTAGGAAGCCAGGTAATACCAACTGCTGGCAGGCGGGAGGGTTCTCGGCTCCCTCGTGCATTGCAAAAGCTGGGGAGAGGGTAGGTTTCACTTCCTGGAGAGAAATGGGTGCTGCTGCTGACCCAGCCACCCAAAAGGAACACCCTCCCAGGTCTAAAAGGGACAGCCACGGCCTGTGTGGCACTGTCTGTCTTGGAAGGGAGTTGGTGGCAGAGCGAGGTGTCCATCTCTTCGAGAGCAGAGAGGTTATGCGCGGGGATCCGTGCTGTGGACACCCAGCACCATCGATGGGTCTTGAACTGCATGAAAGTAAAAGAAACAGGAGGTCTGAACACAATATCATTTACACAAATTAAAAACAGCAGCATGCCAAACAATGCTCATTTTTTGGAGGGGGGGGACACCCATCAGAAAGGTTGCCTATGGGGGCAGGGAATGGGAGTGGGTGTAGGGACAAAGGGAATGAAATAAATATACAGAAGAAATGAGATGGTGCATGGGGCAAAGGAGAAAGAGGCCTGTCCATGCTCCAGTCCACCAGTCCAGTGGTCTGCAAACTGCGGCTCAAGAGCCACAGGCGGCTCTTTGGCCCCTTGAGTGTGGCTCTTCCACAAAATACCACGGCCTGGGCGAGTCTATGTTAAAGAAGTGGCATTAGAAGAAGTTCAAAAAATGTGGCTCTCCAAAGAAATGTCAATCGTTGTCCTGTTGATATTTGGCTCTGTGGACTAATGAGTTGGCCGACCGCTGCCAGCCCAACACGTCCCTGGCTTCCTGCTTCCTCGTCCCGCCTGCCTTCACCCCTGCGAGCTCCCCACAGAGCTAACCGCAGGGTGCGCGCCAGGACTGATGTCCACACGCTGTCTCCTGAGCTCTCCCTCAGTCTAATTTATCCTTCACACGTTATTTCCCATGACCGAATAACAGTCCAACTGGAAGACAATAATCCTTCTTTACTATTGAGAATTGAGGTCAGTCCTGCCTTTCAACCAGGAACAGCAACCATATAACCTTGTCAGGAAAACCCCCATACCTCCACAGGGCTGCCTTGTGGGTCCCTTTCTCCAGAAACAAAAACACTAAGAGTTTTAACAGTGGCTGTGTTTTTCAGCGGGCTTGCCAGCATTCCCAAAATGTTAACCATTAGCTCTTGCTGAGCTGGCATAGGCTGGTTCCAGCCATCCCACTGGCCAAGGAGCCTGCCAACCCAGGGCTTCTGGGCCCAGACCTGGGTAGTGACAGAAGACTACATTTCCCAGAAGCCTCCTCTCCCAGGAAGGCCCTCCGCTTCAGAAAGCTGTTACTATGGAGACAGACTAAACAGATAGTCCAGGCTGTCCCAGGAGGGTGAGAGGGGAGTAGGAGACTGAGGGAGGGTGGGGGAAGGTGCTGGTGATAAAGGGGTTTCTTCCGCCCTGACCTCTCTCCTGGGAAGTTTTCAGTGTGTGTGTGTGTGTGTGTGTGTGTGTGTGTGTTGGGGGGTTTGGGGGGTAGGGGGGGTTGGGGAAGAAGTGGCTTCAGAGGAGGGTGTAGAAAATGACCTGTGGGATGGGGAACAGGGTCCAGGGAACTTTGAGGCGGGAATGCCCTCTCCAAACCCCAGTAAAGCTGGCGAGGGGGTCTGCTGTGGAAGGGAGTATTACAGGTTCTGACCCAGCTCCGCCTCCGAAGACCCTGTTCTGTGACCTTGGGCTCCGGCCCCGTCTTAGCTCCTGCTCTCGCTGTAAGCCCCTGCTGCCCTCTGCCACCTTGGCCCTTTTCCCCACCCTGCTGCTTTCCTTACTCACCATTACCCCCCACCCCTCAACCCCCGCACACTCTTCGGGATTCCCCCATCTCACTCAGGCCCTAAAGTGCATGGATTTCAGAAATGTATCCGGACCGGCTATTTACCAGCTCTGTGACCTTAGGCTGTGCTCTTACCCTCTCTAGGCCTCAATTAAAAAAAAAAAAAAAAATATATATATATATATATAATTGATTTTTTAGAGGAAGAAAGGTCTCTGGGGAGACCTTGCTCTTTTCTCCCCAATCCTCACTCCTCCTCCACCACCACACTCTGTGCATTGGGTCAATTTTCCTCCTTTTTGGGCCTTTGCCCTGTGTGTTGTAAAAAAAAAAAAAAAAAAATCTTTGAGGTGGGGCAATGGAGAGCCATGAGCTGGGGGTGGCAGGAGCTGCGATGGTGTAACAGGAACTGGCTTCAGCAAGCAGAGGCTGTTTCCTCATACGATGGGAAGTCCTGAGGTGGCACTCAGACCTCACGGCACCTCTGGGGATCCTGGCTGTCCTGTCTCTTCCCTCTGGCATCCTCAGCAGGAGGGGTTACCTCACCGTGGTGCATTGGCTGGACCCCTGCTTTATGTCCCTGCCCCCGGCAGGAAGAGGAGAAGGGCCAGCGTCTGTGCCAGCTGGGCTCACCCTTAACCAGGCAGCAACTTCGATGCACATCTCAGCGGCCAAAACTGGGTTCAGGTCACAGGGCTGACTCTAGCTGCACAGGAGGCAGGGAAGCTGGATATATATATATTTTTAAAATATATTGTATTGATTTTTTACAGAGAGGAAAAGAGAGGGATAGAGAGCAGAAACATCAATGAGAGAGAAACATCGACCAGCCGCCTCTTGCACCCCCCCCACTGGGGATGCGCCCGCAACCAATTACATGCCCTTGACCGGAATCGAACCCGGGACCCTTCAGTCCGCAGGCCGACGCTCTGTCCGCGAGCCAAACCGGTTTTGGCGAAGCTGGATATTTTAAATTGGGCCTCTGCTTATGGAACTGGGGGCTGGATCTTGGGATAGGCAAGCAGCAGACCACCTCAGCGCGCCTTGGCTCTGGGGCCGTGGCAAAGCCTTCCCAGGGCACAGCAACGTACATGGCATCTCGGGGTGACTCTCAAATGTCCTCATCCTGTGGGCTGACCCAGGGCTGGGCCAGGAGAGGACACGCTGTCTCAGCTCCCCGCACACACACCTGCCCCGGCCCCCGTGCTTGGGTGGCAGCCCTGCTCTTGCCCCCTCTGTGCCTCAGTTCCCGTTCTCGTGACGTTCGCTTTTATTCTGTCGTATTCCATACCACCACCTTACTGTTATGAATAATTTCTTCAAGCCAATTCACGTATTGGCTTAGTGAACATATTTATTTATTTATTTCCATTTTTTAAATTAAATTATTATCTGTGTACATATTTTAACATTGCCCCCCCCCTCCCATAAGTAAACGTATTTAAATAGGAAATTCTATAATACTGCAGTAGTCCCTTCAGCATTAGCATCATGTGCCATCGAGCGTGGGGTGGCGTGGCTCAGTGGCTGAGCATTGACCTATGAGCCAGGAGGTCACGGTTAATTCCCAGTCAGGGCACAGGCCCGGGTTGTAGGCTGGATCCACAGCATGGGGCAGCCAATAAATAATTCTCTCTCACCATTGATTTTTAAAAAAATATATATTTTATTGATTTTGTACAGAGAGGAAGGAAGAGAGATAGAGAGTTAGAAACATCGATGAGAGAGAGTCATCGATCAGCTGCCTCTTGCACACCCCCTACTGGGGATATGCCTGCAACCAAGGTACATGCCCCTGACCAGAATCGAACCCCGGTCCCTTCAGTCCCCAAGCCAACGCTCCATCCACTGAGCCAAACCGGTTTCGGCTGATTTTTTTTTTCTTCTCTCTCTCCCTCTCCCTTCCTCTTTTATAACAATAAAAAACATATTTTAAAAAAGAGATGTGAGAGCCTAAACCGGTTTGACTCAGTGGATAGAGCATCGGCCTGCGGACTAGGGAGGGTCCCCGGGTTCGATTCCGGTCAAGGGCATGTACCTTAGTTGCGGACACTTCACCGGTGTGGAGTGTGAAGGGGGTGTGCAGGAGGCAGCTGATTGATGATTCACTCTCATCAATGTTTCTAACTCTCTATCCCTCTCTCTCCCTCTCTGTAAAAAATCAATAAAAATATATTTTTTAAAAAAGAGAGAGATGTGGGAATAAATATACGAGAAGGCAAGCAGTGGTAGTAACTTGGGCTACTCTCTCCCGCCCTGACAATGGTTCTCCGCCTGTGGCCTGCTTGTCTTTGTCTTAAGGGCGGTGTGTGATGGGAGGAAGGTGTTACAGGCTTGTTAGCACCTGGCTCCTCCACCGAAAGGAAGTGTAAGGGAGACTCAGTTTCTCCCTCCATGATCTAAGCCACCGAGACGCCCCCCTCCCCCCCAGGTTTACCCTCCCACCCCCCCACCAGGGACCCAGGTGGTCTCGGCGGCCCTTTCCTGGTCTGAGGTCGGCCGACCGTCCTGAGAGCGTCTGTCCCTCCTGCAGAGACCTCGCCTCTAGACAGCGGAGACAGGCCAGCATGGAGGTCCTGAGGGAGAAAGTGGAGGAGGAGGAGGCTGCCGAGCTGCAGGACGCGGTGGAGAGGGGCGAGAAGATGATGAAGGGGGAGACGCGGAAGGGGGAGACCCTCATGACGCAGGAGATGCTCCGAGACCTGGAGAAGAAGCTGGCGAGCATCGAGATCGTCATCCCAGAGTCCCCGTGAGTGTCGGGGCGGAGCAGGGCTGGGCCAGGAAGGGCCGGGCAGAACGAGGGACCAGAGCCTATGACCGTCTGTGGTTCCCGACGGTCCCAGGCGGTCCCAGGCGGTCCTGCTAGTGGTTCTCAACCTGTGGGTCGCTCCCACAGACTGAGAGCCGCTGCTGAAGAGCCTAAGGCCGTCGGAAAACACAGATTTTTGCATTACGATTCATGAACAGTAGCAACATTACAGGTATGAAGTATAGCAACGAAGATAATTTTATGGCTGGGGGTCACCACCGCATGAGGAACTGTGTTAAGGGGCCGCGGCATCAGGAAGGCGGAGAACCACTGGCTGAGAGGGAAGCTGTTGAGAGCGAGGGCTCTGGCCCTAGTCGGTGTGGCTCAGTGGATGGAGCATCGGCCTGTGGACTGAAGCGTCCTGGGTTCGCTTCTGGTCAAGGGCACGTACCCCGGTTGCTGGCTCCATCCCCGGCCCTGGTCGGGGTGCGTGTGGGAGGCAACCAATCGATGTGCCTCTCTCACATCAATGTGTCTCTTTCTCTATCCCTCCCCCTCCCTTCACCCTCTCTGAAAATCTATGGGAAAGCCGAAACCGGTGTGGCCTGCGGACTCGGGGTGTCCCGGGTTCAATTCCGGTCGGGGGCATGTACCTTGGTTGCGGGTATATCTCCGGTGGGGGGTGTGCAGGGGGCAGCTGATAGATGTTTCTCTCTCATCGATGTTTCTAGCTCTCCATCTCTCTCCCTTCTTCTCTGTTAAAAAAAAAAAAATCAATAAACTATATTTTAAAAAATAATAAAAACAAAAATAAAAATCTGTGGGAAAATGTTCTCCTGTGAGGATTAACAGCAACAACAACAACAAAAAAAAGCGAGGGCTCTGCTTTCTGACTGCCTGGGCCAAGTCCTCACTCCGCCCCACGCTCGCTGTGTGACCCTGGGCACGTCGCTCACCCTTTATGTTCCTCGGTTCCCTTGTCCGTCTCAAAGGGCAAGTGCTGATAACGAGGGTCAAACCGGGAGGGGCTAGAACCCGTGGCAGCTCAGGTGGACGGAGGGCTCCAGGTCCAGGCCAACCCTCCTGGGGACTAACGGAGGACATCCATCCCTTCTTGTGGGCACAGGGTCATTGCCAAGGTCTCCATCGACACCTCCCTGCTGCCCGCTTCCTACCAGAGCAACACGCCCAAGGAGGAACACCTGCTGCAGGTGGCAGACAACTTCTCCTGCCAGTACAGCCACCTGTGCCCGGACCGCGTGCCCCTCTTCCTGTACCCGCTGAACGAGTGCCAAGTGCCCGTAAGGCCAGGTCGCGGGGGGGCGGGGAGGGCGGGCTCCACAGCCAAGGGCGGAGGGAGGGGGGCCACGCACAGCCCTGCCCTGGGCCAGAGCTCAGCGACAAGGAAGGGCAGAGAAACAAGGCAGAATGGCCGGAATGGGCCCCGGGACCTGAGCACGGGGCTCCTTCCTTCCAGCCCCACAACCCGGGGCACGTCCCTGGGTCTGCCTGGGCCTCAGTTTTTCCAGCGGTAGACGGGATGGCAGAGGATGAGCCCCAAGGCTGCAAAACGGAGACGCCCAGGCTGTGTTATTTGGCCGTGTGGTGATTTTAAAAAAAATATGTATTGTATTGATTTTTTACAGAGAGGAAGGGAGAGAGAGAGAGAGCTAGAAACATCGATGCAAGAGAAACATCGACCAGCTGCCTCCTGCACACCCCCCACTGGGGATGTGCCTGCAACCAAGGTACATGCCCTTGACCGGAATCGAACCAGGGACCTTCCAGTCCGCAGACCGACGCTCTAACACTGAGCCAAACCGGCTTCGGCCGCGTGGTGATTTTTAACTGATGTCGGAGCAGCACTGGGGGCCTGGGGATTCTCCCCTCCTCTCTTATCTGGTCATCCCAGGCCTGCACGCCCCCCGGCAGCTGTCCGCAGGGCCTTACGTGGGGCCGGGTGATCCGGGGCTGGTGGGCCTTCCCGGCACCCATAGGGAGACCCTGGAGCCCTGGCCTGCTGGCCCCGGTGGCAGGGCAGTCCCCGAGGGGCTCTGGTGGCACGAGGGCCCCCCCACGGGGTGGTGGCTCAGAGCCAGACAGACCCAGCTCCACGGCCGACGGTGAGCCGGAGCCAGCCCATTTCCTCTTGGAGCCTCAGTTCCCTCCTCTGTCCGTGGCGCCCGCCTCACGGGGCCATTGGGGACCGGGGAGGGGGTGCCAGGCCCGGCGGCACTCAGGGGGACTGCGGGCGCGGGGATGGCGGGAGGCACGGATGCATCTCGGGCGCCTGGGGACAGCACACGTGGATTCTGGAACGGGGCGGGAAGGGTTTGGAGGAGCCGCTGAGGCCTCGAGAGCGCCCCCTGCCTCCAAACCCGAGGCCTCTGGCTTCCTGGGAACGCAGTGCCCTCCCCCAGGTGGACTATCCCCCCCTCCCGCTTCCCCCCCTCCTGCAGAAGTTCGTGAGCACAACCCTCCGGCCCACGCTGATGCCCTACACCGAGCTCTACAACTGGGACAGCTGCGCCCAGTTTGTCGCTGACTTCCTCTCCATGGAGCCCCTGGCCGACCCCCTCAAGCCGGTGAGCACCCCTCCGGCCTGCATCGCCCAGCCCCCCCGTCCCACCCCCCAGCCCGTGAGGCCGGGGCTGGGAAGCCAGGAGAGCGTGGAGAAAAGCACTCAGCCCAGGAGTGGGTTTGGGGAGGGCGGGGGGCACCGGCCCAGAGAGGGGCAGCCACTTACCCAGGGTCACACAGCAAGCCTGGCCTTCTGGCTCCCACCTCTTAGCCTCCTTGCCCCTCGCTGCCGTCGGAGCCTTCACCTCATGGTCTCCAGAGGCGGGGGAAGGAGAGAGGGAGGAGGCCCTTCCTCTCTGAGCCCAAGGCCTCATCTTGGCGCTTCTGGTTGAGAAAGGAGGGAGAGAAGGAGGGAGGGAGGCAGGGAGGGAGGGAGAGAAGGAGGAAGGGTGGAAAAGAGGGAGGAATAGGTCCGAAGAGGGAGCTGAGGAGGGGCCAGGAGGAAGGGATGGGGAGAAGGGAGAGGAACTCTGGGATAAAGCCATGAAATTGCCCATCAGAGAGCGTGAGACCGCGGCTTCCGCAGTCCCGGGTCTTGCCCATCGGGGAGCCCACCGCCTCTGAGCACGAGGGGCCAGCGTGGCCGGCTCTCCCGGCACACCGGGTCTGTGGCTCGCACCCCATCCTCAGTGGGCCGCCCGCCCCCCAAAGGGGAGGATCCTGTGGGAGACCAGCCTGCGTGGGGAGGACGGGCCCGGGGCTGCGGCCGGCGGCGCTGACCCCCCCCCCCCCACCGCACACCCGCCATGCCAGCCCACATACCTGTACTCCCCGACCACCGTGCTCAAGTACCAGCGGGGCAACTGCTTTGACTTCAGCACGCTGCTCTGCTCCATGCTCATCGGCTCCGGCTACGACGCCTACGTCGTCAACGGCTACGGCTCGCAGGACCTGTGCCTCATGGACCTGACCCGGGAGGTGTGCCCGCTCACCATGAAGCCCAAGACGGTAGGTGCCCCTCTGAGCAGCGTGCCCGGCTCCTCCCCCCGCCCTCCCCCCGCCCCGGCCACAGGACCCCGGCTCCATCACCACGGAGTTCGGATTTCCAGCCACCAGCGATTTCTCTGACCTCAGCTGCTTTTGAAAAAATATGTTTGTTTGTTTTTTAACTGATTTCAGAGAGGAAGGGAAAGAGAGAGAGAGAGAGAGAGAGAGAGAGAGAGAGAGAGAGAGAGAGAGAGAGAGAGGAATATTAGTGATGAGAGAGAATCAAGGATCGGCTGCCTCCTGCACGCCCCACAACCTGGGCATGTGCCCTGTCCAGGAATCAAACCATGACCTCCTGGTTCACAGGTCAATGCTCAACCTCTGGCTACTCTGGTCGGGCTGACCTCAGCTTCTTAACACACACAGCCTGTGTCCCCCACACTGGCTGTCCTTCCCTCTCCCCTGGTGTCAGTTTCAGCTTCTGTGTTCCCCAGGAGGTAGATTTTGTGACTGTCAGGTGGCTTATTTCAAATCCCTCCCAATTTACCCTGCCTATTCTATAAAAGCCCATCCAGCCACCTGGCTGGTGTGGCTCAGTGGTTGAGTGTTGGCTTAAGAACCAGGAAGTCAGGGTTTGATTCCCATTGGGGCACATGACTGGGTTGTGGGCTTGACCCCCAGTAGGGGGCGTGCAGGAGGCAGCCGAACAACGATTCTTATCATTGATGTTTCTATCTCACCCTCCCTTCTTCCCTAAAATATTAAAATGAAGATATGAAACTCTCCAATGGCAAGATCTGGAAAGTCTGACTCCCGACAGTGTGCCCCACTCTCTAGATCATAGCTCATGTGGGCATAGGGGCGGGCAAGGAGAGAAAACCACATGGCCTGAGTGCCGGGACTGATGGGCACCTCCCATGGCATTTCCCTGCCTGGTCAGAAGCAGCCCGGGAGAATATTCTATTATCCCCGTTCCAATGTTCGGAAGAGCCCGAGGGTAGGGGAGTGGAAGGTCTGTCCAAGGTCACGAAGCTGCAGGCCAGAGAGCCCACAGGCTCCAGTGGCAGGGGTCCCAGGGGTGGGGACTCGTGGCAGCTGATGTTCTTCTCTTGCCCGGTGACAGACAGTCCAGGAGAAACAAGTGGCACCACCTAAGAAGTACGCTGTCAAGCCGCCCCGGGACCTGACCAGCAGGTATGAGCAGGAGCAGGAGAGGAAGAAGCAGGAAAAGATCAGAGCTGAGGAGGAGAAGCGGCTGAAGGAGGCAGAGGGGCGCCTCCAGGTGGGTCCCTGGTCCTCAGCCCTCAACCCCTGAGCTCAGCTCTCGAGGAGGCGTTTCTAGGAACGGGAAAGACACAGGTCACGGAAGAAATATGAGGATGGACACCCCGGTCCAAAGCCCCTCCTCTGCCTCTCTGCCATCTCAGCCTGGCCATTGGGAACCTTCCCCCTGGTGGTCAGCCAGCTTCTGGGGGTAGATTTCTCATGGCAGTGTTCCGCTGCCTGGGCAGCCCATGTTATGGTGGGCAGTTCTGGTGTCCTCCTCATTCCAGACTCTCTCACTAAAGACTCACCCACATATGCTCTCCAATCCATCCTCAACCATCCATCCATCCATCCATCCTGCCATCTCCATCTATCCATCCACTTACCCATCTGTTCATCCATCTGTCACTCCATCCATTCATCCATCCTCCCATTTCTCCATCCATCATCTATCCATCAATTTTCCCATCTCTCCATCCATCCTCTTGTCTCTCTATCCATCCATCCATCCATCCTCTCATCCATCTATCCTCCCATCTATCGATCCTCCCATCTCTCCATCATCCATCCATCCATCCTATCCATCCATCCATCCATCCATACACACATACATGCATCTATCCTCCCATCTCTCCATCCATCCACCCATCTCTCCTCCCTCCCTTCCTTCCTTCTTCCCTCCCTCCCTCCCTCTCTCCCTCCCTCCCTCCCTTCCTTCCTTCCTCCTTCCCTCCCTTCCTCCCTCCCTTCCTCCCTCCCTTTCTTCCTTCCTCCCTCCCTCCCTTCCTTCCTTCCTTCCTTCCTTCCTTCCTCCCTTCCTTCCTTCCTTCCTTCCATCTCTCCTACCCATCCACACTCCCATCCTTGCTTCCAACTCCTTTCTTTCCTCTCCTCTCATGTGGTGTTTACTGAGCATCTCCTCTGGCTGGGCACTTGGGACACAGTCCCCCTCTCCCAGAGGGAGGCAGGCCAGGAAGCCATATGGTGTCCACCACCTTTCTTTGGATGGAATCCCACCACAAATCACAACACAGAAAGCCAGCGAATCCCAGCTGCCCCAGCACTCTTATAAAAGAGCCCAGTTTATAAACCCCAGCTGGAGCCAGTCCCTCCCACTTTATTGAGAAGAAAACAGACTCAAAGGTGGGATGATACTCTCAGTGCCACTCAGCCAGCCAATGGTACAGTCTGGATGAGAACTCCGCTCTCCTGCCCATCCCCCAGCCCCGGGGAGATGACTCCCCCCCCCCCCTACCCACATGGTCACCCACCTGTTCTGTGCAGGAGGCGGAGAATGCAAAAGCCGACCCCCTGCACGGCCTGCGGGTGCACTCGTGGGTGCTGGTGTTGACAGGGAAGCGCGAGGTGCCCGAGAGCTTTTTCATTGACCCGTTAACGGCGCGCAGCTACAGCACCCAGGACGACCACTTCCTGGGCATCGAGAGCCTGTGGAACCACAAGAACTACTGGATCAACATGCAGGACTGCTGGAACTGCTGCAAGGTGCTGGGCAGGGGCCTGCGTAGACGTGGCAGCTGATGGCGGGGGGGGGGGGGTGTGTGTGACTTGTGGCAGAGCTGGCCACCATGCCCGGAGGGCTGCAGACTTTCCCCAGAGCCGAGTCTCCAGAGCCCACTCCCTTCTGCTGGGATTGTCTCTCTTTTGACCTGTGCACCTTGTACAAGGTGGATGGTTAGTTTGTATGAATGACTTAAAAACATTGTATTGAAATGCAACATAAATGGCAGAAAAATACACGCATCCTAAGTGTACATACAGCTCGGTGAATTTCCATAAGTATATACATATACTAGAGGCCATCTAGTGGGGTCCCTCAGCCTGGGCCTGTGCCCTCTTGCAATCTGGGACCCCTCGGGGGATGTCCGACTGCCGGTTTGGGCCTGAGGAATGTAGGAGTGCAGGAAGCCGCAGGCTGAGCCCAGGCCCAGTGCCGAGCCGCTCCCACTCACCCCAGCCCCGCTGCACCTGCTGCCACTGCTCGGTAGCACTGCTGGGGAGGTGAGAGAGACTCACCACAGCTGCGCTTGCCAGCTATGAGCCCGGCGTCTGGCTCCTGTCGGTCAGCTGAGCTGTGCTCCCACTGTGGGAGAGCACTGAACACCCAGGGCCAGCTCCTGCATTGAGCATCTGCCCCTGATTGTCAGTACACATTATAGCGACCAGTGAGCTGGTCATTCGGTGGGCTTTTATATATATAGATATCTACACTAATAAAAGAGCAACATGCTAACTGACCATACCTTTGCAACGCCCACCAGCCAATCAGGAATGAGTATGCAAATTACCCCAACAAAGATGGTGGGTTATGTGCATATGCAGGTGCCTAGCATCTGGGGGGTGTTCTGCACCACCCCAGCTGCTCCGGGCCTCTGGGCAGCGTGGGAAGGCGGAAAGGCGGCTCCAGCCAGAGTGAAGGCGGGGCCAGCAGCCAGGGTAAGGAAGGCCCATTCTTGCACGAATCGTCATGCATCAGGCCTCTAGTACTAGTATATAACCGTAGAGATGCTTACGCGAGTTGAAGACATAGGCAGCTGTTCTTCAGCCTTTGCTCTCCCTCTGGGACACCGATTCTGGGGGCAGCATGCTACCCTGGGGAGGTGGGGTCCTCCCCACCTGCTAGGAGTTACCTGGCAGGTGAGCCGAGGCACAGGTGGGCTGGGATGAACAGAGGTGGAGGACCCAGGCAATGGCAGGGAAGCCCCACCTGCCTCCTCTGCATGGCGCCATGTGTGCCTGCCCATGTCCCTCCCCCTGGTGTGAGTAACACCCTCAGGAGGTTACAGGCCTGCCACTTCCCCTCCCATAAAACCCCACCGGCTTGTATTTGCTCTACACGCTGCCTGGGACGCCCCGGGCAATGCAGAATCGACCCTCATCCAGACCTGCCCCAGACACCAACAGTGGGGCCTCTTCATGGGAGACTGAGCCGCAGAAGGGGGCTTCCAGCCCCCCTCGGGGCCTCGGTTTCCCTGTTAAGACGAGGAAGGTGGGCATGGACACTCAGGGGCTGCCGGAGCCCACTCTGTGCCCCTCTGACCCGGGGCCCAGGTCTCTGCTGTGCCTTGTGGAGCAGGAGGGGGACGTGAAGGCTGGGGGTGTGCTCAGCTGGTCCCCTCCTCCATCAGGACTTGATCTTTGACCTGGGAGACCCTGTGAGGTGGGAGTACCTGCTTTTGGGGACCGATAAGCCCCACCTGTCGCTCCTGGATGAAGACGATGAGGCCCTCATGGATGACGATGACATAGTCAGCCTGGTGAGTCTCACCGCCTTAGGGGGCCGGGGGCAGGGGGGAGGAGAGGGGCTTCATACTTGGACGTGGTTCAGGCCGGGCTGACAAATGTCCTGTTAGCATGACACGTCCAGATAGACCGAATATCCTGGAAGGATATTCCTCAAGGGCCTGGATCATGGCCTCATTTTATAGATGAGGACAAACTGAGGCCCAGACAGATCCATTGACCCAGTGGGGTTGGGGTAGGGGTAGGGGAGGCTGGGATTTGCATTCAGTGCTTTCCGCTCTGGCGACCTGACAGTAAATCTGGTGCGTGGGCGCCCCCTGCTGGCCGCAAGGGACGGCCCGATGAGATGAGCAGGCGGCAAATTTCTGAGCAACATTTGTGGGCAGGAAGCTTTAAATGGAGGCAATCTTTTTCAGGTTTCTGTGGTCCCCTAGTTAGGGGGCCCTTTGTCTAGGCCAGTGGTCGGCAAACTTGCAGCTCTTTGGTCCCTTGAGCTTTTAGCAAAGCCCAGCATAGGGGTACCTAACTAAGTGAATAACAATGTACCTACCTACCTACCTATATAGTTTAAGTTGAAAACATTTGGCTCCCAAAAGAAATGTCAGTCTTTGTACTGCTGATATTTGGCTCTGTTGAGCTATGAGTTTGCCGACCACTGGTCTAGGCCAGGCTTGGTTTTACGGTTGGGGAAACCAAGGCTCAGAGAGAAAGAAGCAGCCAGTAAGGATAGCCAGGCAGTGTCCCCAAGCTCTTTATGTACCTTCTACCCTGGAACCCTCCCAAGGGCCCCAGCCGGGAAACGGAGGCTCAGAGCGGTTCGGACTCTCCCGGGACCCCGGAGCCACCGTCCGGTGGAGGCTGGGGCTCGGTCTGCCGGCCTCCAGGCCCCTCTCTCAACCAAGGGCCATGGCCGTGTTGGTGCCTCTGACAATGAGGGAAGAGGGGCAGCTGCCCAGCCAGGAGCCGCAGGGAAGGCCCAGCCCCCCAGGGGGCAGGCTGCTCCCCTTCCTCCCTATCTTGGGTCACACCAGGCCAGGTCTGACCTGCCCTGACTTCTGGGTCCCTGACACCCCCCCCCCCCCCCCCCCCCGCCACCTGGCTTGGGTGAGGGACGGAGGAGGTGGCAGGGAAGGGGGAGGGGGGAAGTGCCAAGACAGAGGCTCTGCCTGTCAATCACTTCTGACCCGCCCCGCCTCTCCCAACAGGGCAAGGAGGAGGAGGATAAGAGCTTCGACATGCCGCACTCCTGGGTGGAACCCATCGAGATCTCCCCAGAAGGTGTGTCCGTATGTGTTCACTCCCTGTCCCCAGGGCCCGGGCAGCAGCTGCCCTGGCCCCCCGGCCCCTCGCTCCCACCCCTTCTGCTTCCTGCTGCCCCAGCCTGGTCCTTCCTTCCCGCTGCACACACCCCGTGGAGGGCCCACCGGCCTGGTGTACCGGAGGGGGCTCGGGCAGACACCGCTGGATGAGTGAGTGTGTGCGGTGGGAGGCGGAGGACCAAGGACCACCCTGCCAGGGGGAGGCGGTGCCCAGCACCCAGATGGCACAGGGGAAGGGAGGGCAGGACCAGGGAAAGCAGCAGGACAGGGTGCTTGTGCCTCTGCCGACATCTGCTGGCCCCGGAGGTCCCATCTGGGCTAAACCAATGGCGGGGGATGGGGGAGGAGGAGGAGGAGGAGAGCCTGAGAAGTGTCATGAGAACAGAGGGGGAGCACCCAGCTCCCGGGGTGGGGCCTGGGGGGAGACGGGGGCTTCCGGGAGGAGGTGTACTTCTAGCTTCAGAAGGAGCCAGGTTAGGGCAGGAGGCCTGGCAGTGTGTGTGTGTGTGTGTGTACGTGTGCGTGTGCGTGTGTGTATGGCTGTGTATATATGGGTGTGTGTGTATGGCTGTGTATAGGTGTGTGTATGTGTGTGTGTGTGTGTGTGAGAGTGTGTGTGTATGGCTGTGTGTATATATGTGTATATGGGTGTGTGTATGAGGGGGTGTGTATGTGTGTGTATGAGTGTGTGTATGGGTGTATGTGTATGTGTGTGTGTACGAGTGTATATATGGGTGTGTGTATATGTGTGTGTATGGGTATGTATATATGTGTGTATGGGTGTGTGTATGGGTGTGTGTGAGTGTGTGTATGGATGTGTGTATATGTGTGTGTATGGGTATGTGTATGAGTGTGTGTATGGGTGTATGGGTGTATGTGTGTGTATGGGTATGTGTATATGTGTGTATGGGTGTGTGTATGGGTGTGTGTGTATGTGTGTGTATGAGTGTCTGTATGGGTGTGTGTATATATGTGTGTATGGGTATGTGTATGAGTGTGTGTCTGGGTGTATGTGTGTGTATGGGTGTGTGTATGGGTGTGTGTATGGGTGTATGTGTGTGTATGGGTGTGTGTATGGGTGTGTGTATGGGTGTATGTGTGTGTATGGGTGTGTGTGTGTGTGTATGGGTGTGTGTGTATGTGTGTGTGTGAGTGTGTGTATGGGTGTGTGTGTATGGGTGTGTGTGTATGGGTGTGTGTGTGTGTGTGTGTGAGTGTGTGTATGGGTGTGTGTATATGTGTGTGTATGGATATGTGTATGAGTGTGTGTATTGGTGTATGTGTGTGTATGGGTGTGTGTATGGGTGTGTGTGTGTGTGTGTGTGTATGACTGTGTGTATGGGTGTATGAGTGTGTATGGGTGTATGTGTGTGTATATGGGTGTGTGTGTGTATGGGTATGTGTATGAGTGTGTGTATGGGTGTATGTGTGTGTATGGAGGTGTGTATGGGTGTGTGTGTGTGTGTGTGTGTGTGTGTGTGTGTGTGTGTATGGGGGGGCAGGGGTCCTCTGGTCAGGCTCAGATCTGAGAACTCCAGGGCAAGAGCCACTCCTGGAGTCCACTCCCCTCGCCCCCCTCCAGCGGGCTGGGGCTGGAGGAGCTCGCAGCCGCTCGGTGGACAGGCGCTGGCTGAGGGCTGAGTGGGGTTGGCCTCCCTCCCCCGATCTGGGAGGTCCCTCACCCGGCCCACCCTGGCCACAGCGTTCGAGACCCGCTGCCCCAACGGGATGAAGGTGATCCAGTACAAGAGGGCCAAGCTGGAGAAGTGGGCCCCGTACCTCAACAGCAGCGGCCTCATGTCGCGCCTCAGCATCTACAAGGACCTGGAGTGTAAGGGGGCGGCCGGCGGGCGGGGGTCCCTGAGCTCCCGGTGTGAGTGCGGGCTGCAGCCGGCGCCCTCGGCCCGCAGGCACCCAGCTGCTGGAGGTGAAGGAGTGGTACCAGAACCGGGAGGACATGCTGGAGCTGAAGCACATCAACAAGGTCACGGGCCTGATCATCGACTACTTCAAGCCGGGCCACCCCCAGGCTCTGCGCGGTGAGTGGACCCCGCGGCCGGGCCAGCCAGGGCCCCCGGCGGGCCTTACACGCCCCTCAGAGTCGCCCCACGTGACTGGCCTGTGGCGGGGAGAACGGTGTCTGGGTAGCCACAGGGCTCTTTGGGTGACCAGCGACAGACACCGCCCCGCCGCCTCTAGCCAGCCGGGTGCGAGCGGCCAGGGAAGCACAGAGGGTCCAAGGAAATGAGACCCTCAGGAGGGTGAGAGCCAGGGCCACACGCTGGCTCTGCGGTTGGGGTCGGCGCACAGTGGGGCCGGGCTCACAGTGGGGCCACGCTTCCAGAGGGGTCAGGATGCCGAGCAATAAAACCAACAAGTGCTCCGACAAGGGCGAGGCAGTGGGCAGAGGGCGTGGAGGCTGTGCACATGACCATGAACCCTGGGAAGGGAGAAAAACATAAGGTCAATATACCATCACCTCTCCCCCCAACCCCTCACTCGATGGTTGAACTAAAATAAATAAAACAAGCTCACTAAGAGACCATCTTACTCATGTCATCGTCAAAGATGAAACATGGCCGGCCCTACAGGGCGCGGGCAAGCGTGCAAAGCAGCGGAAATCGCCCCTGTCGCCGCAGACAGGACAGAGAGCCACGGGCACAGCTCCTCTGCCGGGCAGTCGGGCAAAGTCACCAACACCAGCCTTAACACATCTGTCTGTGACTTTGTCCTGAGCAAATAATGGGCCAGAATAGGTTTTATTTATTTTTCTTTTTAAAATATCTCTATTGATTATGGTGTCACATAATTGTCCTCATTCCCATCCCAAACCCCTCCCCATGAATGTCCACCCCCTGTTGTCCATGACCTCTGGTTAGCTCCTATGCATGCGCCCAAGTCCTCTGGTTGGTATAAGAATGGGTGTGAAATGCGGGCTGCAGACGCTCACGGCGGCGGTGCTTATAAGAAGGAGGCCCGGAACCGCCCAAGTACCCACCAGGGGGGCATGGGTTCACCGTGAGGTCAGGGCAGGGTGCCCGGCGGGCGGGCGGGGCCACCGTGCTGACCCGCCGCCTCCCGCCCCTCCCCGCCCCGCCGCAGTGCACTCGTACATGTGCATGCAGCCCGAGAACGACCGCGTCATGGAGTTCTACGAGAAGGCCCGCGTGGACGGCCTGGTGAAGCGGGAGGAGACGCCCCGGTCCATCACCGAGCACTACCAGGGGCGCCCCGACTTCCTGGCCTACCGCCACGTCACCTACGGGCCCCGGGTCAAGAAGGTCACGATGAGCACCGCAGAGTCCAACCCCCGGCCCATCACGGTGAGGGAGGGCCTCCCCGGCTGGGGACGGGGCGCTCCGACGGGACGGGGTGACCCCGGGGTGGGGAGGGACAGCCCCGGCTCCAGAGGGATGATCCCCAAGGGGGCTTTCCCATCTGTGCCCTCAGCCCCTCGGCCAGGGGGGTGTCACTTCCTTACTATTATAGGAAGGGTACACACAGACTAAGCATCCTATCTAATGAAAGAGAAACATGCAAATTGACCGTGCCTCTGCTATGCCCCCAAGCCACGCCCACCAGCCAATCAGGAGCGAGTATGCAAATCCACCCAACCAATGTGTCGGTTGATTTGCATATCCAGGATCTGCGTGAAGACTGAAGACAGGGTAGAGGGAAGCCAAGTGCTGCAGAAGGGAGAGACGCTGCAGAGAAGCAGGCGGGGCAGCAAAGAAGGGAGGGTAGCAGGCGGGGCGGTGGAGACGGCCACAGGAAGCCCTATTCTTGCAGTAGTCTTCCTGCAACGGGCCTCTGGTTTAGAGTAGATGAAAAAATAGAAACATATGGAAACATATAAACATAGAGAAAAAATATATAAAGGGGAAAATGGTTAAAAAAAAAAAAGTCTCAGAATGGCATCTTTCAGATATTACTGCAGACAATAGGCTTGGTTTTTAGGGTCTTTTCTAACTTAACTGAGATGTGTGTGTGTGTGTGTGTGTGTGTGTGTGTGTGTGTAGGTAGAATCCCTCTATCACCCACTTACTATTAAGTTGTGCATTTCCCCCCTCCATATCATTACAAATTATGTGACCAATGAATTTAATGGCTGCATACCAAGAATCAAACCAGCCAGCCAACAACAACAACGACGAAAAAACCTTTCTAGCCCTGACTGGTTTGACACAGTGGATAGAGCGTCAGCCTATGGACTCAAGGGTCCCAAGTTCGATTCCGGTCAAGGGCATGTACCTTGGTTGCAGGCACATCCCCAGTAGGGAGTGTGCAGGAGGCATCTGATCGATGTTTCTCTCTCATTGATATTTCTAACTCTCTATCCTTCTCCCTTCCTCTCTGTAAAAAATCAATTATATATATTGTGTTAAAAAAAAAAAGTATATATATATTTAAATACAAAAGCCTTTCTAGCAGGAAAGGATGTCTAGTAATAGAGACGGCTACTGGAGAGGTAGTGAGCTCCCCACCTCCGGCGGTGAGCAAGCAGAGCCTTGGGGAGGGAGCTAGAGGAGACACCCAGCCGCACCCAGGGCCGGGGTGGCCTGGCGCTGGGACCGGTGGGGCACCCAGCACCGTTGTCTGGCCAGGAGGGGCCGCTGCTCCACAGGAACCCCTAAGTGACCCCAGGTTCCAGTGACCCCGAGTGTCCTCTGCTCCCGCCCTCAGAAACCCCCTTTCCCACCCACCTCTCCCTCCTGCGCCTGCGCCCGCCCCGCAGAAAATCACGGAGCGGTTCTTCCGGAACCCGGCCAAGCCGGCCGACGAGGACGTGGAGGAGCGCGTGTTCCTGATCCTGGAGGAGCGCATCCAGCTGCGCTACCACTGCCGCGAGGACCACATCACGGCGTCCCGGCGCGAGTTCCTGCGGCGCGTGGAGGTGGACAGCAAGGGCAACAGGATCATCATGACGCCCGAGATGTGCATCAGCTACGAGGTGGGCGCGGGGCTTGGGGCCGGGCGGCGGGGAGGCGGGGCGGGCGAGGAGAAGGAAGCAGGGCCCCGGGGCCCCTCCCAGGACGAAGGAAACGCCAGGTTCCCAGCCTGGGAGCTCACCTCTGCCCCTTGGGAAAATGAGCTCCCATCCCAGGGTCCTTCTCTTGGCAGCTCTTCTGAAGCTCTTACCCTTTCCCCCATCCCCCCCTTCCCCAAAGACAACCCAGCAGGCCAAGACTACTCCCTAATCCACACCCCCCCACCCCCGCCCAAGCCCCAGATCTAGAGACCAACGCTGGGGCGGGGCGGGCTCTCCTAGTTCAAATCCTCACTCTCCCGGCTCATTCTTCTGAGCCTCTAGTTTCTCTTCTGTTGTTATCTGTGTCTTTTTTTTTTTTTTTTTTTTAATAATTGAGTTGCCATCAATTTTGTTAAGGGCCTTTTACAATATACAGTATATGTTTATATTATTTATTGATTTCAGAGAGGAAGTGGGGGAGAGAGAGAGAGAGAGAGAGAGAGAGAAAGAGAAGACATCAATGTTGAAAATCATTCATCAGTTGCCTCCTGCACGCCCCCTACTGGGGATTGAGTCCGAAGCGCCTCCGGGCGTGTGCCCTGATTGGGAGTTGAACCACGACCTCCTTGTTCATTCGTCAATGTTCAACCACTGAGCCACACCGGCTGGGCTCATGTTTTTGTTTTTGTTTTGTTTTGTTTTGTTTTAATACCTGAGGAAACTGAAGCCCAGAGAGGCTAAGCAACTTGCGTGAGGTCACACACACAGCTAGACAATGGCAGGGGGAGATTTGAACCCAAGGGGTCTGGCTGCAGAGCCCGTCCGTCCGCGACCCCAGCCGTTGCCCCCTGTTTGTCCCTGCGGCCGCCGCCCCAGGTGGAGCCCATGGAGCACACCAAGAAGCTCCTGTACCAGTACGAGGCCATGATGCAGCTGAAGGAGCAGGAGAAGATGTCCCGGCACCAGGCCTGGGAGTCGGAGCTGGAGGTAGGGTCCCCTGGGAGAGTGGGCAGCGGGGAGGGACCAGGGGTGGGAGGGGATGCCTTAACCACGCCCCCCCCCCATTTCCAACTCAGGTGCTGGAGATCCTGAAGCTTCTGGAGGAGGAGGAGGAGGCGCACACGCTGAAGATCTCAATCTACGACACCAAACGCAATGAGAAGAGCAGGGAGTACCGGGAGGCCATGGTGAGCCTCGCTCCCTCCCCGGCCCTGACGTTCTCTGTGCCCCCCGGGGGTCCCCGGGTGACCAGGAGGATTAGGGATCCTGCCGGGAAGCCCCCTCCAGGGGACAGAGTCATCGACCTCATTGTGCTCATCCTTGCTGCTGAGCCGACCGTGCCTATGTTTCACCCCAAAGAGCACCCGGGACCCAGGTCCAGTCTCCCCCACCTCCAGGGGCTGAGGGCAGCCCCGGGCCTCTTCTGCAGGCGGGAAGAATGAGAAGCCACGGGCCCGAGTTCTCCATCCCCTGCCTCACAGGGCATCCAGGTTACCCCCTCAGGTTGCGAGGCCAGCTTCTAGATCTCCTTCACCAGCCAGGCAGAGATTTCTACAAATAGGTGGAGGCTGGAGAAGCAGGATAGGGCATCATCGGACGACCGGCTCTCAGACTGCCGGGGATGGGCACCAGCCCCCACACCTCTCCCGCGTCCCTGGCCCCTGCCTGCCAACACGAGACAGAAGGCCCCAGGGTGAAAGGGGAAAAGGAGAGAGATACTGGTCATTTTTTAAATATATATATATTTTATTGATTTTTTTTTTTTACAGAGAGGAAAGGAGAGGGATAGAGAGTTAGAAACATCGATGAGAGAGAGAGAGACATCGACCAGCCGCCTCCTGCACACACCCCCACCAGGGATGTGCCCGCAACCAGTGTACATGCCCTTGACCGGAATCGAACCTGGGACCTTTCAGTCCACAGACCGATGCTCTATCCACTGAGCCAAACCGGTTTCGGCATACTGGTCGTTTTTGATTCAGCATCATGAGTAACAACCATTTTCTCACCATCGACTGAGCGTGAGGTGTGTGCTGAGGCTCAGGGAGAGAGACATGAATCCAAGGACGATAGAGAGTTGACTGTTACCAATCACCACAGGTACAAGGGACGGCCCCCAGGCCTCTCCGATGCCTGGTCCCAGAGGCGCCAAGCACCGGGCTCTGGATTTGAGGACTGGTTCTGTGTGGTCACGTGTTGGTGCAGAGCTGGCTGGAAGGTCCCTGCAGCCTCAGCCGGTCCAGCTGACTCTCCCCCCCCTCACCCCCCCACAGGAGCGCGTGATGCACGAGGAGCACTTGCGGCAGGTGGAGGCCCAGCTGGACTACCTGGCCCCGTTCCTGGCCCAGCTGCCCCCCGGGGAGAAGCTGACGCGCTGGCAGGCCATTCGCCTCAAGGACGAGTGCCTCATTGACTTCAAGCAGCGGCTCATCGACAAGGCCAACCTCATCCAGGCCCGTTTCGAGAGGGTACGGCCAGGGCCCCGGGTAGAGGAGAGAGGACCTTGGCACCCTCACCTTGAAAATGGGCACACAGACTTGTGAGGGTCCAATTGCCTGGAACTTCCTTACCCTTGCTCATTGGACGGAAGGGTGGATGAAGGGATGGATGGGTGGGTGAGTGGTGGGAGAATGGATGGGTGATGGACGAACAGGAGGATAGATGCATGGCTAGGTGGAGGGATGAGTAGATGAATGAATGGGTGGGTGGTTGGATGGATGGAAGGATGGTGCATTGTAACAACCTCCAGTCCTTGATGCATGTCTACTGGTTGGGAGGATACCATGCAGCTCCTATGGATTATCTCGTTTAACTTTCACAAAGAGCTCTGAGTGGTGGTGGTGGTGAGTGTGTATAACGACGCTCATTTGACAGACAGAAAACTGGAAGCTCTGAAAGGGTAACTTTTCCGGAGCCGCGTGGCTGTCTCCGTCTCAAACTCTGCTCTGACCCCGTGGGCCTGATATCCCTCTCAACACAACCCCAGCGGCCCCCACTCAAGGCATTTTCTGGCCCCGCCTCCGCTCCTCTGGCTTCTGGGGACGGCGGCGATTGCGGAGTTCAAGCCTCCTGGGTTCTCTGGTGACGGGGTGTCTCAGCCTAAGACCCCGGGGGAGGGCCAGCCCGCATCACCCCTCCCGCGCTCTCCTCTCCCTGCCCGCAGGAGACCCAGGAGCTGCAGAAGAAACAGCAGTGGTACCAGGAGAACCAGGTGACCCTGACCACCGAGGACGAAGACCTGTACCTGAGCTACTGCTCTCAGGCCATGTTCCGCATTCGGATCCTGGAGCAGCGGCTCAATCGGTGAGGGGCGGGTGGGGTGGGGGGACCGGGGAGCCCGGGGGGGACCCGCCAGGAAGCCGGAGCGCCAGCTTCGTGACCCCACCGCCACCTCTCGCTCCCCGCTCCGGTTTCAGACACAAGGAGCTGGCCCCGCTGAAGTACCTGGCGCTGGAGGAAAAGCTCTACAAGGACCCTCGCCTGGTGGAGCACCTGAAAGTCTTTTCTTGATGCCCCTCCTGGGGCCGCAGCCTAAGCTGGCAGAGAGAGAAACCCCCCTCACCCCCCCAGTGTGTCCTACAACCGGCTAATGACCTCGGCTTCAGGTGCCTGGCCTCACCGCCGCTCCGCCTCCCTGCAGCCCCACCTGTTCCTGCCTCTCGTGATTTTTCTGTAAATAAACACACTTGTGATTTGCAATCTATACCTCCTTTCGCAAGCTCCGGCGCCAGCCTCTCTCGCCTTCCCCTCTTTATCTATAGCCCGGGACCCACTTCTTCTACCCACGGTGGCCACCTTCCTCCTCAACTTCCCGCCCTTTCTATTGGAATGCTGGGCCTTTGCAACCCCTCTGCAGGTGGCCTCAAGAAGCATCTAGCCTAACATGCCCATGATACTGAGGGTGAGACCCCCGCTTGGGCTCAGCGGAAACGAACAAACTACAGCCACATGAATGATAAGGTTGCATTTCTCAGGGGGACTTCTGCTGAGGACTGGTCATATCCTTCTTGACCTGAGTATGCTCAGATGGTGAAAATTCACTGACCTCGTACCCTTACAGTATATGGGGAATGTATATTATGCTTCATTATAAAGTGTTGCAAAATGGTGATCTTGAGTCCAATCATGCTTTAACTTCCGTTTAACAAGAAATTCAGAGGAAAAGGAACAAGGTAAATGACAGACAGAATTATAATGTGCGACAGTCTACAAGGTAAATGGCCCAATCTCTTAAAAAGATCAATGTCGTTAAAAAAGAGGAGATGGGGGCAGGGATGAAATAGGATGAGCTTAGAAGGGCCAAGTGCCGAATCTTGTGGTTTCCTAATTAGGAAAGATGTTATTAAAAATATTTTTGGGAAGATTATGAAAATCTGCCCTGGAGAACAATTGTTCGTTTTATTGGGTGTGATGATACAATGATTCCGTAGAAGGCTCTGATTTTTAAGAATTACATGCTCAATAGCATTCAGTGTCAGGGTGAAATGTCTTGATGGCTACAACGTGCAAATGGTTCAGAAAACACACATGGATAAAGCCAGTACAGCAAAACATTAGCAAGTGTTGAAATCCACACGGTAAGTATATGGGTCATCATATGATTAAAATACAGAGTGGCCAGATTATTATGATCTCTGAACGCATAATAATCTGGCCACTGTGTGTGTGTGTGTGTGTGTGTATGTAACCTGGTGCATGAATTTGTGCATGGGTGGGGTCCAGCCAGCCTGGCCAGTGGGAGGGGACTGGCCTGCCTGCTGGTCGAACTCCTGGTCAAGGGGACAATTTGCATATTAGCCTTTTATTATATAGGATAGACACTGAGTGGCCCGATTATCATGCGTTTAGAGATCATCATCATCTGGCCTTTCTGTGTATTATACTACTATATCATTCTGGTATTATTTCCAGTTTCCTCTACATTGTTTTCAATTAAAAAGTTGAGCAGTACAGACAGGGTGGGCGGTTTTGATGGGATTTTATTCTGCTGATCGGGTCCTCTCTTGACAGTGCCCACAGGCCTCTGCAGTCGGCTCACCCAGGCACAATGTGATGGGTGGACACGCCGCTGAGTCCGGCAGCGCTGGTGCGGTGCAGCGGAGATTAAGTCCACCCCCACCCATCCACCCACGAATCACAAATGAAGCCGTCGTTTCTCGGATTCCTCGTCGGTCATCGCGTTTAGAAAGCGGCCATCCATCCACCCACCCAGACGTCGGCCGTGGAGGCAGCAACCCCGGGCTCCACGCCTGACTCGGACCCAGAACCAGGAAGTCTCAGTTCCTTTCCCGGTCTCCCGTGGGAGATCCAAGGCGGTGTTCGAGCCCAAGAAGAGAGACAGGTCCTCAGACCGCGGAGCCGCCCGCAGGTAAAGGGAACGAGCAGGAACCCCTGCAAAAAGCTGACTAACTATACCTCCTTGCTTTGCCCGACTCCAAGATGGAAGCTCCGCGGCTTCACTGGGTTCCGGAAGTCCACTTCCCATTGGCTAGCTGGGAATTGGTTTTTCCAGTAACGCGAACGCTGATTGGCCGAGCTGGGACGGTTGCTAAAGCGATTGGTGCAGCCGCCATTGGAGGGCGTCCCGCAAATTTTTTCAAACGCTAACGAGGTTCGAGGGAGCGTAGGCGAGGCGGATGAAAGGGAAAGTTTGAGGCGAAGGCGGGACCAAGGAAACGGAAGCCCGCATTGGTTCATCAGGGGCCGAGGGGTGGCCCTTGCACTCTTCTTCCTCGTGATTAGCCCAATTCAGGAAGAGAGGGCGGGAACGTAGGAAAAGCGGCAGAAGTGCCTTCTTGGATTGGCCGAAGCTGGCGGGAGGCGGAGCTCCCGCGGCAGCTGATTGGTGGGGGAGTCGGGGAGGGGCGGGGCTCCGAGCCGGAGGTTTTGTTGTGAGGGTCGGTTGTCAAGCAGCGGCCAATCAGGGCAGGGGATGGAGGCAAGTGGGGGTCGCCCGTGGAGCAGAGCCTTGGCCTCGGGAGCCGCAGCTGCAGGTGGAGTGGGCCGGGGGGCGAGGAGGCTAGGGGACGGACGGTGGGCCCCGGGCCGGGCCGAGCCAGGCGGGGCCGGGCCGGGCCGGGCTGCGGCGGAGAGGGCTGCGGGCGCGGGGAGGTGGGAGCCCTTCCCCGCCGACCGGCGGAGCGGAGTGGGAGGACCCGGGGAGGCCGAGGGACCAGCCTTCGCCTCGGGAGGGGCGGGCCCGGCGTGGAGGCCTGAGGGCAAAGCCGGGGGAGGCCGGAAGCTGAGCCGGGGGTCCGCGGGAGGCTGGGGGGTGACTAGGGACGCAGGAAGCAGCAGAGTGAATGAATGGGGATCCTGGTAGCCGAGGGGAACGCGGAGTAAAGGGGGGTCTGGCGGGGCCGGGCCAAGTTAGGGAGCTCAGCAGACAAATGTGTGTGAATGGGGGACGCGGGAGGCGGGGAGAAGGAGTGGAGGGCGAGAGGGACAGGACGGGGGGGACCCAGGGGCGAAGGGGTGGGAAAGAGAGGTTTCCTGGGGAAAGTGCTTGGAGGAAGTAGGTCGGAAGCACCTTAAGGTGGCCTTTTAGGGTGGAGGAGTCATACGGCTCATGCCCCGGCTGGAGACCTAGTTCCCAGCACCGTCCTTGGGAATTTGAGGGACCAGGATTAGTTCCTTGGGCACAAACTAGGGGGGGGGGGGGGGGGCGGGGTTGGATCCTCAGGGCCCTGTTTGACATTCTCCCCAGAGACTTCAGCACCTGTGTGTGTGTGTGTGGGGGGGGGTGTGCCTCGACTCCACCCCCTCTCCATAGGTCCGACCACACAGTGACTCTCAGAAATCTGTCTGATCTACAGACATAGGTTCTTCCCCGCCTGGTGGCAGCTGCTGCTGCTACTGCTGCACCTCAGGCAGCCAGCTGCTCCCCTCATCCTGGTCTCTGGGAGGACCTTCCCCTGTGTCCCCAGTTCACCTTGTCTGAGGTGCTCCCTCTCCTGCCTCTCAACCCCAATTTGCAGTGCAGCTCCTGGCTTTGGTAGGTGTCTGTCTGTCTGTCTTTATCAAGTGGCCTCAGGGATGCAGGGAGCTGCAGTTTGCAAATCAGGGTGTCCCCCCTTCCCCCGCCCCCCCCCAAGCTCTCACCAGTGTTTCCTAAAAAGCCATCGCCTCTGTTTGCGTTCCAGCCCAGTGTTGAGCTGAGATGGCTCGAGCCTGACATTCCATGACCCAAGATCCGGACGGGCGTGAACAGGCTGCTCCTGTGGATGATTTGAAACCGAGAGCTGGTCCCAGAGAAAGGCATTCCCTCTGCCTGGATGTGTGGGAACTCCCTGCCGATTTGATTGGCGGGTCTGGGGGGGATCCACCCCCACCCCTGGAGCAAAGCAGTCTGTTTTGTGGGTGGAGCTTCAAGTGCCAGACAGCTGGAGGATGGCCACCCCTGTGGTCACCAAGACAGCCTGGAAACTCCGTGAGTGCTTCTCCTGCTTTCTTTCTTGCCCCATATATCCTACCGGCTGGGGGGGAGCCTGAACCCCCAGCTTTGTCTTCTACTCTTGGCACAAGGGGAGACCCCCCAGGCCTGGGATAAGATCGAGATGCAGATCCTGACCTTGGCGCTTTGCTGGGTGACATTGGCCAGGGGACTTAGTTTCCTGTCTGCACCATGAGACAGTCGCGTCTACATTGTAGAGATTCAAGTGAGAAAACAAATGTAATAAAGCGCTTAGGGCAAGATTTCCAGTTAGGCTGACAGGCGGAACGGGGCGAGATTTCTGAAAGATATTCTTGACATTTTCAGGCATCTCACAAGCCAAGTTTCCGCCATCAGCTGAGGGCATCCTGGGGCAGGGGGCAGGGTGAGAGGATAGGCAGAGGGACATTGACAGGGCTCTGCAATGCACCTGAGCGTGAGCACAGCCCACTGCAGTCATTCCTCCCTATGGCAGTGGTCGGCAAACTCATTAGTCAGCAGAGCCACATATCAGCAGTACAACCATTGAGAGCCAAAAACTGACTTCTGCGTATGGCCAGAAGTTTCATTCGCCCTGTACGTGTGCGCCCACACGTGGTGTTTTGTGAAAGAGCCGCACTCAAGGGACCAAAGAGCCGCATGTGGCTCATAAGCCACAGTGCGCCAACCACTGCCCTGTGGCAGTGCCAGACTCTGATCCAAGGACCTCTTCGTACTCCAATTACGGAGGACCCCAGAGTCCTTGTCTATGGGAGTTCTAGCTATCAGTATTTACCGTGCCAGCCATACCGACACCTTTTCAAACGACAACACGCAAACAGGCCACTGGTGATGATGTCATCACACCACGCATCTTCTGGGAAACTAGATTCTTAGGCGCAAACAGAAGCCTAAGAGTCAAATACCATGTTAGTATTATCAGAAAAACAGTCTTGTTCTCTTGGACCCCCTGGAAGGTTCTCGAGGACCCCAAGGTGCCCCGGATCACATTTGAGGACCGCGGCCCTCCTCGTCGGTGTCTCTGTGGGTCCCACCCTCCCTCCACCCCCCTGTAGTAACTGGTTGGTATACTCCTGGTGCCCAGACTGGGAGACCTGTGCTGTGAACTGTGCACAGGCTGTTTTCAGAAGTTGGGGCAGGCCTTCGCTTTTTAACTGTGGGAACTTGGGCGCAGCTTTTTGCTGGGCTTCAGTGTTCTCGTTTGTAAAATGGGAGGTTTGGACCATTTTCAAATTGTTCCTCTTAGCCCGAGGGTTCTGGGAGAATCCTGTGACCGGCTCCCGAGGAAGGTACCCTTTGGACAGCGTGGCTGTCTGTCTGTTAGGGTTACGTACCTATGCCTTCAACAGCTGGTCTTTCCTGAGCACAGAACCAGGTATAAGGGAGGCCGTAGGGAGCAAAATAGGACCCCTGTGAAATGGGGTCCAGAGCCTGAGAGAACGCCAGGCAAGAGTCAGACGGCCACACCCTTCCGTCTCTCCTCGAAATTTCAGTGCTTTGAAGCAGATAACTCGGTGATGGAGGATGGGGTAGGGGAGCGTTGTAGGGGCCTAAATTGCATGTGCAAAGACCCTGAGGCAGCAGTTCGGTGCAGAACTCCGAGGAGGCCACGGCTGCAGCACAGCGTTGGGGAGAGTGTGGTGCCTCAGAGGCTGGTGAGGATCCCAGCCCTTCGGACGCTTTGCTTTATCTGAAAGGCAGGGCCACGCCATCCAGTGTTGAGGTGGGAGGTAACGAGCTCAGGCGTCTGACAGTTTCACGCGCACAGCACTTTAGCTGTGGGAGGCCTCCTAGTTACCCAGGGCGTCGGCCCGGTAGGGTTTTCCCTGTCTGAGTGGGGAGACCTGTCTTGTGTACTCCTCCCTCCCGGGAGGAACTCACTCAGGAATGAGCTGGGAGACCTGGGCGGCCTCCTGGTTCCTTGCCTGAGTTTTGTTCCCTTCGGAGCATTGATGCCCCTGGGGTTTTAGTCTGCTGCCCCCACTGCTGCCCCAGCCGTCCCGGCCAGGGGCCCTGTGGCTGCCCACAGTGATCTTATGTCCCTCTGACTGGTCAGCCCTCACTCCCACCCCCTCATACCCTCTTGCCCCCCTCCTCACACAGCCCACCCGGGCCCCATTGCTCGCTGTCTTCGTGGTGCCTAGTCCTTAGCCTGCCTCATAGCCACGGAGTACTCACTCCCTACCAGCAGCTCGCAGGTACCTTCTCACTGAATCCTCAGCAACTCCATGAGCCAGGCACTGTTATTATTTCTTTATTAAAAAATATTCTTATTGATTTTAGAGAGGAAGAGGGAGAGAAAGAGAAATATCAATGATTATAGAGAATCAGTGGTTGGCTGTCTCCTGCATGCCCCCTACTGGGGGTGAAATCCCCAACCCGGGCATGTGCCCTGACCTGGAACTGAACTCTGACCTCCTGGTTCATAGGTCAATGTTCTGGCACTGTTATTATTAACCCCACTTACCAGGCGAGGGACCCAGTCCTCAGAGAGGGTGAGTGACTTGCCTAAAGCCACACAGCCTGCAGCAGCAGAGCTCAGATCAGAACCGGGGCCATGACTGGAGCTGTGGGCAGCTTGTCTAGCGTTGACCAGGACGGCTCTTAAAGTTCTTTCCAAAGAGGGGTTTGTGTGCGCAGCGAGGGGCAGCCTGCGAGGTGCTTAGGTGCTACATAGCACAATACTTTTTATCCTAATAATTGTTTTCCTTTTTCTTTCCGTGTCATAGAAAAAACATAGTGGACATATGACACTTGTGATTCCGTTAATATTATTGCTTGCAAGACAGGATAAAAATAGCAAACCAATTTAAAAAAATGGAGCATAGTACGTCAGTAGTGTTACCAGTTGATGTGCAGAAAAGGGAAGAAAATCACGAGGCCTAGGGTGAGACAGGTGTCAGCGGAGTTGAGAAACAGTCATCTCTGTCTCAGGCCCAGGCCTGCTTGTCAGCAGGTGCCAGGAGGGGTGTCTGGGCACCAAAAAGGGGGGGCGGTGTCTGGGCACCAAGGGGCAGAGCCTTCGAGAGGGGCTGCTGGTGGCCGAGCAGGGCCAGGCCCTCCCCTCCTCCACTCGGCCCATTGCGCCCCCGACTGGCCTGACTGCCTTCCCCTCTGTCCTTTCCTGTACAGAGGAAATTGTCGCCCACGCCAGCAATGTGTCGTCCTTGGTGCTGGGCAAAGGCTCCGGGCGGCTGCTGGCGACAGGAGGGGACGACTGCCGCGTCAACCTGTGGTCCATCAACAAGCCCAACTGCATCATGGTGAGCCCGCCGGCGGGGGCGGGAGGAGGGCGGGAGGGACCGCGGCAGGATGGGTACGGTGGGAGAGGCGCCCTGTCCTCCGGTGCCCATCCCGAGGGGAGGGGGGAGGACACAGCACGACATCCACGCCTCCCCTAGCTGTCGGCTCAGGGAGTCCCAGGACAGCCGCAGAGGGCAGCGACAGCGGCCCCTCCTTGGGAACGGGGTGTCACCTGGTGCGGACAGCACGCCAGGGAGCCTGCCCCCCCTGCCCAGGGCCCATCCGCCCGCCCGCCCGCCCGGCAGCTGTGTGTGGGTGACCGATATATTTCCACCTCGTTCCCCTGGAAGGGTTTCAGGCGCCGGCCTGGAGTGGGCAGAGCGCTGATTCTCGATTAGACCTCCCCTGGCCGCATAGCTGCAGTCAGTGCTGAAAACTGTTCCCAAACAGGAAGCCATGCAGAGGGGAAAATACAAAAACGGAAGACACTCCGTCCCGTTATCCAAGACCACTGCGGTTGGTTGTTGGTCTGTGTCCTCGTAGCTGCTCATACACACAGACATACACGTGCACACACGTGCAGACTTGTGCATTTATGTCACACACACGTGCCAACACATACAGGTGCACACGCAGACATTAATAGTATGTTTCCAGAACGCTCTCACTGTCCTGTGGCCTGGTTTTTAAAAAACACAAAGAGGTAAGCATTTTCCTGTGTCAGAATAATCACCTTTAATGACATGATTTTAATGGCTTCGTGGTGTGCCATGGAGTGAGCTGGCATGGGCTGGGCTCCCGCCCTGTTCCCAGCATGGAGGTCACTTGCAGCCTCTGGCTCTGCTCAGCCACGTGGTGAACAGCCTCACCGGCTAAATCTGTGAGCAGATCTGTGATGGTTGCATTGAATCTGAGGGTGTTCACTTTTCACAAAGCTTCTAACCCCTGCTGTCAAACTGCCCTCCAGAAACCCATTTACCTTCCCACCGGGAGCACGGGCCTCGCTCTCTCCTCACACAGCCCCTGGCACGGAGTGGCATCGCACTCCTGACTCTTGGCCATATCAGGATAAAGAATGAACAGGACGGGAGGTGGTATTTGTTAGTAGAGACTTAGCTCATTGACTTGGAGATCCATCAGAGAACAGATCTGACCCAGACCGCAGCCAGGGGTCCGGACAGTGGCAGTTGAATTCAGAACAGAATTGAAATATTAATAGTTCGTTTTGTTTCCCTTTGTTTTTAAAGTTTAAATGCGCCCTGTCCCTGAATGACAGAGTAACGTACACAATTAGAAAACTCAGCAGAGACCAAAGATGAACATGGAGCGAGCCTAGGCTCTGGTCCTCAGACAAGCACAGGGGACAGTTTGGGGTCTAGACTTAGCTTCTCATACTGGTGAGGCCACAGGCCCCCGTGGGCCTCAGCTGAGCCATGCCCTTCCCCCTCACCTAACACACCCCATCCCCACCCCAGGCTCTCCACAGACCAGGCCTTGCAGGGCCTCTAACTTGCCAAGTTCTTTCCCACTCAGGTCTGTGCCTTATGGCTCCCTCTGCGGGCAGTCACTGTGGTCTGTGTCTGTGCATTTTGGAGTGTGTGACCTCCTGTCGTTCAATATGACACCCAGTGAACAGTGACACATCTTCCTTCCCCTTCCCCACCTCCCTCTCTGGAGACGGCCTCGCTCCCGGCTCCTGTGCGCCCTTCCATCCTTCAGAATGACTTCATACATTCAGGAGCGGATGTTCATGTCTGCTCCCCTCCCCCCTTTTATACCAGTGGCCTCACCCTATGCACACTGTCTCCATCTCTTTTCACCTGAACGTGTCACGGAGGTTGGTCTGCACCATAGGCTGGGGGTTGCCCACTCATTTTCACGGCTGAATGACTAGCAGTCCATTGCGTGGGTGGCCATGATTGACACAGTGTCCTGTGTCAGGCATTTGTATTGTTTCTGGTCTTTTGTCCAAGAGATTCGCTGCAGTGAGTGGCCTTGGTGTGTATTGTTGCACCTGTGTCTGCGTGTGCGGGAACGGGCATTTCTCACCGGGTGGGTGTGCCCAGTTGCCCTCCGTGGAGTATGGACCCACGGTGACATTTGGGAGTTAGACCAGCTGCTTGTAACTGTCTGGCCTTGGGGTAGTTCCACTGAGTTTTCCCTACTGTCCCCAACCCCCAGGGGGAAGGTCAGCAAACACTGATGGTGTCATTACTGTGCTTCGGGGTGGCCAGTGCTGGGCAGAGTGACAGACACCCGGATTTCAGACCTGGCCTCCTCTCCCTCCTGGGCTCAGCTGGCCCAGCACCCCAGCTCTGAGTTTGGGGGAGACTCATATTTTCAGCAAAGTCACTCCCAAGATGCAGGCTCTGAGAGCCTCCTCCGGGAGCGAGGCTGGGTCCTCCAGTGGGTCACGTCGGGGACACGGGCATTGTGGAGGGGAGGAAGGGGTCCCATTGAGAGCCCGCCTCTCTCCTGCCGTGGTTCCCTCCTGCGGGGTGTGGGCCAGCGGAGCGTGAAACGGAGCAGAGCCCAGTGGGCCGCAGTTTGGACTCAGCGGCCCCCCCACCCCTCCCCAGGGGCCCAGGGCCGTTTCTGCAGGTGGCGTCTGTCAGGCGCACCGTGAGCAGTGGCGGGGTTGGGTGTGACGGGTCTGGCCCACGTTTAGCCCTGAGAGCTAAGGCCGGAGAAGCGGCTGCGCAGCCGCCGTCTCCTGGGCCACTTCTCGCTGACACACTTCCTGGGGACCCATAATTCGGGGCAGCACCTGGGGGTCTGTCCAGGAAGCGCACTGAAGCCGCCACCCTCTCTCCGCAGAGCCTGACGGGGCACACGTCCCCAGTGGAGAGCGTCCGCCTCAACACGCCCGAGGAGCTCATCGTGGCCGGCTCCCAGTCCGGCTCCATCCGCGTCTGGGACCTGGAAGCTGCCAAAAGTAGGTGTCTGCGCTCCCTCCAGCGCGCTCCCTGCGCCCTGCTGTCCAGGCTCCGTCCCGTTGCTTCCTCCAGGAAGCCCGTCCTGGCTAGGTGGGGTGCTCCGTCCTGGGACACTGGCCCCCACCTCTGAATGCTGGCGCCGAGGAGGCGCCTGGGAATGTCCGAGCGGACAGCTGTGTGGGTGGGCGGGTGGGTACGTTTGTGGATTCCGAACCTGCAAGGACATCGGGTGCCACCAGGGGCCACACAGGAGTGAGGTAGCTGTGTGGGGCACTCTGGGGAGCGGGTGGCCCAATGGGGTGGCCCCCACTCAGCTGCCTGCAGGACGGGGCTGGGGTGGCCAGCCCTTCTGTTTGCTGCCGCTCTGATGGTTTCAGTCTAGTTTTCGCCTTTATAGGAGTCAGAGGGTAAGAAGGCAGGTACCGGTCGTTGTACAAATACTCACCTTTCCCTCACAGAGGCCTCAGCCTCTGCCCTCTAACCTGGTGTTTTGCTCATTCCCTCCATCTTTCTAAACAACATGGTTCCGCTGCCATTTCTTCCCAAGAGCATTGCATATGGCAGCACAGAACACTGCAGGCCAACCTGAGAGGCCACGGTTTGCTGCCCGCCACTGGCCTGGGCTTCCAGCGTGCCGGGTGGGGGCCACCGCCGAAGGGGAGAGGAAACGGGCGTGGGGTTGCCAAGGCTGCTTTTCCCAGAATTAATCCCCCCTTTCTCCCCACCCCCACCCCCCATGCCTGGCTGAGACTCAGAGTCTCTGGGCTCCTCCTGTGGGGCGTGCTCTGCCTCCGCCGTAGGACGGTGGCTGTCAGCCACACACACTCAGTGGCCAGGGTCATTCTGCCGAGGGCAGTGGTCTTCTTGTGTCTTGGGCGCCGGGCCTCGTGGGTGCGCTTGCCCCCTGGTGCGGGCTGCATGTTTAGCGTCTCGTACGCCCCCGCTGCCTGGCCGCACGCAGGACCCACCGTGTCTGTGCTGGGGCATCGCTGGAGCCGAGGGGCCGCGGAACCAGCAGAGAACGCAGAAAGGCTCGGCGGAAGGCAGTTCCCCACCTGGGAAGTCTCTGCTGGACCGAGTCCCAGCGGACGGCGCCAGCCGTTCCCGGCACTGGAGCCGGGGACACAGGGAGGACGGGGCTGTGCGTTCTCAGACACAGCCATTTCGCGTGCACGGGAAACGTGAGCGTTCCTCACGGTGGGCAAGCAGTGGAAGCTGGAGACCTGTCTGGAACTCCAGGGCATGGAGTCCCCACAGTGGCCACTCTCAGGCTCCTTACAAACGTGGCCCAGACCCCACTCGCAGCGAACACGACTCAGAAGTGGGGTAGGCCCAGAATCGGCTTTCAGTAAGCTGCCAGCTGACCGATGCAGAGCCAGGCTGGCAGGGCCCCCTTCTTTGTCCGATGGGCGCACTGGGCCCAGGGAGGCCACTGAGCTCCGTGAGGACCCTCTGGCTGGGTGTGGCAGAAGCTGGGACTCGAATCCTGAGGTCAGAATTCCCATCCCAGTGCTCCCCTGTCATCTGCTGTCTCAGTTGGGGAGTTTCTCGGAAGACCTTGAGTTTCTTCCTTCAGCAGCCACGGCAGGAAGAGCTGAGACCATCGTGGCATGCGTGGCAGTGGCAGGCTACGGAAGGAGTTCACGACGGCTGCTTTGAAGGCAGCCCATCACTCGGGGGTTCAGGAAAGGATGAGCAGCTTCTTGGCTGGGAGGTTCCCTCATGGGGTACACGCCCTCCTCTGCAGCGCCAGTGACCCAGGCCTTCCTCCTGGGACAGGAGAGCAAGGGCAGAAGTCACGCCCGAAGAATGTGGTCCTGCCTGCTTTCCGTGGCACAGCCAGAGGGCCAGGGTGGGTCAGCCGGATCCCGCTTCACGAAGCCGGCCCACGCAGGGCGGGGCGCGCCACATCCTCTCGGGGCGGGGCAGGGTTTTGGAAACCTTGCTGTGGGATGCAGGGCCGTGGGCTGAAGCCGGAGCCCGCATTCTGCCCCCTCTAGGCCCTGGACTGGGCAGTGTGTGCCCGAGGCCGCCTTGACCAGAAACCCGGTGGCATGTGACCACCTCCTTGAAGGGAGCTCGCTACCTCCCAGCATCCGCGTCACCTTGGCTCACACCTCAGGATGGCTGGGCTCCTACCTGTCGGCCCCAGCATTCACGGGGGATCGCTTTCATGCGGACAGCAGAATTATAAATCTTTTAAAAAGCGAGACACACGAGGCCAGACGAGACAAATTTGATTCGGACCAGAGACAAACACTGTTTGCCTGTGGGCTGAGCAGGGCTATGGAGCTGCCTGCAGAGCCTTGAAAGGTGGGAATCAGCAGGAGACTGGCCCCCCCACCCCTGAGGTTCTGAGGCCCAGCATGTCCCCCCTGTGTCCTCTCAGTCCTCACAGCCACCTCCCTCCAGGGCCACAGCTGGCACACCCTCTACTCGCCCTACTTGGTTGGGGGGGGGGATGCTTTGCCCACCACTCCCCTTTGCCTGACATTCCCCTCCCCCCCTTTGCTCTCCAAAACACACTGGGACAAGCTTAGAGCAAAAGCTGGGGACTGCGATGCATTTTCCCGAGGTTTAGGTAACATCGGAAATGGCTCTCAGGAGGAAAAGAGGGGAATTAGTTGTTCGGGTGGTAGGACCCTGGTTGACTTTCGCCCCACTTTTTAAAGTCGTGTTATTCTTCAGTTAGTATGAAAGCCCCACACAAACCCAACAGCCTCTGTGCCGGCCATCTTGTCCGCCTCTGAGCCAGCGTCTCTGCTTCTCTTGTTAGTTCTCCGCACGCTCGTGGGACACAAAGCCAACATCTGCAGCCTGGACTTCCACCCCTACGGCGAGTTTGTGGCCTCGGGCTCCCAGGACACAAACATCAAGGTGAGATGCCACTCTCAGCCCTGAAGGCTTGCTTCTGGAAGCTTGCGAAGGCAGAAACTGGGGGTGGGTTCTTAGCTCTTTGTGGGGCGTCTTCTCTGTGCAGAAACGGAGAAGGGGAGATGGGACATTTCTGCTTGGAATTCCCAGCTTTATTTTATTTTAAATATGTTTTTATTGATTAAAGAGAGGAAGGGAGAAACAACAATGATGAGAATCATTGATCACCTGCCTCCTGCATGCCCCCTACTTGGGATTAAGCACACAACCCAGGCCCCAACCGGGAATCGAACCATGTCAGCGCTCAATCAGAGTCACACCGCCAAGCAGAATTCCCAGCTTTAGTGAGCAGTTTCCAGACTTCTGTTATTTTGGGGTTTAATGACTTGCAGCCACATTCTGGCCTCGGGGCCAGGGGTTAGGCCCCCCAGCGCAGGCCCGGTGTTGGTTGTGCCTGTGCTGACTGCCCTCTGCTCCTCTCCCGCAGCTCTGGGACATCAGGAGGAAAGGCTGCGTCTTCCGGTACCGGGTAAGGAAGGCCCCGCGGTGGTCATTCCACAGCTCCCTGCGGGCATGGAGCATGGTGGTGCCACACTGGCAGGGCTGGAGGGCATTGCTGTCCAACATGGGTGAGAGCGTGAGAAATGTGAATCAGGTGAATCCGGAGCGGAGCAGGGTGCTGGGCGTGGTCCACCTGGACCCCCAGCTCTCCACGAATCCCCCAAAACCAGGGGAGGGGGAACCTGTGCATAGAAGTTTGGAAGCACTAAGTTTAACATAGCCTTATTCTTAAGAGATTTTATTTTTTATTCTTAGAGGTTTTTAGACCCTTTGACATGAAGAGGGGGCATTTAACTCTAAAAAGAGGCAAAAGGCTGACCATGCATCTTGGTTTCCTGGAGCCTCTGCAGGCTTGGGAGTCCATGGTCCCCTGGGAAGTGTCCCTCTGTGGCATCTCCTACCCCTCATTGCCCGCACCCCAGGATGCCTGCTTGTCGAAGGGCGGTGGGCGGTGGGGAGGGAAGGCTCTGGGCCGGGCCCCGAGGGTGAGCCCGTGCTCTGTCCTCCTCAGGGGCACAGCGAGGCCGTGCGGTGTCTCCGGTTCAGCCCCGACGGGAAGTGGTTGGCATCGGCTGCAGACGACCACTCAGTGAAGGTAGCTCCCGGCGCCTGCGGGTCACGCTCAGGCTGGTCCCCCCCCCCCCCCCTTGGGGTTGCTGTCCCACGCTGTGCAGGTGGGAAGGTGGTGTGTGGACAGAGCTTGGGCTGGACCAGGGGGAGAGGGTGGTCCTGACCTCCACCCGCCTGCCCCAGCTCTGGGATCTGACTGCCGGCAAGATGATGTCCGAGTTCCCTGGCCACACGGGGCCCGTCAACGTGGTGGAGTTCCACCCCAACGAGTACCTCCTGGCCTCCGGCAGCTCCGACAGGTGAGGAGGAGCGGCAGGGCCCGCCGCCTGTGACTGCCGCTCCTCACATCGCTGCCGGAGCGGATGTATATCTGTCCCCAATCTGCCTCTGCCCAGGGTGTCATATGCCTGAGACTCTGTAGCTGAAAAACTGCCAGCCCACGATGGGCCTTTGGCTTCCGGCCTGTGTCCTGGGCCTTCAGGGCATGTCCAGACCCAAGGCTCACGTTGGCCTTTCACTGTGTCCCTCCCCCCGCCTGTCCAGGGCCAGCCTGGCCCCAGGCTCTGCTCTAATGGCCCTGAGGGAGGGGGGTGTGTAGGGGGAGGAGGCCTGTGTGGAGCCAGCGCTCTGGCTGCCTTTGCAGGACCATCCGCTTCTGGGACCTGGAGAAGTTCCAGGTGGTGAGCTGCATCGAAGGGGAGCCGGGGCCTGTCAGGTACGCCGGCCGCTGGGCGTGGGCAGTCCTCCCGGGGGGTGAGGGGTGAGTGCGGGGGGCTTTCCCTCCCGTCCTGGGCTCCCCGCGGCCTCCCCAGCCTCCTGGGACCCATGGCCACTCTCGCCTGCCCAGGAGCATCCTCTTCAACCCCGACGGCTGCTGCCTGTACAGCGGCTGCCAGGACTCGCTGCGCGTCTACGGCTGGGAGCCCGAGCGCTGCTTTGACATGGTCCTCGTCAACTGGGGCAAGGTGGCCGACCTGGCCATCTGCAACAACCAGCTGGTGAGACTGCTGCCCGCACATCCTCCCCGTACCGTCTGCCCAGCTGCTCCCACCAGCCCAGCAGGCCCTCCCCCATCCCCCGGCCTTGCAGGCCTCCTGCCCACCTCCCCTAGCCGCTGCTCTGCTGCTTCCTGCAGATCGGCGTGGCCTTCTCCCAGAGCAACGTCTCCTCATACGTGGTGGACCTGACCCGGGTCACCAGGACAGGCACGGTGGCCCAGGACCCCGTGCAGGACAGCCGGCTCCTGGCGCAGCAGCCGCCCCTCCCCACCGCCCCCCTCCGGCGCATCTACGAGCGGCCCAGCACCACCTGCAGCAAGCCTCAGAGGTGGGCTCAGGCTCGGGGGGGCACAGGAAGCGGGTCTGACCCTGGGAGAGCTTTGGGGGGCCCGGCCCGGCCTCACTGGCCGTCCTCCTCGTGCTGCCCGCAGGGTGAAGCAGAACTCGGAGAGCGAGCGCCGCAGCCCCAGCAGCGAGGACGACCGGGACGAGCGGGAGTCCCGCGCGGAGATCCAGAACGCCGAGGACTACAACGAGATCTTCCAGCCCAAGAACAGCATCAGTGAGGCCCGCTTCCCACCGGGAGCCCAGCTCCCTTCGTTCCTACCCCCACGCCCGGCCAGTCTGTCCCCAGGAACTCCAGGCCCAGCAGAGCCCCGGCAGCCGCTCAGCGCCCTGCCCGCCGCAGGGGCGAGTGGGGGGGAAGGGGTGGGACTGAGTTTGGGGGCCAGGACAGGGTCGCAGGTGTGCAGCTGCATGCCTGGAAACCACCTCCCACCCCGTCCTCAGGACAGGCTCCCAGCTCTAGGGACTCAGACAGGAACCCTGGGCAGCTGACACGAGTCCCCAACCCCTGTCCCCTCTACAGGTCGGACACCGCCTCGAAGAAGCGAGCCCTTCCCAGCACCCCCCGAGGATGGTGAGTCAGAGTGGGGCAGAGCTGGCCTCCCAGCTCCTCAGTGCTCTCCCCTCTGAGCCCCTCCCCGGCACAGATTCAGCCTCTGCCGCTTGCTCAGGAGCTCCTACTGTGTGCCAAGCCCCAGGCTAGTCCCTGGCGGTTGAGCAGGAACAGGGTAGGCAGGTGCTCTTCGCAAGCCCACAGATGAGCCCGGAAATGGGACACGTGCTGTGGAGGAGCAGGCGGGGCCGATGTAGGTGGGGGGCCTTGTGGCTCTGCAGCCCCTCACCGCCTGCGCCCCGGCACACATGCCTAGTGAGCTGGCAGACTGCCCTGCCTGGAGCTCCCCGGTCCCATCGATTCACAGGCTAGGTGCCTGCCTCCTGCCAGGCCTGGGATTGGGTAGGTAGAAAGTGGGGGACAGCCCAGCCCCTGCCCTTGGGCCTCCACACTGCTGACATCACCTCCCCGCTGCCCGCTGGCTCCTGCCCTGACCCCGCGGGTACAGGTGTCCACCTGAGCCTGCCTTCTTCCTGACACATCTTTTCCTCTCGCCTCCAGACGTGGCCACAGCCAAGGAGGCAGCAAAGCCCAGCCCAGCCACGGACACGCCGCTCCCCGTGCCAAACGTATGTCTGGGTGGAGGGCGTGTGAGACTCAGAGGGGCTGGAGCCCTGAGCCAGGGTGAGGGGCTGCCCATCCGGGGGGCAGAGAGGGAGCCCTCGGGCCGGCTGCCCGCTGAGCCTCGGGCCCCTCCAGCTCGAGGTCCCACCCTGGCCCCAGGTCGTCACTTCCACCCCCGCGCCCAAGGCCGAGCCCACCATCATCCCCGCCGCCCGGAACGAGCCCATCGGCCTCAAGGCCTCCGACTTCCTGCCGGTGAGTGGGGGCCGGCCCGAGGGCGGGTGGAGGCCCGGGGGACAGACTGGCCGGATGTGGGGGTAGGAACGAAGGGAGCTGGACTCCCGGTAGGAGCCGGGCCTCACTGATGCTGGGCAGAGCTTCGCTGCCAGCATCTGGCCTGTCCCCCCAGGCCGTGAAGATCTCCCAGCAGACAGAGCTGGTCGACGAGGACGCCATGTCGCAAATCCGCAAAGGCCATGACACCATGTGCGTGGTGCTCACCAGCCGTCACAAGAACCTGGACACCGTGAGGGCCGTGTGGACCACGGGCGACATCAAGGCAAGCGCCTGCCCCTGCCCCTGCCCCTGCCCCTGCCCCGGGCTTAGGGCAGAACCGAGAAGAGGGCCGCAGGAGCGGCTGGTGCGGGGAGGCAGCCGTCACCACATGGGGGTGACTCCGTTTCTCCCATCCTCATCACAAGCCGCCACTTGCTGCACACCCACTCGTGGGCCCGGCCTGTGCGCACACCAGGGGGCTTTATTACACCACACACGCCGGCAGGGCCCTCCCCCAGCCCTCTGACGGGCGCTCTGTTTGCACAGACGTCGGTGGACTCGGCCGTAGCCATCAATGACCTGTCGGTGGTGGTAGACCTCCTTAACATCGTCAACCAGAAAGCGTAAGTGGCTGCAGGGTGGCGGGCGGAGCGGGCAGGGCTGGGTGCTGAGGGCCCCTGTCCCGGCCTCTCCCCAGCTCCCTGTGGAAGCTGGACCTGTGCACCACGGTCCTGCCGCAGATCGAGAAGCTCCTGCAGAGCAAGTACGAGAGGTACGCCAGCGAAGCCCCTCCTCCCAGAGGGAGGGCAGACAGGCTTGGGCAAATCTCTCCCCAGGTTGTGCCCCCGGGAGGTGGCTGTGCAGCCATGCTGCCCCCTGCAAGTTCCAGAGGCCAAGGCGGAAGCAAGCCGTGCTGCCTCTCACCCTCTGCCCCTCTCTCTGTACTTGCTGTTCCCTGGCTGTGGCTGCATCCATCTGCCTGCCTCTGCAGCTACGTCCAGACAGGCTGCACCTCCCTGAAGCTGATCCTACAGCGCTTCCTGCCCCTCATCACGGACATCCTGGCCGCCCCGCCCCCTGTGGGGGTCGACATCAGCCGGGAGGAGAGGTGAGGGCCGGGCAGTGCCTGTGTTGGGGTAGGGGTGCCAGGCCAGGTGAGGGTGGCCCTGCTGGCACAGCTTATGCAGGAGGTCACTGTGCCTGGACGAAGACCCCAGCTCAGGGTGGAGGGTGGGGGGAGCCAAAGCCGGGTTCCTCCACAGCCTGGCTCTGCCCCGAGCCCTGGTGCCCCCTGCATGGCCTGGGAGCGGGGCGGGAGAGGTTAGGGCAGAGGGGCCCAGGGACAGTGGGGCCTCCGCTAGTGCTGCCCTCCGCCCGCAGGCTGCACAAGTGCCGGCTCTGCTACAAGCAGCTCAAGAGCATCAGCGGCCTCGTCAGGAGCAAGTCGGGCCTGAGCGGCCGCCACGGCAGTGCCTTCCGGGAGCTGCACCTGCTCATGGCCAGTTTGGACTGAGGACCCCAATGGGTGGGGGCACCGGGCAACCCTTAGGGCCTGGCCTCCACCCCAACTCGTTACCTGTGCACCCACCGGCCCATGAGCCTCTGCCCTGTGGCCATCCTGGAGGTGGCGGCGCTGGCCCACTGGCCACCTCCACAGCCCTGAACTCTCAGACAACTTCCGTCCGGCTATGGCTGCCCAGCTTGCCCGATTCTTGCTTCGTGGGGCAGCCAACCGAGCCCTGGGGCTGCCGCTGTAATTTATAAGAAATTTTATTAAATTTGTAACTATTCCCTGGTTTTCTTGCCCAAAGGGGCATCTCGCCATGGCTCTCCTAGGTGCAGGATTGCAGGCAGAGGCCTGCACCAGGCTGTGTGGCCAGCAGGGGGCAGCAGAGCGCCAGGCCAACAGGAAAGGGCCCATTCAGACTTAATCTGGGGGAGGCAGCAAATCTTCCCCCGGGGCTGGGAGATAGGTGAGAGGTGAGCCCCACCATCCCGTCTCAGCCACACTTGCAGCTGTCCTGTGGATGCCACCACGCCAACAGCTGCAGGATGCCAGGACACCCCACCTGGGCTGTGGGGCAGGACACGCACCGTGCTGCCCCACAGCCCAGGCCTTCAGAGACAGGGCTGGACACCCCCAGCTTCCCCTGTGGGCTCTAACACACCTCACTCCCTGCAGCACCCCCCGTGCTGGTGGCCAGGATAAGCAACCTGACCCAGTGGGTTCAGCTCCAGATGGAGGGAGGACCCCACTGAGCACAGGCTCCCTCAAGGCTGGGACCAAATTTAGCCCCCCCCTCCATGGGGGGGTATCCTATAAGACCTAGGGGAGGGTGGCGCTCACCTGTGGCCAGCTCACTTACGTGGACAAGGCCAGGCCCAGCCTGGTGGTGCTGAGCCAGGAGAAGCCTGCGTGTTCCACCTGTAAGACGGAGGTGACGACACTGTTGAGGGGTCAGTGACAAGGGGAGGGGGCACCGGTCCTACCCATCGTGGATGTCCAGGCCACGCGATCCTTACTCTGGGCCGGCCTGGGGCTGTGGTGACCGCCAGCAGCGGGAACCAGCAGCACCGGCTGACACCCTGCTCCTGGGCTCACAAGACCACACGTGTGTAAAAAGGCTTTTATTTTAATATTAAAAATGGCTAAGCTTCCAAGGGTTCTTAAATAGGCTTTCAGAGGAGCTATGGTCAGGAGGCCAGTGAGCAAGGAGAGCCTGGTGCCAGGCGGGTGGGTGCAGCAGAGTCCCCTGCCCCCTGGCCTCCTGCCAGCCATAAATAACCCGCCTGTCGCCCGGCAGGCCGCGCTATGTACACAACGAACACTATTCCCAGGCCCCGGGCGGGCCCTGGAGGACTGCCCCAGGGTGCCCACCACCCTGCCCATCCGACAGTCCCTGTGCCTCCCGGGGGCTCCTCGGTCACCCCTGCAGAGGGTGCCCTGCAGGCTGGGAGAGGCGGGCCAGCCCGGGCCAGGCCACCTCCCAGGGACCGCTCTCGGGGGGGTCTGGGCCTGCCAGGTGGAGCGGGCCGGCCCTGCCCTTCCAGCCCACGTCGTTGGCACCAACAGCACAGCCGAGACACCGTTTCCTTCGGAACATGTTTCTCATCTCAGGAGACACCGGAGGAGCCTCCTCCGGTCTCCGCCTCCTGGGCTCCCGGCGGGAACAGGCCCGTGAGGCCTGGGACCGAGCCCCTGACACGCAGGGCGGACACGTCCATCACACAGGCAGCGGCCTGGACTTCCCTGCAGGGGGGAGGGGGCTTGTTAGCCTCCGGCTAAGAGCAGGAGGGAAGCCGGGCAGAAGCACACAGACAGACAGACAGAGACAGCAGGTAGCAGGACAGACCCAGCCCTGAGCGGCAGGCTCCCGGCACAGCCCTACACCCCACGGCGAGGCCAGGTGCGGGCAGCCCCGGGCCGCGGGCCCACACTCACCTGGAGACGGCGCCCCAGCCTCAGGCTGAAATCAAAGCAACAGGCGTCTCACTGGCAGGCCTGCCTCGGGCCGGGACCCCAGGACCTGCCGCCCTGTCTGCACCCCAAGCACTGGCTGGCCTTTCTGCGAGTGGGGCGAGTGGGGGCTGGAGGCCTGGACCCCAGGCCCTGGCCAGGCTCCCTCATCTAGGACGTGGGATGAGCCCTGACCTTTCCGCCACGGACTGAGGCTCAGGGCTGGTGACGCAGAGCTGCTGTGACCGGCGTATTGCAGCCCAGCCAGGGACACTCACATCCTGGGCCCGAGTCACCAGCCCACGGGAGCCCTTTGGGGGGGGGGGGGGGGGGGAGTCCTTCCGTTTCCCTCTGTGAATCGGTCACAGCACCATCTGCCCTGGCTGAAACCCAGGGCCACGGCAGGTTGTGAAACAGGTTCTGGAGATGTTTGGGGGAAATTTTAAAAAGCCCGTCGAGGTAAGGGCAGTCCCGTGGCGGTGACTGGCCCGTGAGGGTGGCTCACCCCCCGCACCCGGCTGCCCACCCCTGAACGCTCACCTGAGGGCTGCAGCCTCCGCCGGATGGAGCCGGGGCGGCTGGAGGTCCCGGAGCTGGGGGCCGAATGGGCGCGAGCCGCGGCGGGGGGCGTCTGGCAGGCCGGCTCCCACTGCGGGCAGGGGACGCAGGTGGGTGGGGCTCCCCACACCCCTTCACCACGCTCCCCTCCCCGGCCTCCCGACACTGCTTCCCCGTCTGCAAAATGGCTGCCGTGACGCGCCCGGCTTGTTATTGGAGAGGTGAACAGGTAGCACGTGGGAAGACTTGAGCTAGTCAATGCTGAGCACCTGTGCTCCCTGCGCCCGCCCATCCCCGCCGGCTGAAGGCCCCGCGGGCACCTCGGAGGCCAAGAGCTCCTTTTGCTGCTGGGTTTGGGTTCAAGTTTTGGCTCCAGCCCCTCTGGCATCTCCTCCCAACCCCCACAAGTTGTCACCCCTCCCGGGCTCTCCCTCCGGCCCCTGTGCCATCCCCCTACCTCCAGGTGCTCTTGGCTGGACCAGGACCCCAGCTCTGCCCTGCGGGACCCGGGGCCCAGCTCCACGGAGCGCACCCTCTCAGCAAACTTGAGGGAGTAGAGGGTCTCGCTGGTGTTCTTCTCCACGGGGGACACCTAGGGGACACACGGGCTCACTGTGACCCCACCCAAGCCGGCTGCCCCCACAGCATGAGAGGAGCAGCATGCTCACCAGAGGGCGCTCACGGCCAGGGGACTCTGGCCCAAAGGAAGGAACTTGGGTCAGGTGACCAGACGTCCCGCTTTTGGTGGGACAGTCCCGATTTTCCTAAATAATTTGTCCTGCGTCCCCGCGGCGTGTTAAAAAATATTACGATACTATTTTTGCATTCTATGCAAGTTTTTGTTGCTCCATATAGAACAAATTTTTAATCAAGACACCCCCCCACTCCCGCACCCCCTGTCAATGGTGTCCCGCTTTACCAATGTTAAAATCTGGTCACCTTAAACTTGGGAGGCACACGGGGCGGGGGGGGGGGGGGGGGAATGTAGGAGGGGAGGGCCCTGTCGGGGTGCATGTCACTGACTTCGGAGCTGCTGAGGACGAGGGCCCCTTCCCTGCACAGCCCGGGTGCCCAGGAGGGGCCCTTCCCTGCACACCCCCGAGGCCCTCACCTGCACCACCATGAGGGTCTTGCTGTCGCCGCTGAGCGAGTCCTGCAGGAGGTAGGTGAGCTTGGAGTTGCGGAAGGGCACATGGCCCTGGCGGGAGCGCAGGGCGGCGATGACGTCCCCCAGCGCCGACAGCGACCGATTGATGTGCTGCGCCTCCCGCAGGCGGCTGCCCTCGGCCCCCGACTTGCCTACGCGCTCGGAGCCGGCCAGGTCCACCAGGTTCAGCTTCCCTGCGGGAGGGCGGGCGCGGGGAGGTCAGGGGCGCCCCGGAGGCGGGGGAGAGGGGGGTGTCGGGGGGGCCGGGAGGGCCACCCGGGCCCTCGCTCACCCGTGGTGCGGAGGCCGGTGCTGCAGTCCACGCCGCGCACCGTCACGATGAGCAGGGCGTGCGAGCGGGAGCTGTGCTCGTTCAGGTTGGTGAACTCCGTGGTGCGGTTGGTGTGGCCGAACTCGAACACCTGGGGGCGGGCGGGGCAGGGGGTGGTACAGGGTTCGAGGGGGGGCCTTGGGATCGCCCCATCCCCAGGTGCCCCTGGAGTAAGGTGACCAGACGTCCCGCTTTTGGCGGGACAGTCCCGATTTTTAACCATTTGTCCCGAGTCCCACGGTGTTTTAAAAAAGTCCAAAAGATTTAAAAGATTCTTTCCAAAAATCGGGACTTTTGCCGAAGCCGGTTTGGCTCAGTGGATAGAGCGTCGGTCTGCGGACTGAAAAGTCCCAGGTTCGATTCCGGTCAAGGGCATGTATGTTGGTTGTGGGCACATTCCCGGTAGGGGGTGCGCAAGAGGCAGCTGGTCGATGTTTCTCTCTCATCGATGTTTCTAGCTCTCTATCTCTCTCCCTTCCTCTCTGTAAAAAAATCAATAAAAAATATATTTTTTTAAAAATCGGGACTTTTTTAAAACGCCGCGGGACAAATTGTTCCAAAGCGGGACGTCTGGTCACCTTACCCTGGGGGGGGGGGGCGGTCACCCTCTGTGCTGTACGAGGAGGAAACAGGCTCGGAAGGCTCGGGGCGGGTCCCCCCCACATTGCCCCGCCCCGTCCCCCCAACCCACACCTTGTTGATGTCGTCCACGCTCTGCACCCGGAACTCCGTCAGGCCCGGCACGTACAGCTGCCCGCTGCCGTCGGGGCACAGCCGGATCTCCAGCTTCTCCTGGGGCTCCTGCCCCAACAGGTCCCTGCCGGGGGGGGGGGGGGGGGGGGGGGAGGACCCCAGTCACTCTCTCCTCCTGTGTCTGCTGGCTCTGCACCTGCCCCAAACCCGGAATGTCCCCCGTCCCACTGCATCCCTTCCTGGACACCGGGCTACGCCCCTCCCACGCCAGCTCCTCCCTGCACTCAGCCCACTGACGGGCGGAGACCCATCGTCCCCCAACCAAAAGGCCTGTGGCTGCTCCTCCTGCCCCCACAGTGCACCAGCTCCCCACAGCCCTCTCCATCACCCCTGGGCGGCCTGCAGGAATGGGGGAGCTTCCAGGGGGGAAAAGGAACCCCTCAGGAGAGCAGAGAGAGCGCCCTCTTCCCTGCCCGCCGATGGGGGAGGGGCCTGGGGCCAGCAGAGCCTCTGAGCGGAGTCCTGGGGTACAGCCCCCCCACTCCTCCTTCAAGGAGGCTCCACGCTCCCATCCCACCTGGCTCCACGCGGTCCTGAGACCACCCAGCTTCCCGGGGGCATGTGCCACCCCAGGGCTGCCACTTGAGGGCCCTCAACCTGATGACCCCCTCCCCCCCCCCCCCGCCCCCTCAGCCCCCGAGCCTCAAACCTGAGGGCCTCGTTGTAGATCTCGGCTGCGCTGACGGTGATGGTGAACTGCCAGTCGGAGGCCTTCTCCTGCACCTCGGAGAAGAGCAGCTGCAGGGCCCGCTGGTTGATGCCCGGGTTCTCGGGGGTTCCCTGGGGGCAGATGCAGGGCCCCGTGAGCTGGGCCCCTCCCGCCACGAGGGGTGGCCCGTGCCGATGCTCACAGGGCGCCTGTGGCCCCAGCGCCTGCCAGCTGCCCCTCGCAGGCCAGCCTCCCTGCCCGGAGCCTCCGTCTGCAGGCTGGTCTGTCCCCAGTTCCTCTCTCCCCCACTGCAAGCAACTTCATTCACCTCCTGGGGCCTCCGTTTCCCCACCTTTAAAATGGTACCACCCTGCCCGACTGCCCTAGAGCCAGTGGTCGGCAAACTCATTAGTCAGCAGAGCCAGATATCAACAGGACGACGATGGAAATATCTTCTGAGAGTCCAATTTTTTTTTAAACGTAAACTTCTTCTAACGCCACGTCTTCAACCATAGACTTGCCCAGGCCGTGGTGTTTTGTGGAAGAGCCACACCCCCAGGGCCAAAGAGCCACTGTTTGCCGACCATGGTGTGAGGTGGTTGTGGTCACCTTGGCTCTCCTACCACTGGGACCATCCCAGTGCCCTCCAGGCCCCGGCGCCTGGGGAGGTTGTGAGGCAAAACACACCACGCAGAACCCTGAGCCCTGACCCGTGGCAGCAAGGGGAGTCCTCACTGCCTGACCCCCTCCCCCCCGCCCCCCATCCCTCAGGCAGCGGCACCCACCTCCATCGTGTACGTCTTGCCAGCACCCGTCTGGCCGTAGGCGAAGATGCAGACGTTGAACCCGTCGATGCAGGAGGTGATCAGGGCCTGCACCTCCTGGAAGACCTGGGGAGGGGACACGGGATGGATGGAGGGTGTGGGGCTGCTGGGACCAGGGTCCCCACCAGCGCCTCGTCTGGCCACTCCCCGGGACCGCTCCCTCCTTCGGCAATCACACCCAACCCCCCCTGACCGCTCCCTCCTTCGGCAATCACACGGCACGTGACTATGGACACCGGCTCACTGGGGAGCAATCGTGACTACCGAGTCAGTGGCACCACACACCGATGGTAACCTCGCTGCCGAGAGACGGACGGGAAGACAGGGCAGTGCCTGCTGCCCGCCAACAACACCTGAGGGAGGGCCGCCCAGCCCTGGGGCGCAGGGACCCGCCCCCAGCCCTGGAGGGTGCGGGTGCAGCCAAATGAAGACAGAGGCCAGTCACATGCCTGGCACCTCCTCCGCCTGCCTGCCTGCCTGACAGTGGGCCGAGGACGGGGGCAAAGGGAGGGCCGGGCACGGAGCAGAGCACAGGCCCAACAGGCCTGGCAGGTTGGCGCTGGCAGAGATGGGACTAGAGCAGGTGCTGAGACCCCACGCCTCTCACAGGCTGGAGGGACCGGGCTCAAAGCTGGCCAGGGTCATGCGGATAGGAGGAGCCACGTGGGTGGGCGGAGCTCTGGTGGTGGGCGTGGTCACGTGGGTGGGCGGGGCCACGTGGGTAGGTGGGTGGGCGGGACTGTGCCTGGATCTCTCCTTCCCAGCAGAGGCTTCCAAGGCTCCTCAGTCTTGGCTTCCCACCCTCTTCTCTCCAGAGGGAAGGAGAGAGGGACCCCGACACCCAGGCTTCTCTATCCTGTCTCCCCCCCCCCACGCTCACACTGCTTTCTGTCCACCCCCGGCTGTCTCTCCCTTTCCTGGTGAGTGTCTCTGTGTCCCCCCTCTCTCCCCACCCCCCGGAGAGCCACACTCACGTCCTGCTGGGAGGCCCTCGGGGAGAAGACCTTGTCCAGCTCGAAGGACACGGGCTTCCCTTTGTGCAGCAGGTGGATGATGGAGTCGTCGTCGGGGTCGAAGGTCACCGCGTTGGTGGCCTCCGGCCCTTCCCCGTCCTCTTTGGTGACCGGCCGGACACGAGCGATCACCCGGATGTTGCCTGGATTGGGGCGGGGGCGGGGAGGAGAAAGGGGGCAGGCTGGGTCAGGACCAGACGGCGTCCACGCTGGTGCCCGCTGGAATCCTAAGCGGGCTGGTAGCTCAGGAGCCTCTGGCCTCCTAAGAAAGGCCCCCCGGGGCCACCCAGCTGGTATCAGTCACTCACACGATAGTGTCAATTCCCTTATTGGGACATTTCCTTCCTGCGCAAACCAGTTGGGGGTGGGAGCCTCCCCCTGGGGGCAGGGGGACATTGTGGGGGTCCTGTGGCGAGGAGGAGGGGGAGCGCCCTGGGATTGGCTGGCAGAGAGGCTGCCTTCCGGGGCGGGTGTTTGGGGCATGGATCTCCCAGCCCTGCGGTGGGGTCCCGGTGCCCCTGGAATGAAGACTCCCCACCACAGCTCGCCTGGGCCCACCTCCCCTCTCCCCGTCCACGCCAGCTCCCAGCCCAGGTCTCGGATCTAGCTCTGCCTCCTCCGGGACGCCCCCCAACAGCCCTCCTCCCCAGCCCTGGCAACGGGACCCCTCTCGGGGGTTCCCTGGCTGATGGCGGATCACGGTCTGCCCTCCCAGCGGGAGTGAGCGCCGGGAGGCGGGGATGGCGTCTGTGGGCCCACGGCCAGGCCTCCATCCGTGTCTGGAGCAGCACCTGGCACAGGACAGGTGCCCCCTAGGCCTTCGTGGGGTGAGCAGGTGGCATGGCAGCCACTCCCCACCCAGGCCCGGGGGTGATCCAGGCCCTGCCTGCTCTGTCTCCGCTGCTCTATCCTCCGAGACGGAAAGACAGTAGCTCCTCAGTGGCAGGGGCCGTGGGGAGGGACAGGGTCACCCCTGAGCCAGGCAGAGGGCCCTGTGCCGGCGCCCCCTCCCCGCCCCCTCCCCGCCCCCAGCCCGCAGTCACCTTTCAGCCGCACCAGCTCGTTGTGGCACTTCTTGCGCAGCTGCAGCTCCCGGCGGTACTTGCGTAGCAGCTCCTGGTTGTTGCTGTTCACCTCCTCGATGGCCTGGCCGATCTGGGGGAGGGGAAGGGGGGTGCACGCAGCGCTGTCGGGGGGGGGGGGGCAGCTCCACAGACTGCCTGCCCCCCTCCCCTCCCTCGGTCCCCCGCCCTGGGCCGAGTCCCCTCTGGGGAGGGGGTGTGTGTGTGCTGCGACCAGTTCCATTGTTCAGAGAAGGAAACTGGGCCCCCGAGAGGCTGAGCCAACGGTTCCAGGTTGCCCGGCTGCCCACGCAGAGCGCGGCACCCGCCCTCGCCCTCCGCTCCCGCCGGACCCAGATCCCAGCCCCGCCCGAGGAGCTGGGGGACCCGAGGCAACAGGCTCAGCGTCCTCAAGCCCCGGTTTTCCCATCTGTGAAGCGGGGCGAACACCAGCTAACTCGTGGACCGACCGGTCGGAGCCGGTAGGCAGAGATCTCCGCGCTGCATTCCGCAGGGGGGAGCAGCGAGACGCGGGGCACACGCCCCTCTCTGCCCGGTGGGTGAGAGGGCACAGGCGCCCGCCCGGGAACTGCCGGCACGGAGGCCGCCGGCGGGGGGCAGGGCGGCAGAGTGCTCTCCTCCTCCTCCGATGCCCTTCTTCCCGCCATGCCCGTGTCTTGCTGACATAATATTTGAAAGAAGAACCATTTTCTCCTCCGAAAACAGATCAGCCTCTGCCCGGCAGAGCCGTCACTCAGATTCAAGGAGCCTATAAAAGGCTCCGCGCGGGGGCGGCATGTGAGAGACGCTGGCTATTCTCACATCGAATGGAGCGCAGCTTGCAAAACTTGGAAAAAAAAAAAAATTCAAGCTGGCAGCTGGGAGGATGCATGCAGCGTGTCTGGGATAGGAGGGCGCCTGTAGCATGTTTGGGTTCGAGAGTCGGAATAGAACAAACGCCCAAACGCCTGCCCCTGAGCGGACTTTTTCAAGCAGGGTGTGGGGCGGCGGTTTGGGGTGGGGGTGGGGGGGTGGAAGGGGGCGCAGTTGTTAGTTTGGGGGGAGGTGGAAGGGGACACAGTTGTCTGGGGCTCAGTCTGCGTTCTGGAAGAGCGCCTGGGTGGATGGGGCCTGTGCCCAAGGGCTGGAGGCCGCTCCCAGCGCCGCCCCCCCCCCCCCCCCCCCCCCGGCGGGCACTCACCTCGGCCTTGACGCCCCTGAGCGCCTCCTGCAGCAGCAGCGGGAAGCCGCGCACCTGCCGCTTCAGGCTGTTGTAGTCCTGGGTGAGCGTCCGCAGCGCCGGCTGCAGCGTCAGCAGGTTGGTCCGGACGCCTGGGGAGCGGGCGGGCGGGCGGGCGGGGTGTCAGGCGCACGCATGGGGTGGGGGCTGCAGTGGGGGGGGGGGGTGGCAGGCCGGGGCCCGGGGCCTGGGGGAGGGGGCCTCACCTGCCAGGTTCTCATGCACGGCCTTCATCTCCACCTGGGCCCGGGCGAAGGCCTCCTCAATGGCCCGGTTCTTGTCCTCCTCCAGGGACTGCATCTCCTCCAGCATCTGCCCGTGCGCCCGCTCCAGCTCCGCCTCGTACATGGCGATCTGGCGGCCGAGGCCGGAGGCTCAGTACACGGGGCGGGGTGTGTGTGTGTGTGTGTGTGTGTGTGTGTGTGTGAGTATGTGCACCAAAAAGAAGCCCTGTTTCTTCTTATAACCCTCCCCCGACACACACCTGAACACACGCACACGCACAGGAGAGGGGCAGGGTGGACACCTCTCCCCCCACGGAGCCGTGAGCTCCATGCAGCTATCTCCCTGTGTTGCTCCGGCACCGGCCCGGGTCCGAGCACATGATAGGTGTGCAGCCCCCAGGGAGCGCGGGGCTATGACACTGGCTAGAGCTCCCTTCTGAGAGCGGGTGTGCGGGGCCCTGGGCCTTTGTGAGCAGAGCCTCCTGCGGGTCGGCCCCTGAGCCATACAGTGAGTGTGATCCCATCACTTTACAGATGAGGAAACGGAGGCTCCCACCAAACCGGCCCTTGTTCCCGCGGTCGGCGGGGAGAGGAGGGCCCGGAGCCCGGGGCTGTGGCCTCTGCTGCGGGCACGCCCTGCCCCATGTCCATGCGCCCCCCACGCGCACCCCCACACACACCCCCGCGGCCCGCACACCTGTGCCCTCAGCTGAGCCGTCAGCTGGTGCGAGCTCTGCAGCTGCTGCTCCATCTCCTTCAGCACCTGCCTCTGCATGGCCACCTGCTCCTGCAGCTGCTGGTTCCGGGTCTGGGACTCGCTGAGGGCCTGCTTGGTCTTGGACGACTCCACCTCCACCGTCTTGATGACGTACTGCGGGCGGGCGAGGGAGGAAGGGAGGGGAGCACGGAGTGTGAGTGTGCCTTGGGCCTCGCTCCGAGGCCCTGAGACTCCCTGGCCTGCGGAGGGGACCCTCGGGGACATCCCACTAAGAGCCCCTGAAAAATACAGAGACGCGGCGAGATCCTGGCTTCCCCAGGGCTGCCAGGGCCTCCCGGAGTCTCCTCCTCTTTTTTTTAAAAAAAATATTTTATTGACTTTTTTACAGAGAGGAAGGGAGAGAGATAGCCAGAAACGTCGATGAGAGAACATCGATCAGTTGCCTCTTGCACACCCCTCACTGGGGATGTGCCCGCAACCAAGGTACATGCCCTTGACCGGAATCGAACCTGGGACCCTTCAGTCCACAGGTCGACGCTCTATCCACTGAGCCACAACCGGCCTTGGCGAGTCTCCTCCTCTTAAGGAGCCACTCCGAGCCCCGCTATGGCCCCGGCCTCGGCCCAGAGCAGAGGAGAGCAAAGATGGGGGCGCCCAGCGCTACCCTATGTCCTTGCCTGGCCTGCGGTGGGCATCTCAAGCATCAGTTGCCGGATGCCTACCACGTGCCTGGCCCTGGGGAGCAAGAGGCAGGCCAGAGACTGGCTGAGTGCAGACCCAGAGTGCCGCCTTCACCCCTCAACACCCGCTCCTGCGTGCCAGCCCTGCCCCTGGCACCGGGGCCCACGTGATGGCGGAGGCCCAGCCCGGGCACCCACCTTGATGGGCGGCGACTGGGCCCGCAGGCTGGCGATGGTCTCATGGCTGTCGCGCAGGCGCCGGCTGAGCCTCTCCTCCTCCTGCGCCTTCTCGGCCAGGCAGTCCTTGAGCCGCAGCTCCACCTCGGCCAGCCGGTCCGTCTTCTGCTGCACCTCCAGGTTCAGCTCGGACAGCAGGCTCTTGTTCTCCGCCGCCTCCAGCTGCAGCTGCGCCAGCCGGTCCCGGAGCTGGGCGCTCTCCTGCAGGCGGGGGACGGGCCGGGGCCCGCGTCAGGCCGACGGGCAGGAGGACAGGCCCATGGGGTCCCCGCGAGGAGCTGGCGCCCGTTAGGAATGGGCCCTCGGGGAAACCCCAGGCCCCGTGCCCACCTGGCTGTGCTCGCAGCCCGCGCAGGGGGCCGCCGCCGGCTTCGCCCGCAGCTCCTGCAGCTCGGCCTCGCAGCGCCGCATCTCCTGCCTCAGGCGCTCATTCTCCACCATCAGCAGGTCTCGGTGCTTCTCCAGGTCCGTGCCTCCCTGCGGGGTCAGCCCGGGGGGCATGTGGCCAGGGCCCGTCAGGGGGGACCGAGGGGGGCAGGCACAGTGTGTGCAAGGGGTAAAGGGATGGGGACAGACAGACAGAAGGAGAAAAGAGGAAGGCAGGCGAGCGAGGGAGAGGAGGGAATCAGGAGATGAAGGTGAAGACAGGAGAGAAAGATGGAGAGGGCGGTGAGACAGGAACTGCTGCGGCAGCACCCTGCCCCCATCACCCCCATCATCACCCTATTTTCCTGAGTGTGAAAGTCACAAGTCCTATTTATACGGAGTTCACACTCCTGCCTGGAGTTCACACTCCTGTCTTACGTGGCAGGGGCGTCACGTGACCTCAGAGGGCCTGAAACAGGACGCTGCCCCACTTGGGGTTGCTCAGGCTCACACCCCTCACCCCACATCTGGAGGCCAGATTGGGCACCAGATCCCCGCCCCCCGCTGCCCCCCCCCCCAGGGATGCGTTGGGGGCCTCACCAGCTCCGACCGGAGGCGGCTCACTTCCTGGGCCTGGCTGATGAGCTTCTCCTTCAGGCTCTCCACCTGCCGGCACAGAGCCGGGGTCACCATGAGCCCTGCTCCCCCGCAGCCCACACCCAGGCCTCGGCCCAGCCCTCCCTGAGTCCGAGCATCGGGCCCCACCTGGGACTCAGCCTTCCGCACCCTCTCCCACCCAGGACCCAGCGGCCTGAGCTCCCCGGCGAGCCTGCAGGCAGGCGCAGCAGATGCCGCGACCCCTGCCCCCTCCCAGCTCAAGCCGGGGCGGCTCGGCGGGCGGCGCGAGGGGCTGCCCCTCAGGACGCGTGCCTGGCACAGGCCCCGCCAAGGCCTGCGCCTGCTTCTGCATCCGCAACTTTCTATTCTTTCCTCTTAAAAGGCTCCCCGGGCCAAATCCGGTTTGGCTCGATGGATAGAGCGTCGGCCTGCGGACTGAAGGGTCCCGGGTTCGAATTCCGATCAAGGGCATGCACCTTAGTTGCGGGCACATCCCCAGTAGGGGGCGTGCAGGAGGCCGCTGATTGATGACTCTCTCTCATCAATGTTTCTAACTCTCTATCTCTCTCCCTTCCTCTCAGTAAAAAATCAATAAAATATATTAAAAAACAAACAACAACAAAAACAGATACATTAAAAAAAAAAAAGGCTGTGTAAACGGTAGGCGCTAGGAAGCCAGGGCCCGTCCTTGCCCAGCCCCTGGAACATTCCATGTTGAGTGGTTCCCGGTGAGGCTGCCAGCGAGCAGGGCACACCTGGACCCGCGTCCACCCCAGCTCCCAGCCTGCCCTGCAGGAGCTGCGGCTGGGTGGGAAGGGGGTGGGCACCCCTTCCGGAGGTGAGGTGACCTGGCCCGGCGGGAGCCCTGGGTGGGGAAACCAGGCCCCCAGCGGGCAGATCCCAGGATGGCGACCCCCCGGGAGCCGACCCCCAGCTGGCCGCAGACCCTCTCCTCGGCCAAGAACCCAGCATGCACACAAGCACGTTGACTCGGATGTGAGCACGTTTGCAGTTTTCCCTGCAGAGCATTCTGGGAAGCGCACCCCACGCCCTGGACTCACCCTGAGGGGGGTCGGGGTGTGCCTTTCACAGACGGCGATGGAACACTGTGTTCCACTGCCAAACCGCAGGTGACCAAGCCCCTGCCTCCAGGGGCCGCCAGGTGAGGGGCCGTGTGGACTGGACCCCCCAGGCCCCCTGCAGGAGGCAGCCACCGTGCACCGGTGGACGGGGCGGGGAGGACACAGGCTCGGCGTCCCCAGCCTTCCGACCTTTCCAGAGGCCAGACCCTGGGGTTTCCAGGGTGCGTGTGTGTGTGTGTGTGTGTGTGTGTGTGTGTATGTGAAAGCTCCCGGCCTGAGTGGCTGAGGGGCCACCACCCGTCTGCGGGCATCAGGACCGGTGCTCAGGCTTCCAGGCCCGGAGCAGGCGGCTGGACCACGTGTCTGTCCGGCCTCTGCCTCCCCGAGTCGGTGGGGGAGGAAGCCGGCCTTGGGCTCCACCCATCTCTGAGGCTGAGGCCCTGACCCAGCGCCATCACTCATGGTCGGGGACAAGGATCCCAAAACACAGGCCCAGCCTGGCTTCCCAAGTCCTTCGGGTGGACAAGCTCAGCCAGGAGAGCCTGAGGGTCCATTCCTACAGCCCCCCTCCCCCCCAGCAATGTGCTGGGCCATGGGCCACGCAGGTGGCAAAGCTCGTGCCACTCTGTACGCTCCCGACGCCCCGTCTGCCAAGAGCCTGATGGGAGGGGTGCTCAGCGCCTCGGCCCCACAGGCCAGCGGCCGGCACACCCATCCGTCCACAGAGCCACCTATCAGCAGGACGACGATCGAAGTTTCTTCGGAGAGCCACGTTTTGTAAACTTAAACTTCTAACGCCACTTCTTTCAAACAGACTCGCCCAGGCCGTGGTGTTTTGTGGAAGAGCCACCCTCCAGGGGCCAAAGAGCCGCAGGTGGCTCGCGAGCCGTGGTTTGCGGACCACGGCCACGGGGGAACGAGGAACCGTTTGCACCAGGCGGTGTTTCCTGCCTGCGCCACAGAACTGGGGGTCCCCCCCGAGCGCCCACCGTGGGGCACACAGACCGGCGTGCGGTCGGTAGCTGTTTACCGGGAGCTTCAAATGACACAGAGAAACGTGTCCCCACACACACAGAGAAAACCCGAACCATCGCCGTGCGAGACGGACCACAAAGGGGAGGTCCCTGGACAACAGAACGGTGTGACCGATGCTTTACGCTTCTCGGTTATTATTATTTTTTTTTAAGTCTCAAAGAATGTGTATGCCTCTTGCACGCCCTTCACCCTAAAACAGGCGGCTCTATTTCCCTTTGGAAGGTTGGGGCCCCCTCCCCCCTCCGCAGTGTCCTCCCCCAGAAGTCGCCCCGGCACGGCCCATTGGTGAACGGGCGGCCCAGACAGGTGTGTCCTCGGCGCCGGCTGGGTGTGCTCTGACCTCGCTGGTCCCCAGCGCGCTGCCTGGCGCTCAGACTCGACGCAGCGGAAGTGGGGTTTCCCAGCATTTACGGGGGGGGGGGGGGGGGGGGGAGGCTGGATGCACACCTGCCACCCGCCTACTGCCAGGCCCCAGCCTCCTTCTTGCATCACAATCGGAACCCTGGGTGCTCTGGGCTCTGCCTATAACTCCGAGGGGCACCCAACACGCAGGTGCCTACCAGGGGGGCTGAGAGCCGGGTGGGGGGCCAAGGGAGGGGCTGTGAATGACTCTGTGGTCCGAGTGTCAGACGCCCAGTCACCCCCTGGTGTATCCAGGGCAGCGGGGGGCACAGCTCCACACCGGGGGTGGCTGGGCAGGTGCGAACCCTCCATGGGGTGGGTGACAGCACCCGGGCAGGCAGGCAGGCAGGCTCCTGTGGGGGCTGGGAAATGAGAGGCTGCCCCACAGGGGTCTGCTTCGGGAAGGCCAGGGGCGAGGGGAGGTGCCAGGAGGCCCTGAGTTAGGGAAACAATGAGCAAAAAGAGACAGAGGCACCCAAAGGACCTCAGATGAGGGCAGCCCCCAACTCTGCCCTCACTGCTCTGGACCAGCGGGCTCAGAGCAGTGAGGGCAGAGTGTGGGGCTGGGGGTGAACCTCACCAGAGAGAAGGGACCGACTGCCCGGGAGGGAGCCCCAGAGGCACCCTCTGTGTGCGCCCACCATGGCTCTCCGTCATCGGTATGAAGGGGGAGGGGCCTTCTCTATCACCAGCCCCAGGCCCAGCAGGCGCCCAGCACACAGTAGGTCCCCATCACTGCCTCAAACACCTGCCTGGGCAGCCAGCGCACCCCAATGCAGAGCGGCGGGACGAGGCAGGCTCCCGACGGGCGGCTGTGGGGCTCCAGGCCCGCTGGATGTCACCCCCAGGGTGGAGGAAGGGACCAGGCTGGCCATGGACCGCACAGGTGTCAGCCAGAGAAACTGAGTCACGGGCCTGGTGCAGAGAGCCGGGGTCTGATAATTACATCTCCGGGGCCACCCTGCGCAGATCTGTTTTCCCAGCTGCCCCCCATCAACGCCAACAGCCCGCTGTTCGCCTCCTGCCTCGCTGGCCCGGCCTCAGCTGCCTCCTTAGGGAAGGAAGGCTCCCGGAGCCAGGAGGGGCGTTACTAAGCTGGGGAGGGGAGAGGGCCCGGGAGCCGTTGGGCCTCGGGAAGACAGCCCAGAGGCCAGAGGGGCAGCCCCAGAGAGAGCCCCACGCTGTCCCCAACACGCTCCCTCTCCCAGGAGACCCGGCTCCGGGCTCCGTGACCTCTGACCAGGCCTGGGAGGGGTCCGTCCGGCCCTGCCTCCACTGGGGGGCAGTGGGAAGCATGGACCCCCAGGCCAGAGGGGCCAGGTTCCAATACAGACACCACCCTACCCTCCGGACAACCGTGGTCAGGCTCGGCTTCACCCCAGCCCCTGGGTTTCCTCCTCTGTCTGCTGGGCCCCGGCTCCAGGGACGCCCCCAAGAGGAGGGGGAGCTTGAAGCCACCAGGACATCACCAGGGAGGGCCATCCTCTGTAGCCACGGCCGCCGTGGTGGCCAGACCAAGCCCTGTGGCCTCTGTGGCCTGGGTCAGCCAGGTGCTCAGGGACTCAGAAGGGCACCTTAGGCCCGAGTGCTCCCACAAAAGTCTCCATCCTACACCCCCCCCCCCCGGGGGGGAGGCCCGGAAGGTCTCCTGCAGCCTCACGGGCCCCATTCGCTGGGTCGGCCTCAATGGCGGGGCGGGGTGTCGTCATAACAGCAGCTCTGAATCCCCTAAGCCTGAGGCAGGGACCCCTATTATGCCCATTTCACAGGGAGAAACCTTGAGGTTCCAAGAGATCAAGCCTTGGTTAAGCAACTTGCTCGGGGTCACCCGCCCACCAAGGGGCAAACCTAGGACTGTAACTCAGTCCCCGCCACCAGGCTGACCCCCACAGCCCTCACCCGATGTTTTTGTTTTGTTAATCCTCACCTGAGGATCGTTCTTTCATTGATTTTTTTTTTTTTAAGAGAGAGTGGAAAGGAGATAGGAAGGGAGGGAGAGAGAAACATCGACGTGAGAGAGAGACATTGATGGGTTGCCTCCCCCATGCGCTGGGGCTGGGGAACAAGCCTGCAACCCGGGTCCATGCCCTTGACCGGGAATCCAACCCGAGACCCTTCGGTGCGAGATCCGATGCTCTAACCACTGAACCAAGCAGCGCCCTCACTCAACCACCCTTAACACCGCCTGCCGTTCAGGAAGAGCCGCGCTCACACGCGGTGAGGCTGGGAGCCAGGCACCACGGCGACGAGGTGGAGGGACCCCGAGACGGGCTTTCCTTAGAGGGTCAGCGTGGAGGAGGCCAGGAAGGTCACCGCGGGTCAGGCCACAGCAGGAGGGACCCTCACAGGGCACAGCGCTGTACAGCTCGCCATCCCTGTTCCCGTCCACGCTCACTCCCGACCTGCCCGGCAGCCTCGAAGCCACACTCTCGGCCTGTGACTTCCTGTGGCTGCGCGGCCAGCGCGTCGCAGAGCCGCCCGGACCCGACTCCCGCCCCCGGATCCAAAGCCAAACTCTTCCCTGGGATGGGGGGCGGGGGGTGGGAGCGCCCACAGACCTGGGCCACCTCATCGGGCCCCGGCGTCGTGTCCGCTGTGCAGACGGGGAAACGGAGGTGCAGCGTGACGGTGAACTAGCCCAAGGCCACACAGCCCATGAGGAGGGCCAACGTCGGGATTCGAACCCGGCTCCGGGCCCACCTGGTTGGCCATGGCACCGCAGGGTATTGGACCCTCTAGAGCAGCGGTTCTCAACCTTTCTAATGCCTCGACCCTTGAATCAGTTCCTCGTGTGGTGGTGACGCCCGACCCACAGGCGGAGAACCGCTGGCAGGGTCGCCTAACGCCATTAGCAGAAAAGAGCTGACAGGATGTCTGAGGAGAGCCCGGCCGGTGTGGCTCAGTGGTTGGATGTCAACCTATGAACCAGGAGGTCACTCACTGTCTGATTCCCGGTCGGGGCATAAGCCCGGGGTTGCGGGCTCAATCCCCAGTGTGGGGCGTGCAGGAGGCGGCCGATCCTTGATTCTCTCTCATCGTTGATGTTTCTCTCTCTTTCTCTCTCCCTCTCCCTTCCTCTCTGAAATCAATTAAAAAATATATTTTTTTTAAGAAGAAAGAATGCCCAAGGATAAACCAAAGTGAGCAAAGACCAGGCACCACTCAGAATTCCCGTTTCTCCAAAGGGCCCAGAGGGGTGGGGGCCGGGAGGGTGGTGGGGAGCCGGGGGGGGGGGGAGGGGGGGGCCCAGAGTGTCTGCAGGGCTGGGGCTGGGAGAACCGAAAAGGCTGCGATGCTTCCGCTTCAACTTCCCCGCCAAGAAGTAAGGAGATTTTGCTAATTAAGGGAAAATATATATATATAAAAAATGAACAAAATCCAACTTGTTGAAAGTTACAAAAGGCCACTGATGATGATGACTTCATTTACATGAAATGTTCCCAAAACAGGCGAATCCATAAAACAGAAAGCAGACGGGCGGCTGCCAGGAGCTGGGGGGGCGGGGGAGTGACTTAATACATCTTTTGGGGGTGATGCAAAGGTTCTGCAATTAGCAGGAGGTGGTGGTTGCCGCACCGCCCTCACACACCCCAGACCGTGAGCTGCACACCTCCAAAGGGGCGGGTTTTACGGTAGGTGGTTCTTCTACCTTTAAAAACAAAACTCGAGTTTGAGAAGTGGAGAGCCTGGGCCGTCCACACGGAGGGAGAGGAGGGAGGGGCAGCTGAGCGCGCTCGGGGGGCTGTGGGCCAGATGTGGGCGCTACGGGGCCCAGCACCAGCCCCAATGCAGGGGAGCTTTAAGCAACGATGAGGCGGACCCCGTTATTATACACACTACGGCGGACTGTGGGGACCGTGGGGAAGTGGGGAGGGACAGACACAGGCACGAGACACAGACAGGACAGAGGGAGGGCGGAGTGGAGCCCCAGGAGAGGGGCCAGGGCGCCCACGTACGGGGAAGAAGGGAAACAGCCAGGCACGCAGAGGGGGGATGGTGACCGGCCCCACCGGGCGGGCAGCTCGCGAGACCTCACAGACTAAACCCTGGCTCTCCCTGGCCTCCAGCGGTGAGAGCTCCCTCCTCCACCTGCACCCACACCAGCCTCCCCTTTCCGGCTGGTGTGCCAGGGGGTGACCTCAGCAATGACCTCTGTCCACTCGGGTTGCTGGGCGCCCGGAGAGGAGCGGCCAGCTGTCCATCAGGCCGGCGGCCTGGAGGGCTCCGGGTGACCGGGGCCATATTCTCCGACCTGCCCCAGGGCGGGCAGGGGCCTCTGCCCGTCCCCTCCTCCCCGGGTACCTGGTTCTGCAGCTGGGCGGAGGCGGCTTGCTGGTCGCCGTCCCGGAGGGCCAGCCTCTCCTGCAGGGCCGCCAGCTCCTCCTGCAGCCGGGCCTTGTCCTCCTGCAGCCGGGCCATGGCCTCCACCATCCTATGCACCACGGGGTCCGTGCCTGGCGGCCCCGCCAGGCTCGAGCACCTCCCGCTGCCAAAGAGCCGCCCACCTATGAGCAAAGTAGCGGCCGATCAGCCGGGCGGCAGAGGTCCACCCTGGCCGGGGAGAGGGCCGTCCCGGCAGGGCGACCGCACCATCGCACCATCGGGGACGGGAGGGGGTGCTGGCGGAGGGGATGGGGCCGGGAGAGGCCTGGGCAGCAGAGTGGGGGCAGCCGGGGGACTCTGGGGCAGCTTCCGGGGGGGAGGAAGTGCCTGGATGGGGCCTCGGGAAAGCAGCTTTCACCGAATATTCCCTCCAAAGCACGGGTGCTAGGTCTCACGGGTGACGCCTTCTCCACAGCCCGCCTGCAGGTCATCGCGGCTGAGAAAGGCCACGGGTTCTCTGGTGGCAGCTGGGAAGGAGTCGGGCTACCGCCCCGTAAAACACGACTCTCAGGGGAGCATGCTGTCCTTGAACCCCAAACCCTCTCCAGAGTAAGAAAGAGAGAGGAAAGGGAAAGGTGTGCGTGTGCCAGGGACAGACAGACCAGGACGCAGAGACAGACAGACAGACAGGGCACGTGGACAGGGACACAGACCGGCCGCCACCTGCCCTGGGCGGGACTGACTGCCAGGACCGCACGGGTGGGAGGACTTGTCAGTACGGGGTGGGAGGATTCCCGAGTCCTCCTCCCGCCACAGCCCCCCGCCTCCCCCCCCCCCCCCCCGGTCCTGCCTCCAGAAGCAGGAGAGAGAGGCAGATAGATGGGTGTCGGGACGGAGACACTGACAGGAGCCCGTGGCCAGGGGGCCTGCCAGAGCTTGCTCCGAGGGCACCGCAGACGGAGGGCCTCGGGCTCCGCAGGCCGGGAGCCGGCGCGGAGCTTGGGAGGAGGGAGGGGGCGAAAACCCGGGCCCTGGCCACAGCCCCGGAGCCAGAAGGAAGAGGCCGAGGACGAAGTGGCCGAGAGGAGAGCGAGAAGCAGCACCCACGGGGCCCCAGCCTCCGCTTGGCCTCGGAGCCCAGGTACCCGGAGCCGCAGCCCTGTGGGCGGGACTGGGGGTCCCAGAGAGTGTGAATGCAGCAGCCTCCTGCTCCTGAAGTCCCCCGGCCCGGCCCGGCTCCTGAAGTCTCCCCTCTGACCCCCGAGGCGGCAAGGGTGCTCCCGGACTGCAGACAAGCCCGGGCTGGAGCGGGGAGTGTGGACGGAGCAGGTCCTGGCCGGGCAGATCGGCTCAATGCGCTCCCCGCCTTCTGGGGGAGGGGAGGTGGGGGGGGGGGGGAGAGAGTGAGACGTCCCCGCTCCCACTCTCATGAGGCAAAGCACATGGGGGCTGGCTTTTCCCTCCCTCACAACCCCTTGGGACAAGAGCTGGAGCCAGAGAGGCCCTGGCTGGCCAGCCGCCCGGCCATATGGCCTGCACGTGACCCAGCCTGCCTGTCAGACGGCGGCGGGCCCGGCTTCTGGAGAGAGTGGGTCAGAGGGACGCCTCCAGGCCTGCACACGGGCTGCCACAGATAGCACGGGCCTGGTGTGGCCCTGGGCTCTTTGCCGGCTGCCATGGGGTGGGAGGGGTGCCGGGGCTCCGGTGGGAGAGGCCCATCGGGGTCTTCCTTTGTGAAATGGGGACATCGGCCCAGTTGGTGTGGCTCCGTGGTTGAGCGTCAGCCTATGAACCAGGAAGTCGTGGTTCCATTCCCAATCAGAACACACGCCTGGGTTGCAGGCTGGAGCCCCAGTAGGGGGCGTGCAGGAAGCAGCCGATCCATGATTCTCTCTCATCATGGATGCTTCTCTCCCTGTCCCTCACCCTTCCTTTCAGAAATCAATAAAAACATTTAGAAGTAGCCTAACCGGTTTGGCTCAGTGGATAGTGCGTCGGTCTGCAGACTGAAGGGTCCCGGGTTGGATTCCGGTCAGGGGCATGTACCTTGGTTGCGGGCACATCCCCAGTAGGGGGCGTGCAGGAGGCAGCTGATGGATGTGTCTAACTATCCCTCTCCCTTCCTCTCGGTAAAAATCAATAAAATATATTTTTTAAAATATTTAAAAATAAAAATAAAATGGGGACAATAAGCCTTACCCCAAGACAGTGGGCACCACCCGCTTACACCCTCGGGACAGGAGTCCTGACACCGGGAGGGATGCCGGGGTGTGAGTGGGTGGTGCCCACCGCACATGGAAGAGCCTTCTTGTCCAGGACACTGTTCATCTGGGACACCCCCCGAGCCCACGCCTGCTGAGGTGCCCCCTGTGCTGTGTGCCCGGGGAACTGGGAGGGGGCCGGGGAGTGCCTGCTGGCGGAGAAAGGCTCTTGACAAAGCTCAGGGACAGTGGGCGATCAGAGGACACCTGGGGACAAGCTACCGAGCAGCCCTTACACGGAGGAGGGGCACACCGCCTGGCATGTCCATGTTCAGGCCCTGCCATGCCCGGGCGCTGCCCCTCAGATACCCGGGCTCAGGGACACGCAGGCCCCACTGACAAAAGTCAGGCCTCCCTGGTGACTGGAACGGGCCCCTCCCTTCTCAGCCCACTACGAGAACCCCCCCCAGCCCCCCCCGATTGGCTGGACGGTGGAGGCCCGTCTGCCCAGACCTCGGCCAGACCCCACACCTGCCGCCGAACGCCAGAGTGCCCGCCCAGGCAGACGGGCGAGCGCGGCTCTGGCACGGACTCAGAGGACGGATTAGGTGCTTCCACCGCGAGGCAAGTTCAGGCGCAAATCGGCCCGGTGCCGGGCAAGGACAGCCAGGGAAAGACCAGCCCGTTCTTTCCCACCACCAGTGCCCTCCTCTGTGGGCGGGCCCCTGGAGGGTGAGCCTGCCCAGGGACCACCGGGCCAGGCCCCCCTGAGAGGGGGGGATCGCACAAAGGGGCCCCTAGCATCTCCCAGGAGTCAGTCCTGCCAGGAGAGAGAGGAGCCACAGCTCCTGCTTCCCGGCCTCAGGCAGCGAGGGGGGCCCTGGCCCAGGGTCTCCGGGACCCCGAGGTGCAGGGGAAGGTGGCCAGGCCTCTCTGCGGGCCGTGGGCCACATCTCTGAGCCGAGACGGCCGCCCTGCTTAGACAGGCGCCGGGAAGAGAGAAAAGAGGGGAAACCCAACCCCGGCCCAGGCCGGCCAACGCCTCTTATCACCGGGGCGCGGGGAGGGGGGCTCAGGGGAGGGCTGGGCGGGGCGGGGGGGTGAGTTCCACGTCCAGGCGACCAGGATGCGGACGGGCCGCCTCTGGCGAGGAGGACAGCGTGTGGGGGGACGGTTCCGACGCCACGAGAGCCGCCCCTCCAGCCAGCTTTTGCCGGGGCCGCCCCGGGCCGGCGGGCAGACGCCCTCCGTTACCTGCTTTCTCTACATTCATGGCGCCACCGCCGCCGCCGCCCGTGTCTTGGGCCTCCCGGTCCCGCCCGGGGGCGGGCGTCTGCCTCTTCAGCAGCTTCTCTTCTCTCGGCCCCTGACTCTTGTGCTTGTACCCCGTGTCCTGCTGGGCCTGCTGCCAAGACACAACCAGAGTCCTCACGTGAAGGGGGCCGCGGGGGGGAGGGGGGCGCCCGTGACCCCGAGAGCGGGGCACTCTCGGGGCTGGCAAGGACCCGGGCCCGCGGGTCCCCCCCCCTTGCTATGCCGGTCGACGGGGACAGACAGGCCTCGAAGACAAGGTGCCCAGATCCTGCGACAACACAGGGGCGGTGTGGCCCCTTGGCCACCCCCCTCGGCAGCCGGCCCTCTCCGCTGGGCACTTAGAAAACCCCAGGTTCCGTCCTCTCAGCCCCATGGGGCCGGAGTCACCCACGCAGCAGCTGGCTCCACTCAGGCACTTGGCAGTCTGAGGCCACTGCCCCCAGGATGCCCCATGCCCCCCCTCCAGCTGGCACCAGCCGACGGCTCCCAAGGAGGGCGCCCGCGGGTCCAGGCAGGCAGGGGAAGGTCCTGGCCAGACATCTAGGGACGCTGGGACCATCTCCCAGTCACAGGCAAGAAGGCTGGGCAGAGCTGCTTGGTGGGCAGGTGGGAGAAGGGAAGGGGAAAGAAGCCCCCTCCTCGCTGCCCCTCCCCCACCCCCCCACCCTACATCTCCAAAATCAATCACTGCAGCTCGCCCAGAAAGCCGTCCGGGGTAAGAACACTGGCTTTGAGGACCAGACACTTTGGAAATCAGACTCCCCGATAAAAAACATCCGGGAAATACAGAGGGGTTCTCTCCGGGAGGTCGGTGAGAGAGGAGAAACGTGCGTCATTCAAACTTTTTTGAGAATAACGAGAGAAACAGAAGGTGGGAAGGAGGAGAGGGAAGCTTTCCATCTCGTTCTGAACCCGTGGACACTCGGGTTTTTAACCTTACACACACCTGCAGTGGGTGTGTGTGTGTGTGTGTGTGTGTGTGTGAATCCTCACCTGAGGGTATTTCCCCAGTGATTTTCAGAGGGAGGGATGTGAGAGACACACATGGGTGGGTTGCCTCCTACAGGCACCCTGACTGGGGCCTGGGATCGAGCCTGCCACCGAGGTAGTTGCCCTGGACTGGGAATCAAACCCTCCATCCTGTGGGCCAGCGCTCTATCCACTGAGCCAGACTGGCTTGGGCTACCGCACGCTTTGTTTGTTTTTTAAACATCAACAGAGGTTATCCGGGAAGAGCTGTCCGAGGCCCGTCCTGCGTGTCTCTGAGCCCACCGTGTCCCAGGGAGACCAGAGCTCTGGTTTTAAAACGGCTCCCTGCCACTTGGGAGCCGTGTGGCTCTGGGCAAGCTCCTTTCCTCCCCGGAAGCTTCGTGCTCCCCGCTCTTTATACCGAGAAGATCCCCCCCCCCCCCCCCCCGCCTGCCGCGAGGAGCCGGTATAGGAAGGAACGGTGGTGCCTTCAGCAGCTGCTCCGGGCTCTGGCACAGAGCGAGACCTCGGTGCCAGGGTAATGTCTGTGTTTCTGTATCTCCCGGTGATCTCTCTTTGACCCGGAGAGGGAACCGACGAGAGGCGAGAAGCGACAGCAGCAGGCTGGTCAGTTGGCCACCCGCTCCCTCCCTCTCGACCCCATGACCCCACCACGCCGGACTGGAGTGGGGAGGGTGGACGGACAGCCCGGCCCTCAGACTTAGGAAGAAGCTGCCAACTCTGTGTTGTCCCCGCCCCGCCACCCACGGCCACACCAGCACGAGCAGGCTTGTCAGAGGAAGTTTCCAGCTGCCGACCAGAGCAGAGGCTGCACTATTTCTGGCCCGCCGGCCAGACCACAGGAAGGGCAGCTGGCCCCTCGGGAGGGGAGGAAGGGGGGAGGGGGGGATTTCGAGGGGGGTCATCCAGCTGCATGGCAGGCTGGCCGGGAGGGTGGCTCGGCCTGCTGTCGCCTCCCTGAGCCCGGCTCCCTGCTTCGGCCCCGCCTCCCCGACCCCTGAGAAGCCCCGTCACCACAACAGAGCTCGGCGGGGCCCGAACGGACAGACAGACAGACGGACGGACGGACGCGGTCACGGACACGGGCTGCTGGCTGGAGCTCCGCAGAGCTCCTCGGCGGATCTGCTGACCCGGCAGATGGGCGGCAAGCACCACCCGACAGACAGACACCCCGTAATCAAAGCTCAAGAACGGAGCCGCCGCCCGGCTCAGGGCAGCCGGCTCTGACCTCCTCCCGAGTTAACCGCCAGCGGCTCGGCTCAGGGGGAGAAACGGCTTCTCCGGCGTCTTTAACCGTTCTCGCCCCGGCCCGGCCCGGCCCGCTTTATCCTGACTGAGGTCAGGACCCTGTGGTTGCGTTTCCGGAGGAGCCACGCAAGAAGGAGCCACGGAAAACCACGCTGTCTCGGAAGTGACAGCGAGCTCCGGGCCCCGTGCGGATGGAGGCCTGGAGCTCCTCCGAGTCCCTGATCACCGGAGAGACGCAAATCCAGGCGACAGAGAGGCGCCCCCTCACGCCTGTCAGAACTGGCTCCCATCACCCAGTCAACAAAGGCAGGAGCTGGCGAGGATGTGGAGACAAGGGAGCCCCAGTCCACGGCCGGTGGGAACGCAGGCCGGCGTGGCCATTATGGCAAACAGCGTTGCCTCGAGAAAAAGTTAAATGTGGAACCCCCATTGGACCCAGGGATCCCACGCCTGGGGATTTATCCTAAGAAACCAGGAGCACCAGTCAGAAAGGATGCAGGCACCCCTATGTCCATAGCGGCACCATCTACAACAGCAAAGATCTGGAAACAGCCCAAGTGCCCATGGGTAGATGAGTGGATAAAAAAAGCTGTGGTGCATTTACACTGTAGAATACTACACAGCAATAAAAAGCAGCAGCTTACCCTTGGAGACAGCATGGAGGGATCTGGAGAGCATGAGGTAAGCAAAATCAGCCAGTCAGAGAAAGACAAGCATCCCATGATCTCACTCACATGTGGAACCTCATGAACAAAATGAACTGATGGACAAAATGGACACAGAAGCATGGAACAGAGGGCGGAATCTCAGAGAGAACGGGGGGCGGGGGGGCAGAGGGGGGCGGGGGAAGGAGGGGGGGAAGAAATCAACTGAGAACGTGTATGCATATATGCATAACCCGTGGACACAGACAATAGGGTGGAGAAGGCCTGGGGCTCAGGGCAGGGCAGGCTAGAAGGGGTCAATCGGGGAAAGGGGAGGACACAGGTAATACTTTCAATAATGAATATATAATTTTTTTTTTAAAGCCTTGGGACCAGCCCTGGCCAGGGGGCTCTGTTGGTTGGAACATATCAAAAGGGTGTGGGTTAGGTCCCTGATCGGAGCACATACAGAAGGCAACCCATCGATGTTTCTCTCTCTATTTCTCCCCCCCCCTTTCCTCTCTCTCTAAAACTCCATAAAAGCATATCCTCAGGCGAGGATTTAAACACACACACACACACACACACACACACACACAGAAGCAAGTCTTATTTTGAAGAAGAAAAGAAAATTGGGGCCAGACAAGCGCCTGGGACCAGGACTTCTGTCTGCACGAGGGAGAGCGCGCTCAGAGGGCACGCGGACCTCCCCCTCCCCATCCTGCCCTCCGCCTGCACATGCCCCCGGGAGGGGGGGGGAGCCTCTCGTGCGCGGTCTTTCGTGGGATGGGCGTGGCTTGCCCACACGCCCAGGTAAAGGCTGGTCCCTCATCCGCTGCCTCCGCAGCGGTGGCCCTCGCCTGTCGGCATGCCCACGTCTGCAATCATCTGACTCCTCCCCCTACCTCCACGAGAATGCCGGGTGTCTGCCTCTTCCTTGCCAAGTGTCAGCACCTCACACAGCCTATGGCACAGAGCAAGCGCTCCCTAAACAGGCGGTAACAAGCAGACGCATTGCAAAAGCGCAAGCCTGTGCCATCCTAAAGCTACTACTCAGCGCTAGAACTGCGTGGATGTGTAGGTATATAGAGAGCTCGCCGCGATCACAGATAATACAGGGGGTCCGTCAGAAAGTCCACGGCGAGCCCAGAAGTGGAATATTCTTTTTTCTTTCTTTTTTTTTTTTTTTTTTTTTTTTTTAATTTTATCGATTTTCCACAGAGAGGAAGGGAGAGGGATAGAGAACTAGAGACGTCGATGAGAGAGAAACATCGACCAGCTGCCTCTTGCCCACCCCCGACTGGGGATGTGCCCGCAACCAAGGTACATGCCCTTGACCGGAATCGAACCTGGGACCCTTCAGTCCGCAGGCCGACGCTCTATCCACTGAGCCAAACCGGTTTCGGCCAGAAGTGGAATATTCTGCGGCAGTTTAAAAGAAGGAGGTCTCGCCGAAACCGGTGTGGCTCAGTGGATAGAGCGTCGGCCTGCGGACTGAAGGGTCCCAGGTTCGATTCCAGTCAAGGGCATGTGCCTTGGTTGCGGGCACATCCCCAGTGGGGGGTGGGCAGGAGGCAGCTGGTCGATATTTCTCTTTCATCGACGTCTCTAGTTCTCTATCCCTCTCCCTTCCTCTCTGTAAAAATATCAATAAAGTAAAATAAAAATAAATAAATAAAAGAAGGTGATCTTTCTCTAAATACCAGTGCTCGGGAAGAAGTCACCAAGGCTGGCTGTGGAAGGAAAGAGCCAGCCACAGGACGGGATGCAGACATAAATAATCAGAACAGGTATGAGTATGGTTCCGTGGGCGCGTGAGAGGGATAAACACTCACGCTGACCAGCGGATGCTTCGGAGACACAGCACCATGGGAGGCACTCAGAGCCTCGGTATCGCATCTCTCTGCCCCGTGCAGACTCTTCGCGTCACGTGATACAGCGAGTCCTATGGAGTGCGGGTCAGGTCCCCGCGTGCTGTGCAGCCAGCAGCAACACGCTTAACCTCTCTGAACCTCTCTGACTCCCCCCACAAAACTTCGGCGAGACAGTGACTGTCTTGAGACTGTTCACGGGGACGGCTGTGAGATACATCGTGCCTGGCACCGCGCCCGGCACAGAGCTGGCGTTCCGTAAACAGTAGCTATTCTTACCGCTGTCGTTCTATATCTTTTTTTTTTTTTTTTCTGCAACCGAATGCACGTATAGATACAAAGTCTGCCTTCTGAGAGTCGTTTGGTGGTAAGTGCAAGAGAAAAAGACCCACGTTTTGGCAAAGCCCCGCTGTCCAGCTTTTGGATGGTGGCTTTCGATGAAGAGGAAATACAAGTACTGCCCCCCCCCCAGACTCACGGCGGAGCGGGAATAGACAGCTGCCCTCCAACCGGCCCGTCATCCTAACAGCTTCTCAGAGAAGGCCCCGCGCTTCACAATTTCAAACCTCAGCTGGAGAGCTCCTGTCGTCTCCTAATAGTTCCTCCGACATAGATAACCCGGCAAAGCAATCTGCCGCGTCTACGCAGGCTCACAGGCGCATGTGCCGAGGGGAGCTCGGCAGAGGCACGAGGCAGGTCGCCAACCCTCCCTCAGAGTCCCCCACCTGCATCACCAGAAGCCTGTAGGGACCCAGGGCTACAGCTCAGAGGCCAGACGCACCCCCCCGGGCCGGCCCCCTTGTGGTTCGGAAGCCCCCCCGCTTACCTGCACGCTCAGGTAGAGCCGGCGTGGGCTCCCGGGGCCGGCACGGTCCACGCTGAGGGCCCGGCACTGGGCTAGGGCTGGGCGGGCCCCGCTGCGGGCTCCGGGGTCCTCATCACTGCCGCCGGCCGGGGTGTCCTTCCCTCGCCCTGTCCCAGGACAGAAAAGATGGTGAGACTGACAGCTGGCTTGTCGACCAGAGTGGAGCTCGGCTTGCACACGCTGCAGCCAACCCAACCACACACGCTGCCACACGCCTGCCCTGCACGGAGGGACGCCTGGCACTGGGCAGGGGCTGCGCTCCTGTCTTCCCAGAAGCTGCTCCAGGAGTCTCTACAGGAGGGTGCCCAGGACCCTCCTCCCTGCTCCCTGCTCCCTGCTCCCTCCTCCCTCTTCCTTCTCTCTCAGGTAGCTTGGGAGCTCACACTGCTGGGGGCACCAGCTGCAGGGAGCAGCAGAGGAAGCGATGCCAGCCTGGCTGTGCCCATCAGCACAGGGTCCGGCTGTTACCCCGGCTGCCTCTAGGTGGCCATTTCCCCTGCCTTCATTAGTGGCCGCCCCACGCTGGGTGGCCTGGCCCCTGCGGCCTTCCCTCCGAAAGCACGTTCGGGGCCAGGAAAGCACATCCCTCGGGCCGCTGACACCGCCTCCCTCCCTGGACGGACTGAAGGGGAGAGAGCTGTGACAGTGACACCCACCCATCCCACAACGGACTGTGGGACCGGAGGGGTGGAGGGGCTGGCCTCACAGGGCAAATGGCAGAACCGCCAGCCTGGGCTGGGATGATCTCCTTAGTGCCAGCCAAGTGCTCTCCAGACTGTAATGCCCTCCTTGGTCCTCAGTCTCCTTGTCAATGAAATGGGGATAAAGAATCAGACGTAACACTGGGGGGTGGGGGCATGTATGGGAGTGGGGTGAGGGGGCGGCAATGGTAAGATATGCACACATATAACACCTTAATTTAAAAAATGGAAAAAAGTAAAATAAAATAGCCCTGCCCGGTTTGGCTCAGTGGATAGAGCCTCGGCCTTCGGACTGAAGGGTCCCAGGTTCGAATCCGGTCAAGGCCATGTACCTTGGTTTCAGGCACATTCCCAGTGGGGAGTGTGCAGGAGGCAGCTGATGGATGTTTCTCTCTCATCAGTGTTTCTAACTCTCTATCCCTCTCCCTTTCTCTGTAAAAAAAATCAATAAAATATATATTTTTAAAAAATAATAAAATACTATGGAATGTAAAAAGAGAGAGAGAGAGAGAATCAAACTTAAAAAACACTTTTAAAAATAATCAAATTCACAGCCCTGTAGAGGGGACAAAATGGGTGATGCACATAAAGTGCTCTCACACACAAAATTAAAATTAAAATAAAAAATAAAGTGCTCACACAGTGCCAGGTCCCCAGAAAGGTGGGGGCTGAGAGGTACCACGCTGGCTGAGACCCTACCCAGTCGCAGGCTTAGCTTTTCACACACAGGATTTCATGTGAGCTTTGTCTCAAATTTTAAAAATGGCTAAAAGCATGTATAGAATACTCATAATGCTCATCTGACAGACCTACACACACACACACACACACACACACACACACACACACACATATGCAGGTGTGCACACACAGGACTGGAGGAACTATACAAAATGCTCAGTGACAAGCTCACGGGGCATTTTCTTCCCGACCCTCGCTTTCCTGCCTGCCACAGAGACTGTGGTTTTTACAAACTGAAGGCAAGACCTGCCACGGGCCTAAAGTCTGTGACTCACTTTATTGCCATCCTCCCTTTGTTGTAGCCTGGAATGGAACCCTCCACGTTTCCATGGTGTGCCTGTAGGTGATTTTTATTTCTTCTTCTCCCCACTCCACCCCCAACAGAGAAAAAACATCTATGAATTGCCTCCCATATGCTCCCTGACCAGGGATTCAACCCACAACCTAAGTACTAGTATGTGTCCTGACCAGGAATCGAACCTGCAACCTTCTGGTTTATGGGACGCCACTCCACGCCACCAGGGCTTTTATTTTATTTTTTAGACTTTGTTTTTGGTTTGGGGTGTTGTCTTTTTTATTTCTTTCTTCTTTCTTTCCTTTTTTTTTTCCTTCTTTTCCCCAGTTTTTAAGGGCACAAATTTTGGCGATTGTTATGGTGTGGTTTTTTTCTTCTTGCTTTTTTTTTTTTTTTTTTTTTTTTTTTCCAGAAAAGCAATGCTACTTCCTATCCCACTTGCAATCCTTAAGACAATCCTGTGGGGTGGAGACCATCTTAGGTCCCTTCCAGACACCTGGGGCTGCCTGACCCCAAAGCCCAAGCGTTTCCCAACGGTCCCCAGGGTCACCCAGCCTCACTCTCCCGGGCAGAGAGCCGTGTCGGCACACATGTGGTGGGCGAGAGCGAGAGCCCGAGAGGTGTTTGCCATGTGCCCTCTCTGCGCTTCAGTTTCCCCTTCCTTCCATGGATGGGCTTGGACTTGACAGCAGTGGGGGACACGGCCAGCTCACAGGACCCTAAACTGAACCCCTGCCCATGTCGGTCAAGAACAAGAGACCACCGCACACACGCCCGGGGCCACCTTCCCCGAAGACGGACGCCTCTCCCCGCTGACACTTCCAGGGAGACCTGCCTAGGCCGGACTGGGGAAAGGGTCCAGGGCAGCTCCCCACCCCGGATGAGCCGGACAATCCAGCCCCAACCCATAATCAGAGCTGCCACTCACTGCTGGCTGCTGGAGGCACCAGGGGACGTGACCCAGAAAGGAGAGCTGGTATTGACAGCTCCCCAGGGGGGACGGCCTGTGGGGGGGGACCCAGATCCAGGGGCTCCTTCGCTGCCCACCTGCTGTCGGGGTCCCTCCCAGAGCCACCTGGGTGGGTACCTGCCCAAACCCTGCGGGCCCCGCTCCAGGGCAGCCTTGGTCCACCGGCTGCGGGCCAGCCCGGGCGGGATCAGGTGTCCCGAGCGCGCAGGGACGGGGCGGCCACAGGGCAGCCACCTCGCCTACCTTGTTTACCAGCTGCCGCCGGTGGCAGGAACCACAGGGGGACCCCAGCCTCCGCCAAGGACCGGCTGACCTGGCCGGGCTGGGGCCGCGTGGCTGCGGCCAGCGTCCTCCCCGCGCCCCGGGGACCGCGTTAAAGTTTAACTCGGCGTCTGTCCGGCCCCAGCGCCTCCTCTGTGCGCAGCCAGCAGCCAGGGCGAGATTGCCGCTCCCCCTCCACGCCCGGCTCCCGGCTCCCCGACCCTGTAATTTACCTGACAGCTCGGGACGGAGCCGAGGAGCCGGCGAGAAACCCCGCTCTCATCCCCGGCGTCTGGAGGGAGGGAGGGAGGAAGGAAAGGAAATCGAGAGGCATTTTAAAAATGCGGACTCACCAGTTCTCAGCCTCCCCGGGCCGGTGTGTGCGAAAGGGCGGGCGGCCGGGCTGGCTGGGGCGGGGCGGGCCATCCCCCGCGGCGCGGGCTCCTCCGGGGCCCGGCCCACTCTCCACAGGCCGCGCAGCGCGGGCGGGGCTCCCGGGTGCCAGGTCCGGCGGGACTGGACCATGGCCCGGCGGGGATCCGCGGCCTCCCCCGGGCACCCGGCAGCCTGCGGGGGGGAGAGAGAGAGACACGAGATGGAACACCGTGGGCCAAGCCGGACCTAGAGGGTCTGCGCCAGCCCCCATGGCCCTCGGGTCCTGATCGCCCATTCAGGATAGGGAGGTTCTGAAAGGGGGTAAGGAGCCCATTGTGTGTGTGTGTGTGGGGGGGGGGTGTCTGCAGCTCCACGTGGAGATCCCACATCGCAGCCCCTCCGCCGGGGGGGGGGGGGGTGTGTGTCTGCAGCTCCACGTGGAGATCCCACATCGCAGCCCCTCCGCCGGGGGGGGGGGGGGGTGTCTGCAGCTCCACGTGGAGATCCCACATCGCAGCCCCTCTGCAAGCTGCCAGGCCCCACACCAAGGAAGCGTGAGTCGGGGCATCGCTGTAAATCTAATCGGAAGGGACCCTGCGGGGGTCGCCGGTGACAAATTGGGTTTAGGTGTCACATTCTCTTACAGTCAGCTCACTCAGACCCTCCAACAAGAGCCTTCCCTCCAAGCCTGAGTCTTCCCTCCAAGCCCCCAGCACAGCAGGCAGCTGGCTAGGCGTTGAGATACTACAGAGATTCGTCCCTTCTTCATTTAATAATTATTTATGGGGTGCCTGCTGTGTGCCAAGCACCTGCAAAGGTGGAGGGGGGCGCGTCTCTTTGATCAGGAGAAACAGGGCCTCAAAGCTCCCTGTGGGGAGGGAGGGAGGTAAACACTGTGGGAGATGCCAGAGCGGTGGGAGAATGGGGGTTGGGGGGAGCCCGGGGCTGGATGGGAAGCTCCACAGGTCCCTTGTAAACTGAGCAAATGCACTGAACAGACTTCCTGCGTGCGCCGAGCAAGCTTTTCTTATTGAGCACCTACTGTGTGCAAAGCAGCCTCGAGGGCCTTTAGTGACTCCGTGATAGACCCAGACTCAGACAAACGTGAAGCCCTTTACAGAAGAAGCCACACGTCAGCTCTCAGAGACGCCCGAGGGCTTCCTGGTGGCCCTGCCAGGGTTGAGCACTTTCCCTGTCCACCACGGCACTGGCTCTTGCTGCCAGGCACTCAGACATCAGTTGTGAACAGAGAGGGTGTCTATCTCCTCTGACCTCCGACCCTCTATGGCTCACAGCATGCGGAGCTCACAGCATGCTCGTCTTTTTAAACACACACACACACACACACACACACACACACACACGCACACACACACAGATTATTATGATCTCTGATCTGGCAACTCAGTGTATTTGTATCTCAACTGGGCACCAAAAGTATTCTAGACTTTTCCTGGAGATCAACCACCTATTTGCCCTGAGCTTTCTATCAGCCAGTGCAAAGGGGAAAACTGACCAGGTGCATGATTCATATAGTATCTTGGATATCAAATAAATGAGGTACTCAAGAGAAGTACACTGAGTGGCCAGGTTATTATGCGTTCAGAGTTCATAACTAATCTCGATTGTGCGTGTGTGTGTGTGTGTGTGTGTGTGTGTGTGTGTTGATTTCAGAGAGGAAGGGAGAGGGAGAAATAGAAACATCACTGATGAGAGAGAATCACTGATCGGCTGCCTCCTGCACTCCCCACACCAGGGATGGAGCCTGCAACCCAGGCATGTGCTCTGACTGGGAATACAACTGTGACCTCCTAGTTCATAGGCTGATGCTCAACCACTGAGCCACACTGCCTGGGCAGCATGCTCATCTCTGCAGCCCCGCAGCACCAGGCCCGGCGCTGCAGCTATACCCAGATCAAATAGTCAGCGATGGCTTTTTGATCGAATGCCCTCAAGTAAACGCAGAGGTTCGCACTGACACCTGCAAGAGAGCAGGGCTGGACACGGAGCCACAGGGGAGGACATGGTCACCCAGAGTCCTGCAAGACCAGAGGCAACCAGGAGGACAGAGCTCACTCCTGGCCGGAAGGGACGCTGGAGGAGGAAGGTGGCAGGGGCACCAGGCGGATGCAGAGCCTGAACTGACGGGTAAGTGGGAGGGAGAGGATGATTACTTCCCGGAGACCTGCCACAGGGAGGCCCAGCTGGAACAAAGACCCTGGGGGCTCTGTAAGGGACAATGTCCTTGGAGCAAATGGGCAAACCCGCAGTGGGCAGGGGCTCCAAGAAGCCCCTATACCCTTCTCTTTGGGGAAGAAGCTTGGCAAGGGTGGGGAGGAGAGGCTGGACCCAGAGGACATGGTACGGAGGAGCCGCTGGAACACGCTGGCTGGGCAGAGGGGCAGGAACGGGGGAGGCCTTGAGAGACAAAAGGCAGGAGAGCGCAGGACAGGTGGTGGCCCGGAGACCTGGTGACCGATGTTGGCAAAGCTGAGCCCTGGGAGCAGGCCAGGCTCCGGCCGGCCGCTCCTGGTCCCTCCTGCCTTCACGGAGGCAGAGGACTCGCAGGAGGAGGCTCCTGGGTGCAGTCTCGCTGGGCTGGAGGCAGGACTGTGGGCCGAAGGGTCGGGCAGAAGCTAAGCCAGGTACGTGGGCCGGTTCCCGAGGAGCTGGGCACGGGCCAGAGAGGCGTGGAAAGGACTAGCGGGAGCCGCCAGCCATCCTCTTCTCCGGGCTGCCTGGCACAGAGCTGGGCACAGGAGCAACCTGCACGACCAGCTGCCCGGTGGGCCAGGAGGGAGAGTTGGGCTCTGTCGGCAGGCCAAACAGGACTCTGAAGGTCAACTCCACGGCCAAGTCGGAGGGGTGGGGACCGGAAAGGACAATATTCCTGAGACTTTCTGGAAGGGAAGTCAGGGAGGCGACCGGGAAGATCTCGGGGAGAAAGAGGAAGGGTGGGGGCCAGATCCTGAAGAGGAAGCAGCGGTTGGATTTAGCAGAGGGCAACATGAAGGTCAAAAGTACTGAGGGCTCAAATTAGCCCCAGGCTGGGGCTGCTCCCCCACGGAGGGCTCCTGGGGGGGTTGTGGGGGGGGATGGTGCTGGAGTAGCCGTGACCAGAAGCTGGTCCAGAACCGGGCTCTGCCACCTGCTAGGTGTGTGACCTTGTGCCTCATTCTCTCCATCTGAAAATGGGGACCACGCCACCCACACAGGGTCAGGAGAAGGATCAGGCAATGCATAGGTAACGAGTTCAGAACAGTACATGTGCTTCCAAAGAACTCACACATTTCCTTTTTCAGATCTCCCTCCAGGCGTGGACGAATGCAGAGGGGCTGGCTACAGGGACAGGCCCTGCCTCTCTGCAGCCCCACCCCACCCGACCCCCGTCCCTCCCTCCCTCCCTCCTTCCCTCCCTCCCTCCAGACCAGGGACATCGCAATGACCGAGGGACACACGGGTGGCCCAGAGACTATTACTGGGGAAGGCTCCGTCTCCCTGGGAGAGCGGGCAGCAGGTCAGGGGGGCTGGCCAGGAGCTGGGACCGCCCCTACACGCAGTCCCCCATCCCGTCCGGGGTTTTCCAGGGCTGCCCCCGAGTTCAAAGCCTCTGCCCCCGTTGGTGCCCATGGGGCTGGCGGAACCAAGCACGCTGTGTCCCTGACGTCCAGTCCCTGAACACACAGGAGGCCGCATTCCTTGCACATGACTCCCCTCTCACTGGCCAAGGAGACGGCTGCTTCGCCAAGGGCACGGGGAACCCGGCCGGGCAAGGAGAGGCAGCGCCCCGCCAGCTTGAGTCTGGCGAGCCCCCTGGGAAGGTGACAGCCCAGGGGTGGCCACCCCCCACCCGCCCGGAGACACACGTGTTGGGGGTTGGCTTGGGGGAGTTCCTGAGCATTTAGACTCGGCTTCCTCTGGAGCCTCCCCCAGGACGAGCACGCCGGGCTGGGCCAGAGTTCTGCTCTAACTCACAGGAGCCGGAGGAGGTGGCTTCTGGCTGGCTCGCCCTGCGGGAACCCCCAGGCTGCTGCTGTCGATCACTCAGGTCTCCCCCTCCCAGGAGGCAGAGGCCCAGGCCTCCTTCCTGACTTGGGGGCCGGCCCGCACCCCTTCCGCCCAGCGAGGGGGGAAGAGAACTGCCCAGGGGTCACGGGCGGTGGGAGGGCCAGAAGCTGCAGCCTCCTAGGGAGCCCCGGGTGCGGGGACCCTGCAAAGGGAGGGGGCGGCGCTGAGGACATGCGGGTCCCCGGTGGGGTCCCGCATTGCCGGCCAATGAAACGGGGGGAAAAGGGGGGAGAGGGGGGTCCCCAGGCTGCTCTAGGGACGCGCCGTGCCGCCCATGCCCTGCTCTGCATCGGGTCCCCACAGAGGGGGAGGGAGGACGGGGAGGGAGAGGAAGGGGGCGCGGGGCTGGGTCTCCCCGGCCGGGTCTCGGCGGGTCGGGCACGCGGCTCCGCGGGCAGAGTGGGCCCGGGTGCGGCTCCCGGGGGGCGCCCCGGGCATGGGCCCCCCAGCGCCCGGCCCGCCCCCAGCCCGCCCGGCCCCGACTCACCGGCCCGGGAGGCACAGTCCCCGCTTCGCCGCCGCCGCAGCGCCCGGGAGGGAGCTCCACCCGCAGCCGCCGGCCCGCTCCGCCCCCGCCCCTCCCGCACGCTTTCCGCAGGAAATGGTTACCCGCCGCGGCGCGTCCCCATGGCAACCTCCGGCCGCGGGAGGGGGCGGCGGCGCCGAGCACGCGCTCTGCACGCCCGCGCGCGGGCCGCACACGCTCCCGCCCACCGGCCCGCACACCCCGCGTCTCCCCCAGCTCCGCCCAGGGCCCCTCGCCCTCGCACACGCTGGTGCACACGTGCGTGCTTGCACACGCATGCTCATACCTTCCCGCGTGCACGCACCCACCAGCACACACGCCCCTCACCCATGCTCCAGCACATTCCCCCTCTAGTGCGTACACACCTGCTTTGGCACCTAAACTTGGACTCTACCACACACACACACACACACACACACACACACACACACACCCTCAGCTCCTCGGAGAAACGCGCACGCACCAGCTGGCACTCACATGTGCAGGGACATGCCTCCTTGCTGTCCGTCGCACTCCTGACTCTGGTTCATATTCTTTTTTTTACATTCTAGCACACACACGTTCACACACGCGCTTGCACGCTGTGGCTGGTACAGGTGTACACTTTCACAGGCACACACTTGGCACATGGGCCCACATGCTTCCCCACAAACCTTAACCTTATACACAGGCACCCTTCCACACGTTGGTGCGCATTGTCTCTCAGTGCTGTGACTCGTTCCCTCACGCCCTAGCACACACACTCTTTTAAACCCGAGGACACGCTTTCACGTGAGCTCTCGCGCACTGGTGAGTGCACACACATGCGCGTTCGCACGTCTCACACATGTGCTCCTACCAGCTCTCATAGGAATACAGAGGGCGGGCAGGCTGCCTCTCCAGATGGGGCAGCCCCCCCTCCCTGCCCCCCTTCTCCCCCAGGCAAATTAATATCCTCCAGAGCAGGAAAGGTACCGGGGATTTTTAAGGTCACGTATTCCTTTAAGCCCCAGTGACAGCACCGCTGGGGGTGGGAGCACTCCCCGGCCGGCCCTTCACGGATGCCTGGGGGAGCCAAGGAGAGACAGCTGACCGGAGAGGCCACTCTGTTCTTTGTCTCCCAAACAGAGGCGGCATTTTACTCCCCAGTCGGCAGCAAGATCCCCCTCCGGGTGCGGCGGAAGGAGGAGAAAGAAAGACGCTCAGAAGCCAGCCCGGTGCAGGCTGATGGCTCCGCAGATAATCCGAGCAGGGTGGGCACTCTGCCCCTTCCTGCTCCGCAGGGGACGGCCCGGGAGGAGCAGAGAGGGGACTTGGGGAGGTGCAGCTCAGGGAGATTCTGTCTCCTGCTGCTGCCCAGGCCCTGGGCTGGTGGTCAAGAATCTCCACCAGAGACAGAGCCAAGGTTTGGGCCTCGGCGTGTTCTGGAAGCCAGGCCGGGACATTCACAAACCCCCCAGTGGGAGTGGGCTAGCGTGTATGTTATATTCTAACAGCGATGCCCCAGCCAAGGCCCAGCAGAGGATGCGTGTCACGTGCCTGGAATAGGTCCCTGGAGAGTTAGCGGTTTCCAGATAAGAACCTCGGGGAACCCTCCCAGTGGGAGGGCAGGCCATAATTTTGGAGTTACCATCTGGGAATCCCCCTATTGGCCCTCCAGACAGCAGTGGCCAGGGGGATTGCAAGGTTGGAGGAGGGCGAAATTCCTCTAGACTCCTGACCAACTATCTCCCTTTGTTCCTATGATTTGATGGTGGGGGGGGGGGGGGGGGCGGTGAGGGGGGGGGGTGCTGCCTGTGTTTAAAGTCCGGGTATAGAACCGGATGCCTTGTCTTTCTTGCCCGCTGGCGCCCTGACATTAACTATGGGTTCCTCCTGCCAGAGCCAAAGAAAGCCAGAATTTAAAATTAATAATAACAACTCTTGTTCTTTATCTCTGATCACAAAAGTAATAGATGTTCATTGTAACCGTAATCCCCACCCACTAGAGATACATGCCAACATTTTAGGACAGTCTTTTTTTTTTTTTTTTCCTCTTCCGTGCACATAATAGCTACCATTTATTCAAGCGAACACCGTGCCAGGCACTGCGCTAAGCTCTTTGCAAACAAGACCCCATTTAACCTGGACACCCGGTGAGGTGGGCACCATCGTGTCCCCGTGAAACCCGGTGTGTGACGGAGCTAAGATATAAATCCGGTTGGTGTGTGTTGTGTGGAGACACATATGCACAAACATAAACCGCCATCCTATGTCTATAGGTGCAAGGGTATTAAGATCCACGCACACCAGTGGGAAAAAAATAATTTGCAGCACTGGGAAGAGGCATTTTCAGAATTTGAGAAAAACTCTGACTTGTAAGGTTAAGACGAATTGCTTCCTGATGGTAAACGTTTAGTTTAAAAAATGCACAGTGTCTTCCCAGCTGGCGTGGCTCACTGGCTGAGCATCAAGCGAGAAACCAGGAAGTCACGGTTTGATTCCCAGTTAGAGCACATGCCCGGGGTTGCAGGTTCCATCCCCAATGTGGGATGTGCAGGAGATAGCTGATTAACAATCCTCTCTCATCACCGATGTTTCTCTCTCTCTCCCTCTTTTCCTCTCTGAAATCAATAAAAATATTCTTTAAAAAAAAGAAGGAAGAAAAAGAATGCACAATGTCACCAGGAACTACACACCAATGACTTCCAGGTCATTTCTATGTCAGAAATTCAGAAATGTCACCAGTGGTTTGGTGTGGAAATTGCCAATTCTCCCCTGGCTACAGGGAATGTGGTGGATTTGCCAGGCAGCCAAGAGCCCTGGGGTTCTACTCACAAAGCTGCAAAAAGGGGGGTTTTGCTTGCTCTGATTCTCACAGTTGATAGATCCTCTCTTCCTCCAGTTGATAGACAGACATAAACCCCACCTGCAGCCAGACATTCCTGAGCACTGAACCACCAATCAGCACCTGCCAGATACCCTAAGCCCCCGCCCCCCATTCCTAGGTCCCTGGGTCCCTAATCACCAATCAGCGTGTGCTGAGTGTCCTAAGCCTGTTCCCTATCCTTAAAGGTGCTCTCTGGAAGCAGCCGGCAGTGGTCCTCTTCCCTCCAATAAAGCCTGTGTCCTGCCATCCCGGTCTCCGGCCCTTCTCTATTTCATCTTTTCACAGTAACCCAGCACAAGTGAAGCACAAGTACAACTTACACGATTTTCCGCTTTTAGGGATTTAGCTCGAGATCCCGTCACCCCCGGGCCTTCGCCATGCTGTCCCCACTTCCTGGCAGTCCTCTCTCGCTTTTACCCTGCTCCTCCCCGCCTCCCCGCACCTGTACCTGGCCGACTTGTCCTCCAAGTCCTTCAGGCAGAGAGGTCACCTTCCTGACCATCCCAGGCTCCGCAGTCACCTGACCGCCCCCCCCCTTGCCGCCCCCTCCCTCAGGGCTGGAAATGAATGGGTTCTTCCGTTGGGGCCCTTTCACTGAGTAAACACAGATGAGCCCGAGGGGAAGGTCGGGGTGCAGTAAGCATACCCACACTTTCCTCCCATGGGGAACGTCAGGACAATTCTTATCAGAAAGAAGGAAGCGGTGGATCCTTAGGCAACAATTTCCATGTGCTCAGCAGGGAGCACCCTGCAATCGCGGATCCTTGCCTAATTCCGGGGAATAAATAGTTGCTTGGAGCTGGAAAACAGACAGCCGGACTTGCCAGTCCCACTTTAAGTAACCCTGACCCAGTTAGCAGCCGCCTCTGTCACTGTCCCTGAAACCGCCCGCTGTGGACGGAGCAGAAAGAGCCGGGAAGGGTCTGGGGAGGGGACAGGCCGTCCCTGGAGCCATGAGTGTGACCCCGGCTGCAGGGTGTGGGCATTCGGCCCCCGAGCATGCGGGTGGACTGGCCCCGGCTGCACCTGCTGGCTCCCACCCACATGAAGGCGTGGGAGGACGGGAGCTCCTCTCCCTCGCTGCTCCAGGCTCGGCTCCCACGGGCACGGAGCGCTCGGTCGATATTTGCACCCTCGGTACCTCTCCCTCTCTCCGAGTCCATGCCCAGGGGCGCCCAGTTTCTGAGAGCCGTGTGGACGGGAAGAAAGTGTCTCCCATGTCCAAAGGCCCCTGCAGAGAACCAAGGCAGCCCTCCCCCCGTGAGACCGTCTTGCTTTCAGATCTCAAGACAGTGACTCCTTTCTGCGTTTGCCAGGGAGGCTGGGCTCTCCGGCTCTCTCGGGGGAGAGGAACCTAACACCGCTGAGGACCTAGGAAAGAATTTGGCAGCGACAAGCCCCTCCCAGCGCTCCAGGGTGGAAAGCAAACAGGGTTTTTTCCCTCTGCTTTATCATTTCCTGGTAGTGTAAACTATGAGAGGAATGCAGGCACCAGGAGGTGTGTGCCGAAGCTCTGACTTAGCCAGAATGAGGTGGGCACAGCCCTGCCCCCACCCCTTCCTCCCTGAGTCTCCCTTTCGGAGAAGATGGTCCGGACGCCACCTGGGCTCCATCGCACAAATGCTCCTGGCTTCCCTTGTATGTGTGTGTTTTTGTTTTGTTTTGTTTTGTTTTGTTTTGTGTGTGTGTGTGTGTGTGTGTGTGTATGTGTGTGTGTGTGTGTGTGTGTTGTTGTTGTTTGTTTTAATATATTTTTATTGATTTTGGAGAGGAACGGGGGACGAGATAGAAACATCAAAGATGAGGGAGAATCACAGATTGGCTGCCTCCTGCACGCCCCCCACTGAGGACCAAGCCCCGCAACCCGGGCCTGTGTCCTGACCGGGAATCGATCCTAGTTCCTAGGCCGACCACTGAGCCACACCAGCCGGGCCCGGCTTCCCTTCCCGTTCCTAAATCCTCCCTCTTCCCGTTCGGAGCAAAGGCACGCGTTATTCCCGCCTTCCCGCTTTCCCTCAGCTTCCCCGTTCGTTTTTCCCTCCCTCTGCTGCACGTGCTAGGGGTCTGGGTTAGTTTTTCTGTTTGTTTTTTTTTTTTCTTTCTTTTTCTGCGCACACGTAGGAGAAACCAAGAGAGAAAACAGCCCCCAACCCCACCCTCTTCACTTACTGTCATCGGGCCAGCTTTTCTCTTTGGCACTTGGCTCTGAACAGACATTATCTCTGCTGAAGGAGAGACAGGATAGAGCGATGGTTACACCGGGGTGCGAGGGTTGGGAGGAGAGGGGGCCCTGGGTTGGAACCCTGGCACAGTCACTCCCAGAGGGAGGGCGCCAGTCCCCGGCCAGGGGGCACAGCACCGTCCCCCAGGCACTGGCTGGTGACAGCGGGAGGCAGAGCCACGCCGTTCCCAGCTCTGCCTTTTCTCACTCACAGCCGTGTAGTGAGCATTTCCAAGTTCATCTTCCCTCCAAGGCCTGCTGCTTTCTGAACTTGAGGGTCCCTCCTCCCACCCCCAGGCCCAGGAGGAGACCCGGGTCCCATTCTGAGTCGGGGTCCCAATGTCTGGGGACACACCCAGCGCTCTGTAGTATAATAAATAATCGCGTTAAATGGCTGCATCCTAGTCTGCCGGACTGGCCGCTCCAGGGGGGCAGACGCGTGAGTCCCTCCCGCCTTTTCCGCTTTCATAATTAACGTCGCTGGGGGGACATCGCCTCCCCTCCTCGCAGCCCGTCCATCCCCCCGGGGAAGGGAGGCAGGCATCTGCGTGGTGGTTCCATGCCCTCTTTCCCGGGAGAGCGTCTGAGCATTTTCCTTCCCCCTTACGCTTCCTAACCACGTGGCCGCATTGCCGCCCGGAGGGCAGCGCCCGGTGGGCACGTCACCCGGCCCCAGGCAGCGTTATGGACCAGAAGGACTTTTCGGGACGAAAATGCACTTACAGTTTTCCTCCCGGGTCTGGGGGTCTGGCCGCCAGCTCCCAGCGAGGCACGAGGCACAGAACAAGCCAGGAGGGAGCCCTGGCTGTCAGGAGAGGGGTGTGCCAGGTGCCTCCGCTGCGTTTCTGTCTGCTGGGCTGGGCGGGGCTGAGCACTGAGTCAGCGCACCCCCTCCCTGCCTGCCCGTTCGCCCCAGTCACCTTCCCAGGTGGCTTCTAGAACATCCCGGGAGACTCTGTTCACGGAGCCATCAGCATGAGGTTATCCGTCCCCTGGCTCGGGCCTGGCCCTGCCTTCTGGCTTCTTGCAACCAGGAGATGGCTTGCAGGGACTCAGGCCTCGGCCATCACTCTCCGTGCCCGCCGGCGCAGGCAGAGGTGTGCAGAGGCAGCGGCCAGGCCAGGCCAGGGAAGCCACGTGTTCTCGGTAACCACAGCCACGGCTCCGGACCACCCTGCCAGCCACTTGGCACGGCCGGCATCCCTCAGCCGTCTCTGCGGCAGCCCTGGGACCTGTCCCCGGACTCTGGGCCTCCTCCTCCTCTCCTCCCGGGGTGGCCCTTGTTTGCAAACAGCCAGGGGAAGTCGGGGTGCTGTGGACGAACCAGACTCGCACAGCTCTGGGTTCTTAGTCATCGTGACAAGTTTTAATCTCCCGCCCGCTCTGCTGACATCGCCGGTGCCCAGGTGACAGGGAGGACGCGACTGGGAGCTCGTGGTTTCCGTGGCTTCCACTCGTCATCTTCGCTGAGAACCTCCCCTCTCCCAGACAGCGGGGATGTAGGAGGGCCTGGAATGGGAGGATGGGACTTTAATCCCGATTCAGCGTGGTCCTGCGGAGGGATAGGGGTGTCCCAAGCCCTGGGCTAGACTCTGGGCCGATAGGATTGCCTCTGGTATCACTCACTGCTCATGATGTGTGCCATAGGTAGCATCATTCCCATTGTACAGATGGAGAAACTGAGGCTCTGGGTTATAAGCGCGGCTGGGGGGAGGCCCATGGTGATTAGGGCCTCTGTGGGAAGGCAGCTTGGGTGGCTGACACTCAGGGACAGGAGCTGCGTCCCAGCCACTGCCTGGCCTGGGTCCTCCTCTCCCTGGGTCCTCCCCTCTCTGGATCTCCGGTCCCTCCCAGGGAGCTGAGGAGGGTGGCTGGGGCCATCCCAGCACGGAAGCACGATGGAGAGAAGGCCCGTGGATCTGAGATCTGCTTGCTGAGGGCATGGCCCAAGGGAGGGGTCATTTCAGCTCAGCACCTGGGCCTCTGTCTTCACTCCTGGCAGTGGCTTCACCAAACAAAGCCAGCGCCAGACGGGAGATCAGTGGTTGGGGGCAGGGGACGTGGCCCTGCCTGAAGGGAACAGGAAGGTCCATCTCGGAGACCATGACTGACCACCTCTGAGAGCCCCAGCCTTGGGGTCAAACCTGCTTGTCCACGTGCCTGCTGAGCCCCTGCTTGTCAACAACCAGGCTTTTCTTCTGCTCTGGAGACTTCCAACCTGGTATCTGCTTGTGCCAGCCACTCTGGCAGTTGGGCACCACTCCCCGGGTGGGCTAGGTGTGTCCTCTCAGCCCTTGCACTGGACTTCTTTGGAGGGGAGAGACCCTGGAACCCAGGACACGCAAAGCAGTTGGGGGTTTGCAGCCCAGACAGACCCGAAAGCTCGCTCCCCTGGCCTCATAGTCACGCTGTGCCCGGCAGACAGGCTGGCACTGGCGGAGGGTGGAGGGCGGAGGGCTCCGGCCTCCTGCTTCCCGCTGAGGCTGCACACGCTGCCATCGGCACTGGCTGTGGAGTCGAACCCCAGCACCAGGCTGCCTCTCAAGGGCCCAGCCGGCGGGGCCCCGTCGCCCTGCAGCAACCCTCAGGGCTGTGTGAGGCTCTTTGCCATCCGCCTGCCACCGGCCTGCCCAGGCTTCTCTCCGACCCATCCCCGAGGTGCCCCTTTCTGCTCCGTGTACCATGTGTCCAGCCTCCCCACCTTTGCTCATGCAACCACCTCCACACTGACAGCCTTGTGAGGCCCAGTGTAAAGATCACTTTCTCGCCAAAACCGGTTTGGCTCAGTGGATGGAGCGTCGGTCTGCGGACTGAAAGGTCCCAGGTACGATTGGTTGTGGGGACATCCCCGGTGGGGAGTATGTAGGAGGCAGGCAGCTGATCAATGATTCTCTCTCATCAATGTTTCTAACTCTCTATCCCTCTCCCTTCCTCTCTGTAACAAAATCAATAAAATATATTATATATATTTTTTTTAAAAAAGATGACCTCCTCCATGGAGCCCCCCTGATCCTGCCCGGTCAGAACTCTCCCAGGATCCCCCACTTTCCTTTAACTCACTCCACACACTGCACTGGAGCTTCGGAGGGATTCACCGGTCTCCTCCGTTAGCCTTGAGCTCCCTGACATCAAGCTCCATGCTGTGTGACCTTGGGTAAGGCCCTTAACCTCTCTGAGCCTCAGTGTCCTCCTAAATGGCAGTTTTAATAATAATAGTTGTTGTTGTTTTTGTTGTTATGGATACTATTTATGAAGCACTGACTCTGTGTCAGGCACTCTGTGCTAAGTGCTGTATGTGCAAGATCTCACCTTGTCCTTACAACATCCTAAGAGGTGGGTATTACTGCTATTGCCTCATGTGACGGAGGAAGAAACTACGCCTGCTGTCAGGACTGCCACCGTGAGGATGGCTGCCACAGGCCTAGCACGCCGGATACTCACACCCCGTCCGCTCAGTTCCGCTGTGGATAAAACTGGGAGGGGACTGGATAGGGGAAGAGCTTCAGAGGCAGGACCTTGTACTCGCCCCAGAATGCTCAGGCCGACCCCGGGCCTGGATGGGGTGACACCATCTTTGGAGCCTGGTGCCAGCAGGTGGTGGAGGCCGGGGACCTGGGATGGATGGTCTGCTTTTGTTGGTTTGTTTTTAATCCTCACTTGAGGATATTTTCCCCCATTGACTTCTAGAAGGGAAGGAGGAGGGGGAGAGAAGATGGAAGGGAGGGAGCAGAGAGGGGGAGAGAGAGAAACATTGATGAGAGAGACACATCGATTGGTCACCTCCTGAATGCACCCCTCCTGGGGCTGTTGGGTACAGGGGAGGGAGGGTGCCCCCCACTTCTGATGGCTCCTCAAGTCCTCAGAGCATCCCCAAGTACAGTGAGACACCCAAGGCCCCTAACAGGGGAACAGACGGTCCAAGGAGGTGCCAGAACCAGCTGTTCGGAGGGCGCGCCTCTCCACTGCCCACCCTTTTTAAAACCCTCAACCGAGGACATGTTTCCATTGAGTTCTAGAGAGAGTGGGAGGGAGGGGGAGAGAGAGAGAAACATTGATGTGAGAGAAACACATCCATTGGTTGCCTCCCGTATGTACCCCAACGGAGGCCAGGGAATCAAGCCTGCAGTTGAGATACGGGCCCTCGACCATTCAGTTCAAGGGCCAGAGCTCTAACCTCTGAGCCACACTGGCTCGGGCTCCACTGCCCACTCTGGCCGGAAACCCAGAAGCGGTGACAAGCACCGGAGGAAGGCGGGAGGTGGAGTCAGATCTGTCGGGGGTCTGAAGGACCCCGGAGGCCTCCGTCCGTCTCCCTCCCTCCCATGCGGGGAGGCCTCAGAAGACCCCTCCACTCTCTGAGCAGTAGCCAGAAGGAGGCCGGGGCTCCCCCTGCCACAGGGGGGCTGGGGACCACGGAGGGCTGCAGCTGACGGTGCCCATCTGCATGTCACACCACGGCGGAGTGACAGCAGCTGCTCCGGGTGCCGGAGGAATGTGGCTGCCAGACAGGTTTATGAGGCATCTGCCGAGACGGCATCCAGAAACCAGGCTGGGCTCTTGCCACACCAGGCAGCTCCCAGGAGGTTACAGACAGGGGCAGCCCTCACTCCTCCTCCACCAGGGGCTCCTGGAGACTCCCTCCAGAACTCCTCCCCTCCCCAGATTCACGGGAGCCATCCACACTCCCCCCTCCCGCCACGCGCATCCACCCCTGCAGGTGAGAGCCGTGCCACTCTCACCCCCTAATAAGGCTTGAGGCCAGGAAGAATGAGGAGGCTCTCCCTACCACGTCTGTAGCCATGACAACCCACCTGGACACCATGGCTAAGGGTCATTATAGTCATGCGTCCAATGACAATGCTTTGGCCATTGATGGACCACATACATGAGGGTGGTCCCATAACGTTTCCAGAGGGGAAGGGGGGGAGGGCGGAGAGGGAAAAGGGAGTGAATGAAATGGTGATGGAAGGAGAGACTCTGGGGGGGGGGCACTCGGTAGAGTACACAGATGTCACATTTTAAGGGTGTACACCCGAAACTCAAGTAATCTTATTATTAACCAACGTCATCCCAGTACATCCTAATGCCAGTGACATCATAGCTGCCATGACATCATAGCACGACTCATACGGCACCGTGATGTCCCGCCTTCACGTTCACTCGCACTCCCTCCCCGACGCACCCAGTCCTGCCAGCTCCACGCATGGCACGTGCCCGGTAGAGCTGCACTGTTTTTAAATCTTTCAGACCTTATTTTGCTGCACCTTTGCTGCTGAGATACACAAAATACCGTGTGTATTTTTTTTTTTTTTTTTTTACAATTGCCTACGGTATTCAATACAGTAACATGCTGTATAGGCTTGTAGCCGAGAGCAGTGGTCGGCAAACTGCGGCTCTTTGGCCCCTTGAGTGTGGCTCTTCCATAAAGTGTGGCTCTACCACGGCCTGGGCGAGTCTATTTTTGAAGACGTGGCGTTAGAAGAAGTGTAAGTTTAAAAATTGTGGCTCTCCAAAGAAATGTCAATTGTTGTACCGTCGATATTTGGCTCTATTGGCTAATGAGTTTGCCGACCACTGAGCTAGCGCAACAGGCTGAACCATGCAGCCTGGTGTGTAGCACATGACTATGGATGATAACAGTGACACCACGCGTACTACATGCCAAGGGCCACACGGAGCACCTTTTCTGGATTATCGCATGTATTAGGTTCCCGTGGCTGCTGTAACAGGTTACCACACACTGGGTGGCTTACACCACACAAAGGTATCCCCCTCAGTTCTGGAGTTCAAGGTGTTGGCAGGGCCAGGCTCCCTCCGAGAGGCATGGAGAGGAACAGAGAGAGAAACATCAATGGTGCGAGAGAGTCACTGCTCAGCTGCCTCCTGCACGCCCCACGCTGGGGACCGAGCCTGCAACCCCCCGAATGTGCCCTGACTGGGAATCGAACTCTGACCTCCTGGTTCATAGGTCCATACTCAACCACTGAGCCACGCTGGCCGGGCTCACTTTATCTTAATTTGATTACTACATCTGCAGAGACCGACCCCATTTCCAAATGCGATCACATTCACAGGGTCCAAATGGTCACACATTTGTGGGAGGCGCTATTCCACCCGGTGTATCCCTTGCAATCCTCCCAGCAGCACTGATACTGCTCTCACCTCCATCGCACAGATAACTAAACTGAGGCTCAGAGAGGTTAAGTGATTTGCCTGAGGTCGCCCGGTTGGAACTGAGTCTGGAGCCCACACTATTGTCTCAGACATCATCCTCGTCACCGTCCCCTCACGGGGTCCCCGCGGTTGAGCATCGACAATGCTTCTCCCGGTCGTTGTCATCTTTTCTTCTTGCCACCCTCCTCTCCACGGGTCTGGCTCGTGGTTCCAGAGGAAACAGCCTGGCAATGAACGTGGCCAAGGTCACGGCAGATCTCCTGATCCCAGGGCCAGCACACCGGGGGGTCTAACGGGAACATTCCAGAGCTCTGCCAAGCCGGTGGAGGCCACGGGCCCAGCGGTGCCAGTGGCCTTGCTGTGTTCACTTGATAACACCCACTTCGGCGACACCTGCCAAGCTCATAAAAGCTATTGTAAATCTGTGGCTTACACGCACCTCCTCAGGTTTCAGCCCCTCGTCCCCGGCTTCTCTGCTGGGAGCTGGGCCAGCTGTCTGGACAGTCAGAAGCAGAGGGGAAAAAAACCAGGTCAAGAATCCACGCGGCTCACAGCCGAGGCACAGAACCTGGCGACAGGAAGGGATGCGGCGGGCACGATTCCTCCGTCGCTCTGAGCCGAGAAAGGGAGAGACGCAGGCAGCCCGCTGTTGGCCTCGTGCTAGGCGTGGCTCCAGGCACAGTCCTGCGTTTTCGGTTGATCCTTGAAGTAGGTACGATTGTAAGGTGACTAGACGTCCTGCTTTTGGCGGGACAGTCCCGCGTCCCACGGCTTTTTTAAAACGCCACGGGATCCGAGACAAATCCTTAAAAATCGGGACTGTCCCTCCAAAAGCGGGATGTCTGGTCAACTTATACTGTTGGTACGCTAAGAGGAAACTGAGGCTCAGGCAAGGTCAGGCTAGTGAGCGGCCAAGCCAGGATTTGTCCCAGGTCTGCCTGAGTCCAGAGCCTCAGGCTTGGTCTCTGCAGGGAGGGCTGGAGGCTGCAAGAGTGGCCGTTGAGGTGGGGGCACCGCAGAGGATGCAGGGATGGGGGAGCTGGAGGAGGATTTGAGAGAGAAAGGACAGGACTGAGGACTAGGAGGCCGGGGCCGGCCAGGGCACACTGGAGCCGTGCAGGGCCAGGAGAGGATACCAGTTGGCCCTGGCAGGAGGTGAGAGCTTGGGGACCTCCGGTCTGATCCACTGAGAGTCTGCAACATACAAAAGAGACACACAACCTTCCCACGTGAAAAGCCTCCGTGGCTTCCCATGGAGCTTACAATAAAATCCCAAGTCCTTACCGGGGCCAGCCAGGCCCCATGACCTCCCAGCCCAGCCCAGCTCGGCTCAGCTCTAGCCAACAGGCTTCCTTCTTGCTCCCCAGACATGGTTCTACACTTCCGTTCCCTCTGCCTGCAATGCCATTGCCCGCACTCTGTGCATGCAGTGACTCATCTCTATTTATTTATTTACTTACTTACTTAAAATATATTTTATTGATTTTTCACAGGGAGGAAGAGAGAGGGATAGAGAGTTAGAAACATAGATGAGACAGAAACATCGATCAGCTGCCTCTCGCACACCCCCTACTGGAGATGTGCCTGCAACCGAGGTACATGCCCTTGACTGGAATCGAACCCAGGACCTTTCAGTCCGCAGGTCAACACTCTAACCACTGAGCCAAACCGGTCCCGGCCAGTGACTCATCTTTAAAAGCTCCTTTCGCCGTCCCCTCCTCAGAGTGGCCTCCCCTGGCCACTGGTCGGCACCGGGGTCCCCAGTTATTCTCTATCCCATCCCCCACCCCTGTTTTCCTTCCTTCGTAGCACTCACTGCCCCTGAGACCGCCCTGCTTGTTGTGTGTCCCTCAATCACCTTTCTCCCGAGGAGGCAAGGACCTTGCCTTGCTCCCCGCCGACCCTGCACCCGGCACAGGGCCTCACACGGGGTAGGTGCTCAGTGGCTGCGTGTGGATGGACAGAGGCATGGATTCAACCGTGTCAGAAAGGGGTCATCCAGGGGAAGACGAGGAGGAGCCTGGGCTGGCAGCGACGGTGTGATGAGTAGCAGCCGGGAGCACAGTCCGTGTGGGGACATCCCGGGAGGAGAGGGGAGAGGAGTATGCCAGCCACGAGGGGCACCTCGCCACAAACAAGGGCAGAAGCAGACAGGAAGGAGGCTGTTTTATGAAGAACCGAACAGAGGGGTCCTCCTGGCCAGCTAGTGGGCGTCTGAGACCAGGGAGAGGCTGGTAAGAGCTTAAAGGCTACTGTCAGGGTGACACGTGAAAGGCAGCCCCCAAGGCATCCTGGGTCATTTCATTGGTTTGTTCATTTGTTCGTCCGTTCATTCATTCATCCATCCATCCATTCATAGGTATCAACTACTTAATGTGAAGTGACTGAGGAGGATTGTTCTGGGGGGTAGAGGCAGGGATGGAGACAAGGTGAAGGAGGTGGGGCTGCCTGGGGCTGCTGAGCTCTAAGCCAGGGGGCCTTCCTGGAGGAAGGTGGGAAGATGCTCTGCCTCCAGCTACAGCTCTAGGCACAGGCAGGAGGCAGGAAGGGGAGCCATCCGGACCAGGCCAGAGAAGATTCCTTAGTCCCTGTCCTCCTGCTCCACCCCGTAGCAGGGCCTCCGATCAGGAGGCAGTGGTTCTTAGCTGCAAAGGGAGCTCTCACCCTCTGCACTCATTTGCTGGAAACCTCTCCAAGGCCCTGAAGGATAATGGCCACCTTGCCTCTGGCAGGCCCGGAGAAAGTGCAAGGGTCAACATCTTATCTCCATCGGTGGCTGGGGCAGTTCTGAGTAGACAGCGGCCTAGACCTTGACAACAATCTCCTGACCTCAGATTTCCCAAGAAGGTCAAAGAAAAACACCTACAAATAGAACACCAGGCAGACTCCCCAGGACACAATGGCCTGGTGGTTCAGAGCACAGCTCTGGGGTGGAAATCCTGGCCCACCTCCTACGGGCTGCAGGACCTCAGACGAGCCAGGGACCTCCCTGACCTGCCTCCTCCTGTGCACCAGGGGGATAATCCCACCACGTGTCCTTCAAAGAGTTGCTGGAGAGACCAACGAGAGCATGTACACGAAGAGTCTGGTACACAGCAGGCGCTCAATACATGGTAGCACTTCTGAGGGGCCAGCTGTGTGCCAGGCACTGCGGGGGGGCCCTTCGTCCCACAGCCTGACGGGCCTGTCCTCTTCCAGAAAGCACAGGTCATGAACACGAAGGCAACGAAGAAGAAACGAAGAACAAATGGAAGGAGGCTAGCGAGACCTGGCCGCCGAAGCTGGCACATCCCCTGGCGTAAGGGCCTCGCTGGGAATATTGCTCAAACCCAGCCCCGGCTGTGGATTACACAGGAGTATTCACTTCCCATGAACCTGCTGGCTGCCGTCGTTGCACAGTGCCGATAAAGCAGCATCTCTTCTTTTGAGAAAATAGATACTGAATAGTTAGGGGTAAAGAGGCAGCATGCCTGTAACTTACTCTTCAAGGAGAGAGAGAGAGAGAAAGAGAGAGAGAGAGAGAGAGAGAGAGAGAGAGAGAGAGAGAGAGAGAGAGAGAGAGAGAAGGAGAGGATAAAGTAAATGAACTAAAACATAAAAATAAAAAAATAAAAAACGGGGAACCTAGGCGGAAGGTATATGATCTTTTTTTTTTTTTAAGTGATGGCTTTTCTTTTCCTTTTTTTTAAAAAAATATATTTTATTGATTTTTTACAGAGAGGAATAGAGAGTTTAGACACACAGATGAGAGAGAATCATCGATCAGCTGCCTCTTGCACAACCCCCACCGGGGATGTGCCTGCAACCAAGGCACATGCCCTTGACCAGAATCGAACCTGGGACCTTTCAGTCGGCAGGCTGACGCTCTATCCACTGAGCCAAACCGGTTTCAGCTAGATGGTCATTTTTTATTTTTCTTGCAACTTTTCTGTAAAGTCTGTAATTATTTAAAAAATCAATAAATAGCTCTAACCCGTTTGGCTGCGGACTGAAAGGCCCCAGGTTTGATTCCGGTCAAGGGCATGTACCTTGGTTGCGGGCACATCCCCAGTAGGGGGTGTGCAAAAAGCAGCTGATCCATGTTTCTCTCTCATCGATGTTTCTAACTCTCTATCCCTCTGCCTTCCTCTCTGTAAAAAATAAATAAATAAATATCAATTAAAAAATATTTTTTTAAAATAATAAATGAATAAATTTTTTTTAAAAAAGTAAAGGACAAGCAGGGCCCACGAGAGGAGAGGAGGCAGAGAGCCCTGGCATGTCCCAGGCATCCAGGGAGGGTGGTGGGCAGCCATCGGGTTGCCCAGGGCTGTTCTGGGTTCAGCACCGAAGCTCCTTCCTCCCCAGAAATCCCACAGTCCTTTGCGAAGGTGGGGGGTGAGTCCCCCACTCCCAGGTGAACCTGGCGGGGGACACTGTGGGTGCACAGCCAGCCTCTCGGGTCAGTGAGCCTCCCCGTGGGGGGTCCCCGAAGGCTGTGTCTTCAGCCAGGGCCAGGGCTGCAGGGAGGGGTGGGCAGGAGGCAAGCTGGGCACCTCTCCCCTCCCCCCCTAAGAGCCACACAGCAACGTCCTGACAAAGCACAGAGCTTGCCTCGGAGAGCAAGATTTCCAAGCGGCCTTCTGCCTGGGTTCCCGCAGAGGCCCCAGCGTGGGATGAGGCTGATGGCGAGGCCGCCCCGCCCACCCCTAGACCAGTTCCTCCTGTGCCTCAGGCAAACGGGTAGCCTGCACCCACAGCTCCGGCCGTGGCTGTGCCATGCACCTGAAGCGTGAAGGATGGACAGGCCACTCATGGCCGAGGAATGTGGCCTCAGCTCATCTCGCCCAGCTCGGCCTGCCTGGCCGGTTGGCAGCGGCTCTGCCACCCTGGTGACCTCCTCGGGGACTTCCCACCTGAGTGCAGAGGGGCACGGGCACCTGTCAGCCCTCGCCCGTCACCGAGCGGTTCCCTCCGCCCAGCCCCGCCCCGACAGAGCCGGGGAGGGCTCGGAGGGTGACTGGGTTTGCACAGGAGCTCTGAGCTCCGTCCAGGGAAGCCGCGTTGCTGTGATCGCGGCGAGGATATGAGCGTGCACGCTCAGGCTGTAAACACCGTGACGGAGGACGCCACTCGGCTGAACCCGCGCGGCCGCTGCGGGCCGGCTGTGAGTCAGGCCGTGACCTTGGCCGCCGTCTTAATTTAGAGGCGTGGCAGCTGCCCACCCGAATTAGCCAGCTCTCGTTCCATACCCCCCACCTTTCCTCCCCCTGCCCCCCGACCCCCAGGATCTTTTCAAAGTCAAGTTGGCAAGTTGTCCTGTGGGTGTTCTCCTGTTGGACTGTTTTTATTTATTTTATTTTTTATTTTTTATATATATTTTATTGATTTTTTACAGAGAGGAAGAGAGAGGGAACAGAGAGTCAGAAACATCGATGAGAGAGAATCATCGATCAGCTGCCTCTTGCACACCCCCCACTGGGGATGCGCCCGCAACCAAGGTACATGCCCTTGACCGGAATCGAACCCGGGACCTTTCATCCACAGACCGACGCTCTATCCACTGAGCCAAACCGGTTTCGGCCTGTTGGACTGTTTTTAAACCACACACACGTTCGAACAGCACAGACGCGGGGGAAGGAAGTCTCCACGCACCCCGACCTCCGTCCCCACTTCTGCCTCCTCCTGAGACAGTAGGGAAGCCACGCCAAGAAACGCCTCCCCGCCCCCCACAAACGTTAGCAGCGCCCCCCTCCTGCCTGCGCCTGCTTTTCGCAGTCCCTCCTCTCGAAGAGCCCTCCACGTCTTGTCTTTTGCAACCACAAGCAATCCTTCCAGGACCCGCTGCACCTGGATCTCCGCTCTCCCAGTAATCACAGGTCTCCCCGACAGTGAAATTGCTGGCACAGTCACGTTTAAATTGGGGGGAGCGGCCGCCAACCTCTGAGAATCAAATGAAAGAGAAAACTCATCCTCTCTCCAGAAGAAGGGGGGGAAATCCTGTGCAAGGATTTCGCATTCATTTTCTGGAGGGAAGCTCACAGGCCCCGCCTTACGGCGGGTTGGAATAGGCCCGTGGTCGGCAAACAGCAGCTCGTGAGCCACAGGCTGCTCTTTGGCCCCTGGAGTGTGGCTCTTCCACAAAATACCACGGCCTGGGCGAGTCTATTGTGAAGACGTGGTGTTAGAAGAAGTTGAAGTTTAAAAAATGTGGCTGTCCAAAGAAATGTCAGTCGAGTACTGTCGATATTTGGCTCTGTGGACTGAGGAGTTTGCCCCCCACTGGAATAGGGGAAAGAATGTGGAAGGCAATTGCATCTGGCCATCACTTCTGTGCGTGTGTGCGTGTGTGTGTGTGTGTGTGTGTGTGTGTTTTGATTCGCTCGTTTTACAGGAAGCAAGCAGTTGGTTCCACTGACAGGCAGGGCCGTTCAGTTCAGGCTCCAGAAGTGGGGTTCTCACCACACCCCACCCACAGGGAACATACCTCTCACAGCCGCCAGGCCCTTCGACGCCAGATCCTCAGAGCGAGGCCGAGGAGCCAGAGTGCCCGCCAGGCCCCTGCCTGCAGCTGCCGCCCGGGGACTGAAACCAGACCCTCCCCAGGCAGGCTCCAGAGCTCACACGCTCGAAGGGAATTAATATTTGATGCCTCGGCCAATAAGGACTCGGGGTAACAGAAGTCCCTGTGGGAAGGCCCGGTCCAGAGAGTGTGGGCTGCGGCTCTCATTCAGCGTCCACATCGGACGGACCAGGTTCCACGGGAGAGAAGCAGAAAGGACACAGCAGCCGTGGCCGGCCAGAGTCTGGCATCCGCGGGCTCGGGGTCTGGCTTTGGTGCCCTTAGGAGCCAGGAGCTCTCTTTGGGCTCTGGCTATAGGACAGCGGGCACTGCCCACAGGGAAGACATGGCAAGAGCCGAAGCCAGAGAGCCAAGGGCTGTCTACCAGGCCACACACCTGACGGAACCTCACGCAGGGCCACAGCCACACACCCGGGGCCACACCGAAGAGCCGCCTGGCGCCTGGCTGGGAGGAGAGGCTGGACACCTGCTGTCCCCCCATCCGTCCCGTCTGTCCTCTTCCCCTCCACTTCCTGGGCTCAGCTCTCTCCTGGGCCTCATGCGGCCCCTACGACACCTCCCAGGCGTTTAGGCCAGTAGTCAGCAAACTCATTCGTCCGCAGAGCCAAATACCAACAGCACAGCGATTGAAATTTCTTCTGAGAGCCCGATGGTTTAAACTTAAACGTCTGCTAACGCCACTTCTTCACAATAGATTCCCAGTGAGGACACGTACTCAGAAGGTTGTGGGTTTGATCAAGCCACCACCTTCTGAGCCACGTCGGCCAGGGCAGGTTCTGCTTTTTAATGGAAGAAGGGGCCCACAACGGCCTGTGAGCCTCATCCCGCTGCCCTGAGTAGGCAGGACCAGGACCCAGGTCTGGTCTCCTCTGAGGGCCGGGGCAGTCAGAGAGACGCCCCGCCTCTCCCCCAGGGGCACAGAGCGCCCGGGGCAGTGCTGGGAGCTGAGTGCCCACCTGTCCCTGCCAAGGGGCACTCGGCCTGCTGGCTGCTCTCCCTCCGGGCAAACCGCGTGGGCTCCCCTCCTGGCCTGGAGCAGCGGGTCCTGGAGTGGCCACCAGAGGCCCATCCCTGAGGCCTGCCCCCCCCTCAAGGGGTGGGGGGGCTTCCTTTCCTTCCAAGTCTCTGAGGAGACTGTGTAGGTGGAGGTAGTGGCCTTGCTCCTGGGAGGGGAGTGTTGTTTTTCACGTAGGCGTCGCCAGAGCTGGAAATCCACACCTGAGCTGTGCAAGTTCAGGATTGCACAACCCGAGGCAGAAACCGTGAAACGAGAACAGAGGCCTGAGGGGTGAGCAGTCCCGGGCACCTTCCCGGTGAGCCGCGCTCGGGCCCAGCTGGTGAGCGCGCTACCGCCAGGCTCCCTGCCACCGTCAGAACCACATCTGCTCACACCAGGGAGGCCGAACCCTGGGAACCAGACAGGGGCGTCCCTTCCAGGGCTCTGTCTGCCCCGGGCAGGAGGCAGCCTCCTCCCTGACAACTCCCAGCCCCTCCCCCAGAACAATGCTTTCTCAAACTGCACTGGGCACAGGTAGCACATGGAACGTGGCTAAAATACAGCTTGGGATTCGGTCGTGTGCCTGGCCAGGGTGGCTCGCTTGGTTGAGCATCGACCTGGGCACCAAGAGGTCATAGGTTCGATTCCCGGTCAGGGCGCATGCCCCGGTTGCAGGCTCCATTCCCAGTAGGGGGTGTGCAGAAGGCAGCTGATGGATGTTTCTCTCTCATCGATGTTTCTCTCTCTGACACTGAAATGAGACCATCACCCTGAAATGTGGAGACTCTACCCCTGGGGTTCCCCATTCTGATGACAGCTGGAGGGGGAAGGGCCCCCAATGTCTCTGAAGAGGAATTTATGGCCACCCGCCTACGAGGGAGCTGGGGGACAGAATCGAGAGCACCAACAGTGATTTTTAAAGGGGGTCATTCGACCTGACCGGTTGGCTCAGTGGATAGAGCGTCAGCCTGCAGACTGAAAGGTCCCAGGTTCGATTCCGGTCAAGGGCATGTACCTTGGTCGTGGGCACATCCCCAATAGGAGGTGTGCAGGAGGCAGCTGGTCGATGTTTCTCATCAATGTTTCTAACTCTCTGTCCCTCTCTCTTCCTTGTAAAAAATAAATAAATAAAGTGGTGTCATCCCCGCTGTAGATACTCAGTTTAATGACATTCAATATTAAGGAAAGTATGTACCATTTTACTTGTAAAGTAATGCGCGAGCCCTGCTTTAGGAACACGTTATCAAACACATCAGTAAAAACGGCGGAAGGTCACCATCTGTTAAAACAACCTGAGTGTAGCTCTCCCTGTTTCACTGCTTTAAGCCTAGGAAACATGCCTTTCCCTGAGCAGTCTGTGCTCCTTGACATGATTTAAACACACACATTCACGCACACACACACACACCTTGCAAAGGTCACAAACTTTCATGATTCAGTAAAACATTCACCTTAAACCCTCGCCGGTTTGGCTCGGTGGATAGGGCATCAGCCCACGGGTTCTATTTTGGTCCAGGGCATGTACTTCCACTGCAGGCTTGATCCCCGACCCTGGAATGGGGTGGGGGTGGGGGGCATGTGCAGGAGGCAAGCAATAGGTGTGTCTCTCTCACATCAGTGTTTCTCTCTGTCTCTCCCCCTCCCTTCCACCCTCTCTCAAAAATCAATGGCAAAAATATCCTGGGGTGAAGATTACCTATACATGTTCACCTTGATCATCTCCAAAATACTAAAATTCTGAAGTTTCTGTAAAATAATAATAAACACCTTCAGATGCCATCCAAAAGGTGCCTCTCTGCCTCCCCACGTGCCCCTCGCCCCCGCAGAAGCAGCAACAGAGGGCAGGCCCAGACTTCTCTCACCGCTCCCCTCACTCCGCCCCAGGGACACCGAGGGAGGACACAGTGGGAGAGCCCTGTCTGGGGCTGTAGCCTAAGAGCCACCAAAGAGCTTCCTTCACTCGTTTCCTCTCTGCCAGGTCTGCCCGGGCCCCTGCAGGGACTCGCCCTGTGAGTAAGAACAGAGGACATTCCTTCGTCCGTCTCGGCTCAGTCATGGGAGAAATAGCACCTCCTCCCCCAGGCGCGTCAGCACCGACAACTGAGCTGATGATACACAGTGTCATCACCAGGTTTGTCAACAGAAAGAAAACACACACACACACACACACACACACACACACACACACTTTCAAAATAAAACTCATAGAAACAGACACAGCATGGTGGTTACAAGAAGGGAAGGGGAGGGGGAGGAGGGCAAAATATACAGTAACAGGAGGTAACTAGACTTTGGGTGATGAGCACGAAACAGAGTACACAGATATCCAATTATCATGCGGTATACTGGAAATATAGGTAATGTTATTATTTTTCAATATATTTTATTGATTTATTTTTATTTTATTATTTATTTGTTTGTTTGTTTGTTTGTTTATTTATTTATTTATTTATTTTTACAGAGGGGAATTGAGAGGGATAGAGAGTTAGAAACATCAATGAGAGAGAAACATCGATCAGCTGCCTCCTGCACACCTCCCACTGGGGATGTGCCCGCAACCAAGATACATGCCTCTGACTGGAATCGAACCTGGAACCTTTCAGTCCACAGGCTGATGCCCTAGCCACCGAGCCAAACCGGTTTCGGATACATGTAACGTTATTATTAACCAACTAGAGGCCTTCCTTCCCCCGGCTGCTGGCACTGGCTTCCCTCTGGCACCTGGGCCCCGGCTTCGTCCCGAAGGTCATCTGGAAGGACGTCCAGCCTAATTAGCATATCAGGCTTTTATTACTATAGATGTTAGCTAAACTTAAAAAATTAGATACAAAATTAATAAAATAATATTTTAAAACATAAAAAATTACAAATAGTAAAATCAAATCAGCTCATTTCTCAGCTGGGAGAAAACAAGAGGTGGACGTGTGTTTATTGCAGCCCAGCATGCACTGCGCTGAGCGAGGAAGCCGAATGCACTCCCAAGAGCAGCGGAGACGCCGTGAGGAACATTCAGGCCCGTGGCTCTGGCAGTGACCCTCCCACCCACCCACACACACACACACACACACACACACACACACAGCACCCTTTTCCTCTGTGAGTTCCTGACCTGACCCACGTGGAGACAAGAAGAACAGTCACCGCTTGGGTACTTCCTACAGGCCAGTGCTGATGATGGCATTTCATCGAATTACCTGTGTTTTGTTTTTTTTTTAAATATATTTTTATTGATTTCAGAGAGGAAGGGAGAGGGAGAGAGACAAAACATCAATGATGAGAGAGAATCATTGATCGGCTGCCTCTTGCACACCCCCTATTGGGGATTGAGCCCACAACCAGGGCATGTGCCCTTGACTGGAATTGAACCTGGGACCTTTCAGTCCGCAGACCAATGCTCTATCCACTGAGCCAAACCGGCTAGGGCTCACCGAATTATCTGAACGGCCCGAGGAGATCGTGCTGTTCTTGCCAGCCTCGGTTTCACAGACTAACAGAGGGAGTATGTGACTCAAAAGCTTCGTGACTAATAAAAGCGGATTTCAACCCAGACAGGCACCTGCCTCCAGGCCCTGGCTCCTCCCCAAGCCGCTCAGAACCCCAGGGTGAAGCAAGCCATTCTCCTCAGCGGGAACAAAGTTGCAGGAATTTTCTTCTCTTTTTCTCAAAAACATGTTTTCATTGATGTTAGAGAGGAAGAGAGAGAGGGAGGGAGAGAGAAACATCCATGACGAGAGAGAATCATTGACCAGCTGCCCCCTGCACGCCCCCTACTGGGGATGGAGTCGCATCCAGGGCATGTGCCCTGCCTGGGAATGGAACCACGACCTTCTGGTTTGTAGGTCGACGCTCAAACCACGGAGCCAGGTTTTCTCACGGGCATTTAACAGATTAGGGCTAAGAGTGTATTTCCTCTCGGTAAAGACCTAACCTCCTGTTTAAGAAGTGGGAGAGCTTAGGTGGGCTCAGAACGGGAATTCCTGGTAGAGTTCTTCTGGTGTTGGACTAAAAACTATCTCATTAAACTATCCCCAAAAGGCACCAAACCTCCCCCCACCCCCAACCTCCCACAAAAGTGTGTCCTCTTGCTCTGAAAGCATTCTCCATCTCAGCGCTTCTTAGATGCATCCTCCACTCTGTTAGTCTTTAGAAACTAGTGGGATAGTGTTTGAGTGCCTGAGTGTGTGTGTGTGTGTGTCTGTGTGTGTGTGAGTGTGTGTGTGTGTCTGTGTGTGTCTCTGTGTGTGTGAGTGTGTGTGTGTCTGTATGTGTGTGTCTCTGTGTGTGTGTCTGTGTGTGTGTGCCTGAGTGTGTGTGTGTGTGTGTCTGTGTGTGTCTCTGTGTGTGAGTGTGTGTGTCTGTGTGTGTGTGTCTGTGTGTGTGTGCCTGTGTGTGTCTGTGTGTGTGTCTGTGTGTGTGAGTGCCTGAGTGTGTGTGTGTCTGTGTGTGAAGTATTTTAAAGGGAGACAGACTTGGGGAAGGAGGCAACAACTGAGGAATTCAATCAATTCCATAGGGGCGGAGAAAAAAAATGATTTCAACACCGACAATGTAGCCGCAACCAGGAAAGCCGGTTGCCATAGCAACCACTTCATTGACATTTTCATTTTCCCAGCATTGGTCCTGGGCAGGTATGGGCAGACAGTGTCCTCGGGAAAGAGTGAGGATAAGGGTGTGTGTGCCCATTTGCCGCTGCCTTTGCTCATCACCGCCCCCCGATAGGTCCTTGGAATGGGGGTCTTGGAGAGTCAGTGCCCAGGGCACCCTGGGTCTCTGAGCATTCCAGATGGGACACGGAGGCTCAGGCGCAGGGTCACGCGGGGCCACCGACGGCTGGTGGCTGTCCCCCACAGGCTTGCTAACCCAGGGCCCGGGAGGAAGGGCTTGCAGGGGGGACCATGAGCTGAGGAGGCAGCAGAGCACCCCTGAACGGCACCCGCAGAGCCGGGTCGCCCTTTGTCTCCCCGAGGATCGGGTCGTGGCTGCACCAAACCAGGCACAGCCCGTGGACCTGCCCCCGAGGGCGGAGAACAGGGACCTGGGGAAGCACCGCCGTCACGTCCGGGGATCAGGGCCAGAACCCAGTGCAGATTCACCTGCAAGAGCAGCTGATGTTGTAGCTCCAATCCCCCCGCCCCGTCCTGCCCCCCAAAGGAGCCCCTGAGATTCGGCCTCCGTGTGCTGGCCGGGCCCTGGCAGCCTGATGCACCGGAATGCTGAACACAGAGCTCCGGGCACCACGGCCACCTGGGCACAGCCCTGCCCGGGCTCATCTGCGCAATCCCTCCCACAGGCGGCTCCTGCGGCTCTGTCCCGAGCATCTGCCCGCAAGACGGTGCTTGTGCGGGAAGGCGTCTCCGTGCAGGAAAATAGGGGCCGTGAGCACATGGTCTTCTCAGGCTGGAAACGCTGTAAGGGGGGATGGGGCTTTGATGACGCCCCCCAGGGCGGGGGAGAGAACAGGCTGGAACGGCGAGGGGGAGGCAGCTTCCGTTTTTGTTTTGTTTTTTAAAAAGCCAAATGCCTTCCAGAAGCCCATGGGGGTTCGATGGTATCGTAGCTTTGCTGCCTGATTCATGTCTTCACGGGCTTGGCGTGGTCGGCTCTGCTCTGGAGCCACGCCTGCCTCTTCCCACAAACCTCGTCACGGGAAGATGGGCAGCGCCCATGTGCGTGGGAGCCGAGCAATGGGCACCGGTGCGAGCAGGTGCACGCATCTCCGGGTGGAAGGGTGGCCTGGTGGAAGGGGTCCCCGGGAAATGTGGGGGAGCCCCGGGAAGTGTGGGGGAGGCCCGGGCGGGCAGTCCCACGCAGAGGGAAAACTGAGAACAGCCTTCTGGGAAAGAACCCTTGTTTGGGGTGGTATCCGCCCCTAGAATATGGGATTGAAGAACTAAGAGACTGATCTCTTGGAAATGAAGAACCCCTCCCGTCCTCAACCCCAGGGCCTCGCTGCTCAGACTCCGGCTGGACGCTACCCTCTCTTTGCATGCTGTGCCCACAAACACAGCCCGCCACAAACCCTGCCTGGGCCCGCACACAGCTCGCTGCAGCACACGTGTTCTGAATGGCAATGCGTCTGCTATTCCCAAGGGAGTTCACTTTCTGGGAATTCAAGGGCGCCTCGGTGTACCTCTTTATCTACCCCCCGTTCTCCATCTCTCAAGGCTGGTTCCTGTCCATCCTCGGAGCTTAGAGATGTCCCTTCCTCTGAGAAGCCTTCCCTGACCACCCGCAGGCTCCCATCCCCTGCCCTCCTTCTGCGCTTCATTCTCGCCGTCCGCAATGACCTTGTTTTCCGCCTGCCTCCCCTCCCCTACCAGGAACGCAAACGCCCAGAGAGAGAGAACACGGCGCTGGCCGGTTCCCAGCCTGGACCAGGGCCTGGGACCGAGCAAACCCTCCATGCATATTTATCGAGGGAAGAAATCAATCCATCAAGTGGGGCCAGATAATGAGCTTGTAAATAATTAATGCAACCCAGGGCAGCAACGCGGGAATCTCTCAAAAACTAATCTAGTCCCGTCGCAGGCACTGTCGCGCTGTCAGCCGTAAGAACAATGACAGCGACAGCAGCAAGAGCAATTCAAGAATAACTCAGTATTTCATTTCAGAATTCAGTTCAACGGAACAGCTCAACACATACCTGTAACGCGGGCGTCTGTGGGAAGCCCTGGGTGCTGGCTCTCTCTTTCCAGCCTCGTGACAACACAGTGCGAGCTGGTCCGTCATCCCCACGTGAATGGGCCCAATGAGCGAGGTGTGGGGATGTTTCCTGACAGGCGGTATGGGACGGAGTGGGAACACTAACACAAGGCCACACCGTTATACTGAAATCCCTCTAAGGAAACTTCACGGAGCCCTCACTGGTCTGGCTCAGTGGATAGAGCGTCGGCCTGCGGACTGAAGGGTCCTGGGTTTGATTCCGGTCAAGGGCACGTACCTTGGTTGTGGGCCACATCCCCAGTGGGGGGTGTGCAGGAGGCAGCTGGTCGATGTTTCTCTCTCATTGACGTTTCTAACTCTCTCTTCCTTACCCTTCCTCTCTGTAAACAATCAATAAAATATATTAGAAAAGGAAAAGAAAGAAACATGGAGTACCTACTGTGCGCAGGAACCGGTGTAAGAAAGATTTTCAATAGCAGATCGTCTCATAGGCAATTGAGGGTGGTCTGATAAAAGGATTTTTAAAATTATTTCTTTTTTTTCTTTTTTTTTTTTCTTTATTTTTTTATTTTATTTTTTTTTTAAATCAATCTTTATTGTTCATATTATTACGAAGGTTCCTCATTTCTTCCCCCCTCCACCAGGTTCCCACCCCACCCTCCGTCCCCCCCCCATCCCCCATTGTCCTCATCCATAGGTGCAGTTTATGTTCAGTCTCTTCTTCCCTCAATTTCCCTAATAGTAAATCCCTTTTCAGATAGTAAATCAGTTACTTAGCATTTTCTCATATCAATAATACCTCCACATGCCCAATGATACACTTCACACAAAAGACATTTCCCACTAGGTCAACCAGCCTCATCCAGGCCCCACCCAAGGCACTCACAGATCAACACCCCAGTCCTAAACTAATTCAACACATCCAGATCTAAGCCTTCATCACTTGATTCAGCAGACCCTCAAGTTCCCACGAAAGTTTCCAGCCATGTCTGAGAAGCAGCCGTGGGGCAGGGGCAGGCAAGGAGCGAGCTGTTCTGGGCCTGGCTGCTCAGGGCCTGGCCTCTGTTGCTCTGGTTCATTCCACAACCAGCTGCTCCGGATCTGGTCACTGCCGCTCCCGACCTAGTTGCTCTGGACTTGGCTGCTGCTCCGGGCCTGGCCGCACCCGACCCGGCTGCTCCCCCGGGCCTGGCCGCTCCCAGCCTGGCAGCCGCTGCTCCGGGCCTGGCCGCACCAGCCCCGCCTGCTCCCCCGGGCCTGGCCGCTCCCAGCCTGGCAGCCGCTGCTCCGGGCCTGGCCGCACCAGCCCCGCCTGCTCCCCCGGGCCTGGCCGCTCCCAGCCTGGCAGCCGCTGCTCCGGGCCTGGCCGCACCAGCCCCGCCTGCTCCCCCGGGCCTGGCCGCTCCCAGCCTGGCAGCCGCTGCTCCGGGCCTGGCCGCACCCGACCCGCCTGCTCCCCCGGGCCTGGCCGCTCCCAGCCTGGCAGCCGCTGCTCCGGGCCTGGCCGCACCAGCCCCGCCTGCTCCCCCGGGCCTGGCCGCTCCCAGCCTGGCAGCCGCTGCTCCGGGCCTGGCCGCACCCGACCCGGCTGCTCCCCCGGGCCTGGCCGCTCCCAGCCTGGCAGCCGCTGCTCCGGGCCTGGCCGCACCAGCCCCGCCTGCTCCCCGGGCCTGGCCGCTCCCAGCCTGGCAGCCGCTGCTCCGGGCCTGGCCGCACCCGACCCGGCTGCTCCCCCGGGCCTGGCCGCTCCCAGCCTGGCAGCCGCTGCTCCGGGCCTGGCCGCACCCGACCCGCCTGCTCCCCCGGGCCTGGCCGCTCCCAGCCTGGCAGCCGCTGCTCCGGGCCTGGCCGCACCCGACCCGGCTGCTCCCCCGGGCCTGGCCGCTCCCAGCCTGGCAGCCGCTGCTCCGGGCCTGGCCGCACCCGACCCGGCTGCTCCCCCAGGCCTGGCCGCTCCCAGCCTGGCAGCCGCTGCTCCGGGCCTGGCCGCACCAGCCCCGCCTGCTCCCCCGGGCCTGGCCGCTCCCAGCCTGGCAGCCGCTGCTCCGGGCCTGGCCGCACCCGACCCGGCTGCTCCCCCGGGCCTGGCCGCTCCCAGCCTGGCAGCCGCTGCTCCGGGCCTGGCCGCACCCGACCCGCCTGCTCCCCCGGGCCTGGCCGCTCCCAGCCTGGCAGCCGCTGCTCCGGGCCTGGCCGCACCCGACCCGGCTGCTCCCCCGGGCCTGGCCGCTCCCAGCCTGGCAGCCGCTGCTCCGGGCCTGGCCACACCAGCCCCGCCTGCTCCCCCGGGCCTGGCCGCTCCCAGCCTGGCAGCCGCTGCTCCGGGCCTGGCCGCACCCGACCCAGCTGCTCCCCCGGGCCTGGCCGCTCCCAGCCTGGCAGCCGCTGCTCCGGGCCTGGCCGCACCAGCCCCGCCTGCTCCCCCGGGCCTGGCCGCTCCCAGCCTGGCAGCCGCTGCTCCGGGCCTGGCCGCACCCGACCCGGCTGCTCCCCCGGGCCTGGCCGCTCCCAGCCTGGCAGCCGCTGCTCCGGGCCTGGCCGCACCCGACCCGCCTGCTCCCCCGGGCCTGGCCGCTCCCAGCCTGGCAGCCGCTGCTCCGGGCCTGGCCGCACCCGACCCGGCTGCTCCCCCGGGCCTGGCCGCTCCCAGCCTGGCAGCCGCTGCTCCGGGCCTGGCCACACCAGCCCCGCCTGCTCCCCCGGGCCTGGCCGCTCCCAGCCTGGCAGCCGCTGCTCCGGGCCTGGCCGCACCCGACCCAGCTGCTCCCCCGGGCCTGGCCGCTCCCAGCCTGGCAGCCGCTGCTCCGGGCCTGGCCGCACCCGACCCGCCTGCTCCCCCGGGCCTGGCCGCTCGCAGCCTGGCAGCCGCTGCTCCGGGCCTGGCCGCACCAGCCCCGCCTGCTCCCCCGGGCCTGGCCGCTCCCAGCCTGGCAGCCGCTGCTCCGGGCCTGGCCGCACCAGCCCCGCCTGCTCCCCCGGGCCTGGCCGCTCCCAGCCTGGCAGCTGCTGCTCCGGGCCTGGCCGCACCTGACCCGGCTGCTCTGGGCCTGGCTGCCCCGGGCCCGGCCGCTCCGAGCCTGGCCACTCCCGACCTGGATGCTCTGGGCTTGGCTACTGCTGTTCTGGGTCTGGCTGCTCCCACCCCGGCTGCTCTGGGCCCGGCTTCTTTGGGCCCGGCCACTCCGGGTCTGGGTGTTCCTGGACTGGCCACCCTGGGCTTGGCCGCCTCCGCCTCATGCCTGGCTGCCACTGCCCCAGGTCTGGCTACTCCAGTGCTGGCTGTTGATGCTCTGGTTCTGGCTGCTGTTGTTCTGGGGCCTGGCCGTTGCTGCTCCGGGTCTGGCTGCCACTGCCTTGTGCCTGGCCACTCTAGGCCTGGCCGTCGCTGTTCCAACATTCTGTCCTTTTTTTTTTCTTTTTAAAACGCATTATGTTGCAATGTTGGCTGGTGAGTTGAGTTCTGACTTAGTCGTTGATTTTTCAAGATCTTCTTTGTATTCTTTCTTAAGTAATTTTACTATTTTTTGCTCTCACTTGATTTCTTCACATTGAGAACTTCTTTGGTTTCTTCCTCCTTGTCCTGGGAGCTCAGCAGGTTGGCCTGTGGCACCCCTTTGTTCTCCGTGGGCTCCTGTGCTGCTTCAGCCTGTTGCCTGGACGGCGCCGCCCAGGAAGCAGCCCCGGCCTTGGCTCCATTGCCCGAGCTCAGTGGTCAAAGGCTCAGGGGCACCCATGCCCCCAGGGGCCCCGTGGCCCGCCTCCTTGCTGGTGCCCGGTTGGCTGGAGTCCGGCAGGGGCTTCCGCTCCCCTCCACGTTCCCCCAGCCTAGAGCTTTTTTTTTCTCCTTCCCGCTAGGGAAGTCCAGCATCAGAGTCAACAGACTGTCCTCTGCGCGCAGTTTGCGCGAGTCCCACAGACTGTCCTCTGCGCGCAGTTTGCGCGAGTCCCGGGGCCCGGCCTTTCGCGCTCTCCCAGGACTCCACCTCACAGCCCCGTCTCCCTCTGCCTGAGCCTGGGTCCCCAGGGATTGGCCCAGAACTGGGGTTCGGAGCAGTCCGGACTGAGGCCCAGCGCCGCCGGAGGCCTTGTTTCTTCCGGCTAGGGCAACCCAGCATCAGAGTCAACATTCAGTCCTCTGCGCGCATTGCGCGCGACTCCCGGGGCCCTGCCTTTCGCCGTTTTTCCGCCTCACGGCCCCATCTCCTCCCGCCGGAGCCTGGGTCCCCAGGGTCTGGCCCATAACTGGGGCTCAGCGCTGCCGGTTCGGGGGGGCTCAGCGCTGCCGGTTCGGGGGTTCAGCCCAGGCTGGGGGTTTTATTTCCTTCCTGCTAGGGAAGGAAAGGCGGCTCCCCGCCCTCTCCTCCTCTCCTGCTGCGACCTCTCTGTGCGCGCGTGCGGGCGGGCAGGCGCGCGCAGCATGTCTCTGTACCTTAGGCTTTTTTTCAGCTCCTCTGATTTTCTTTCTGGTTTTCTCTTTCCTTCTTGTTGTAGAAATTTCAGTCAGTCGACTACCTGTAGCTCTGGGCAATGTCCACTCTACATTTTAGTTGTATTCCATTGAAATTGTTGTGTGCTGCCGCGGCTAGATGTCTACCCGAGCAGCCATCTTGGATCCTCTCTTAAAATTATTTCTGAACACCTTGCACTATAGGACCATCAGAATGGGAAGATGAACCCCCACATATTGAGGGCTCGGTGTCAACAAGGCCCTGGGCTACACACTGTACATCCGTCAGCTCACGACTGCGTGTTATCACCCCGGTTCACAAAGGAGGGGACGGAGGCACCGAGGGACGAAGTAACTCGCTCAAGGTCGCCTGGCCGGGAGGTGGCAGGGCCGGTACTGAGCTCAGCCCTGGTTGCACAATCCCATGAGAAAAACCAGACACTCTGACCTGGTCAGTCAGCAGGAGCTTCTGCGAGGATAGAAGATTCTAGAAATGCCTAAGCGGGCAACTTGCAGATACGCTTGCAGGACTCAAAGGACAACAGCCATACTCGTCCTGGAAAAGGTTCTTTCCTTTATCTAACGGCACTGGGAGCCTGGCCGGCGCGGCTCAGTGGTTGAGCATCAACCTATGGACCTAGAGGTCATGTGGTTCAATAAGGTTGAGACACACTCCCTGGTTGCCGGCTCGGTCCCCAGCAGGAGGCAGCTGATCCATAGTTCTCTCTCATCACTGATGTTTTTTTGTTTTTGTTTTTTTCTCTTTCTCTCCCTTTTCCTTCCTCTCCAAAATCAATAAAAATCTATTTTAAAAAATAAATGGTTTGGCTCAGTGGATAGAGAGTCAGCCTGGGGACTGAAAGGTCCCAGGTTCGATTCTGATCAAGGGCATGTACCTTGGTAGTGGGCACATCCCCAGTAGGAGGTGTGCAGGAGGCAGCTGATGGTTGTTTCTCTCTCATCGATGTTTCTATAATACCTCTCTATCCCTCTCCCTTCCTCTCTGTAAACAATCAATTAGATATAGATATAGATATAGATATATATTTTAAAAATAAAGCAACAAAGGCACCGTGAACTTCTTGGGAAGGTCCCCCCCTCCCTCTACTCCTTACCTGGAAGCCATGGACTGTTGGCTCTGAGACCAGGGTGCTTCCTGGGGAAGGGGGTTGGAGTTTGGCAAAAACAGCTCCGTTGGAGGTGCCCGGGCCAAGCCAGTGCCACCCAGGGGCCTCCTCCTGGCCGGGGCGGGGGTGTCTCTGCGCCTCTGCCCTCGGTCCCCTCCACGGGGCCCAGCTGCGGGGGCTCAGGGCGCTCAGCTGCAGCAGCGCCGGGACCAGGAGCATGGCCGCCGTGGGAGCAGACCTTTCCCGACGGGAGCCGGCAGTGGCCCGTGCCCTGGAATTTTCTGCGTGGTTCACCAATTCCTGGCTGGACCGGCAGCTCTGGGGATGAACAAGGCGGGCATTCAGTCCGCAGGCCGGCAATTAAGAGGCTCGGGGGACACGATCTCCTTCCGTGTCCAGGGGAGGACGCGGGTCTCGGGCCAGGATTCTGAAATAGGGTCCTCTGCCATCCACGCGGAAGCGGGAAGAATTCAGATCGTGATGGCGGGGCCTGAGGGGGCCTGGAATAAAGTGCAAGGGGATAAGGCTCCTGACATTCAAGTGGGACCTCGAGACAGCCGGAACGGGACCTTGGTTTTCAAATCCCCCCAAATCCTGCTGCACCCCCAGCCTTCTCCCCCCAGCGAAGAGCAGCGGCACCCTGCCCGTGACCTCAGGGGAGGCGTGGCAGGCCCCGCATCCTCCCAGTTAGCACTCCTTCCTCCATCGCCCAGGATCTGCCCACGCTCGGCACCTCCACAGCCCCCACTGTCTCCGCGTGGACCGGCCTCTGCCTAGTCTCCCAGCTCCAGCCCTGGACTCGCTCTCCTCGCTGCTCAACTCAGCAGCCAGAGCAGCCAGCCAAAACCAGAGTCAAACATGCCGATGGCCCCATAATCCCTCGGCGTAAAAACCCTGACACCTTCACACCTTTCACGGCTCTCCACTGAGATCCTGAAGCACCCCAGGGCCTTTGCACAGGCTGAGTGCTCTACCAGGAGGCACTTTCCCCAGCCACTGCATGGCTCCCTCCTTCCCTGCCTTCACATTTGCTCATATGTCTTTTCTTCATGGACGCTCATGCTCACTTATTAAAAGTGACAGCTCAGACCTGGCCTGTGTTGTTCAGTGGTTAGAGTGTCAGCCTGTGGACCGAAGGGTCCCAGGTTCAATTCTGGTTAACCTGTTAACCGAGTGGGACCTATAAATACGTCAAACGTAAACAATATCGGAAACGGGTAGGACGTATGAAGACGTCCTGGAAATATATGTTGCGCCCTGAGAGGGACAATATACATTTTTTTGTAATCTTTATAATTGTTTGTAAAATTTATAATTTTTTAATTCAATGTTTCCATTTTTTTGTTGGTATTCTTTTTTATTTGTTTGTAATTTTGTAGTTTCCTTTGTGCTTTATATATAAATAAACGAAAAATATATATTTCATTTATTTTAATTAAGTATAAATAAATAAAATAATAGTATAAAATTACGTCCACTGGGCGTGACGTACTGACACGTCCTAGTGAAAGAGTATGCACCCGTTGTACGTTGTGTAATTAAAAAGGGAACTCCCCGGTTAACAGGTTTAAGAGCACATGGCTGGGTTGTGGGCTCGATCCCCAGTGTGGGGCATGCAGGAGGCAGCCGATCAATGACTCCTTCTTATCATTGGTGTTTCCATCTCTCTCCCCCTTTCCCTTCCTCTCTGAAATCAATAAAAATATATTCTAAAAAAAGTGACAACTCACCCCTTACCCATCTCCCACCTCTGCCCCCCAGCCCTCCACACACCCACACCCTGTTCTGGTTTTCCTTTTCTCCTTCATGGCACTTAACACCTCAGTTCAATCAAGATTTGTGAAATGACCCTAGCCGATTTGGCTCAGTGGCCAGAATGTCGGCCTGCAGACCGAAGGGTCCCCGGTTCGATACTGGTCAAGGGCATATGCCTGGGTTGCGGACTCGATCCCCAATGGGGGGGGTGCAGGAGGCAGCCGATCCATGGTTCCCTCTCATCATTGATGTTTCTATCCCTCTTTCCCTTCTCCTTCCTCTCTGACTTCAATAAAAACATTTTTTAAGAAATGTTTGTGAAATGGAGGGGAGACCCTGCACGCATGAGATTTCTGTCTAGCAGAGAGAGAGAGAGAACAGAGGATATGTTTGGGACTCTCCTGCTGGGAGGGAGATGAGATGGGGAGGAGAGAGGTGGGAGGAGGGGCTGCAGCCATGTGGGCACCCCCAATAGCCCCCTGTGACGATGTCCATTCCTGCCCCTACAGAGAGGGAGGCCCTGGACCCCTGGGGCCTGTGGCTGGATGGAGGGAGAGCCCCACGCCTGGGGCCCGCCCACGGGGTCCTCAGCACCCCGAGAGCACTGTGGGGCTTCCGGGTCAGGGCTGGGAGGGGTGAGCCGAGCTGAGGGGCATGGCTTCCCCTACCTGTGACCTCCCAGGGACCGCCAACCTGGATGCTGGCCTTCTAGACGAAATCCTGAGCTCTGAGGGTGAGCGGTAGACCGTGATCCTAATAGAGGCCAGACTGGGAGGACAAATCCGTTCATCCAACCGTCAGGACCGACCCTAATGAATGTGGTCACAGCCGCCCATCCCCTCCTCCCCGCCCTCTCCAGCCGGTGTTAAGGGGAAAGCAGATTAGAGCTGTCACTCCCTGGCTGCTGCCGAGCCGCACCCCCGTCCACGTTCCTTCCATTCCCACGGGCCCGATTGCCTTCCCCAAGCAAACGCCGGGCTTGGTTTGGAGGAACTTCCTATGTAGAATGCACTTCCTGAGCAGGACTCGGACCCGGGCTCACCTCTTTCCTGAGCGAGACGAAGAAATGGCGCAGGAAAGGAGTCTGTTTTCCCCGGTGATTGCCGACCGTCCGTGTGTCCGACATGCTCAGGGTCGCCCTGTTTTCTGTGCCGAGCTGGAGAGGTGAGTATAAAATTAAGGAAATTTGCAGATGCACAGATGTCTAAGAGAAGACAGACTTCCTTCATCTCATGGTTTGAGAGTATGTACTTTCATTTATTTTTTAAAATATTTTTTTTATTGCTTTCAGAGGAAAAGGGAGAGAGGGTGGGGGATAGAGAGAGAGAGAGAGAGAGAGAGAGAGAGAGAGAGAGAGAGAAACGTCAATGATGAGAGAGAATCATTGGTCAGCTGCCTCCTGCACTCCCTACACTGGGGATGGAGCCCGCAACCCAGGCATGTGTCCTGACTGAGAATCCAACTGTGACCTCCTGGTTCATAGGTCGATGCCCAACCACTGAGCCACACTGGCCTGGCGAGAGTATCTCCTTGTATCTGCTAGCACCGTCTTTTGCAAAAAACAGCACTGAAATACTCTGGAAAATCGGTGTCGAACTATCTTTGCTGTTTAGAAGATAATCTTGGTTTAGAAAATAGTCCGAAGGCCAAGTTTTATCAAGTCCTCATGTACTATGAATGCCTTCGGCTGCCTGCACGCGGGGCGCCTGCTACACGGAGATGCTGGCTTTGTGCACAGGGCGTCTGTCTGCTGCTGCGTCCATGCCCTTGGGAGGTGGAAGTCCTGGCATGGATGGCATTCAGTCATTGTTTTCTTTAGCACGGAGCTGGGAGGAGAGGGTGACTCACCGGGGCCGAGGACCACACAGAGAGCAGGACCTCCAGGCCCCGTGAAGCTGCCGGAGGATCCCCACCTTCAGCTCTGGGTCCCCACTACGGCATCTCTCACATGGGGGGAGCCCCCGGAACGGCTGCACCAAATGGTTTTCTAAAAATATATTTTTATTGATTTCAGAGAGGAAGGGAGAGGGAGAGGGAGAGGGAGAGAGAAACATCAATGGTGAGAGAGCATTATTGATCGGCTGCCTCCTGCACACCCCACACTGGGGATCGCGCCCGCAACCTGGGCCTGTGCCCTAACCGGGAATCGAACCGTGATCTCCTGGTTCAGAGGTGGACCCTCAATCACTGCGCTATGCCAGCCGGGCACTACACCATGTTGTTGACGCAAACATGTGCGTGTCTCAGGACATTCTGCTTGTGAAACCTTCAGGCAGCCTTAAAGAGAAGCAGCGGTGGTTGGAACAGGCTTGTTCAAGGTCAGGGATTAGCAGGGACTTTAGCAGTCAGCTTTAGAGACTTACACACCTGCAGCCTGCCACCGGGCCCCACTCTCAGAGACAAAAACCCCATTAACCAGCTCAAGGCGCCTCCCACCACAGTTTCTGGATCATTGGTCAGTGGTAGATAAACAACAAGGAAACCCAGCTTTTCACCAGGTCAATCTACTCCCCACAGACCAGCTTAATTGAGATAAATTACCTTGCAGATAATGACGACACAAACTCACACACACACACACACATCCGATCGCTCACTCCATCCTCGTTACAGATGGACTGAGTCTCCAGCACTTACTGATTGGAGTGCTCGGAGAGTATATGGTGGCGCTTCCCCAGGAATCTGAACATCAGCAGACTTTTTCAGAAGAGGAAACTTTATAAGGGGTGGGGGGACGGAAAAACTGTTTCTCCTTCGCTTTGTGGTGAAAAATCCCCGAGTAAAACACACGGTGAGAGTACCCAGGCCGACGTGAGCTGGGAGACTCCCGGGAGAGCGCAGTGTTCCCTGGTTAGGGCGCGAGCAAGACATTTTCCACCCACAACCTCACACTGTTTCAGCCGATGGCGGGTTCCCTGTGGTATTTCTCTAATATCTCCCCCTCCCCTCCCTGTCCTTGGTTCTCGCTGGAATTCTGTCGGGTCTGTTTTTGGAATTCCTGATTCGGTGCTACCTTGCTTTCCTCTTCTATGTTTCACCTCTCTCCTTTTGTGCTATCGATAGCTCCTGGGACATTTCCTCAGCTCCATCTTCCAACCCACCTATTGATTTTCCCCCCCTCGTGTGCTATTTTTAATTCCCCGGAGATTTTTTCTTGTTGGCTTTTTACTTATTCATTTTTTAACCATTCATTTTCTAACTCTCTATCCCTCTCTCTTCCTCTCTGTCTGTTTTCTCTCCCTTTGTGTCCTTCCTGTTATATTTATTTATTTATTTATTTATTTATCTACTTATTTATTCCATTTCTTTAAACGAACACAAAAACTGTCCCCTCCTCTCCCCCACCCCCCACTTAGCATAATGTCCTTGAGGTCCATCCATGCTGTGGTCCCACCATGAACTGTGGTTTCAATTTCCATTTCCCCGGTGACCCATGAAGTTGGCCATCTTCTCAGATACCGATTTCGCTGTATGGTTCGCTTTGGTCTCTGCTTTTCACTTAGGGACTTCCTGTTAGATTGTTCTTGACTTCCTGTTCCTATGGAAGGATGGGGCACGACAAAGCCGATTGGAAACCATCAGCGTGGCTAGAACTTGTGTTGGAGAACTCCCTGCAGGTACTGGAGCGGGGGCTGGGACCTTTCTCTGGAGGGCCTTCATTGCCAATTTTATTAGGTCCTTTCTCTTGAGCTGGTCAGTTTCCCCAGAAATGAAAAGTCTCCTCTCCTGCCTCAATTGGGTATAAAATCCTAAACTGCCAATACTCTGAGACCTAAGAGAGGGAAGGAGGCTGGAGGTCTCATTGTCCAAGTTTCACATAATCCCTGCTCTTCCGCCCCCTTCTCTGTAAGTCCAGATTCCTCAACATCTTCCATCTACTGTCTCCTCTTCTATTATCTTCATTCTTGTAGATTTTTGTGTTTTTGTTGTTGTTGTTGTTGTTGCTGCTGTCAATCCTCACCCAAGGATATCTTCCATTGATTTTTTTAGAGAGAGCGAAAGGGAGAGGGAGAGACACAGAGAGAGAAACATCAAAGTGAGAGAGGCACATTGATGGGTTGCCTCCCGCAAGTGCCCCAACCTGGGCCAGGGGCAAATTTGCAACTGTGGTACCTTTAACCTTCAGTCCTCGGGCTGACGCTCTATCCACTGAGCCAAACCAGCGAGGGCAGTTTTTTGCTTTTTGAATCCTGTACCGTCATTTCTTTGGGTTCAGGAATGGATGAAAATAAACCCATGTGCTCCAGCCGCCATGCTTGACGAGGAGTCTTGCACATCCGTACTTTTACGTCAAAGAGCTTTTGTGCAATGACCCCAATGAGGGGAGAGTGAAGGAATGTATATGGTGAAAAGACTTCTACATTCCGCCGAAACCGGTTTGGCTCAGTGGTAGAACGTCGGTCTGCGGACTGAAAGGTCCCAGGTTCGATTCCGGTCAAGGGCATGTACATTGGTTGCGGGCACATCCCCGGTAGGGGGTGTGCAAGAGGCAGCTGGTCGGTGTTTCTCTCTCATCGACATTTCTAGCTCTCTATCCCTCTCCCTTCCTCTCTGTAAAAAATCAATAAAAATATATTTTAAAAAAAAAAAAAAAAAAAAAAAAAAGACTTCTACATTCCATTTGAAGGGATGAGAGGGGCAACCCATCAAGGTGTCTCTCTCACATCGATATCGCTCCTTTCCTCTCTCTAAAATCAATAAAGTCAGTCAATCAATCAATGACATTTTTTAAAAAAGAAATTGCCTCTATTATCAATGAAAGAGTGGTTGCAATTAAAACCCTCAAACACGTTAAAGGATACTTAGGGAGTGTTACAAATAACTCCACACACGTAAGTTTGACAACTTAGATGAAATGGGCCAACTCCTGCCGAAACCGGTTTGGCTCAGTGGATAGAGCATCAGCCTGCAGACTGAAAGGTCCCGGGTTCGATTCTGGTCAAGGGCATGGACCTTGGTTGCGAGCACATCCCCAGTAGGGGGTGTGCAAGAGCAGCTGATCGATGATTCTCTCTCTCATCGATGTTTCTAACTCTCTATCCCTCTCTCTTCCTCTCTGTAAAAACTCAATAAAATATATTTTAAAAAAAAAAGAAAGAAAGAAAGAAATGGACCAACTCCTTAAAAGCCCAAACGACTAAAATGCACTCACAAAGAAATGGATAGACTACACAGTCCTATAACTGTTGTGAAAAATGGAACTCATTGGCAAATCCTTTCCACAAAGAACAGTGCAGGCCCAGAGGGTCTCATGGCAGATTTCACCAACTACCACTTCTTCACAATCTCTCCCAACCGACAGACAAGGGACACCTCCCAACTCACAGGATGAGGTCAGCACTACTGACACCAATGAGCCCGATGTGTTGATATTAGTATCGTCGGTAACTGGCCTGAAGAGCATCACAAAACCCACCCATGAAAGATGTGTCAGGGCTTTTGTTTAAAGGCAGAGCGACACAGGCCGCTCTGCCCGGGTGCGGTGTGTCTTTCTAAGGACCCCAGAAGGAATGGCATCTGCTGCTGGCTGTTGCCAACCTCCCAGAAAACAGTGAACTTGGAGGTCAGGCATCACCATCCCTAAGATGCCAGCCCTCCCTCCTGAGAAAGCCTTGTTCCGAGTCCTCGACCTCCCCCTCCCCCCGCCCCCCGGCCTTCTGAGCCTCTTCCCTCATTTCTCACTTCCCACTGTCTCCCAGGCCCCTTCCCAGCATCCTCTCTCCCTTTGCGCATTTCCCGATACTTAGTAAGCAGAGACATGTACTCCTTTTAGTCCCAGAGCCTCGTGGCCCAGCCAAAGGCCTCTCAATATCTCCCATTCCCCCCCCCCAAAAAAAAAAAAAATAATGTCTCCCCAACGCAAAGATCACGTCACCCCCTAGACAGCGGTGGGCAAACTCATCAGCCCACAGAGCCAACTATCAACAGAACAAGGATTGAAACCTCTTTGGAGAGCCAAAATGTTTCCACTTAAACTTCTTCTAGTGCCACTTCTTCAACATAGACTCGCCCGGGCCGTGGTGTTTTGTGGAAGAGCCACACTCAAGGGGCCGAAGAGCCACATGTGGCTCGGGAGCCACGGTTTGCCGACCACCGCCAAAAGCAGTGGTCCACAGAGGCGGCTGAAGCCAGTGCTGCGTTTTCACTCTGGGTTGGTTTTGCTCTCTGTCTCCCTTGTTCTATTATTTCCTTCCTGTCACACTTCAATAGCAGAGAGGCACGTGATGGAAGTTTCGGGTGCCAGGCACAGAAAAGGCAGAACGCACATGATGCCGCCAGCATTGTCTCCTCCGCCGGCCTGTTCCACGTGTGTAATTAAATGCCGTTTACCTGCTATGGTTCACTCATTCACAAGCACACCTCGCCGGCCCCTCCCCTCCCTCCATGGATTTAATGAAAACACCTCTTTGGATCCTCAAAGCAGATGTAATCCATGGGCATCCGGACAGACAAATGCGTAGAAAAATGTCCCATGACGTCTTCGTCGGTTTTATGACAAAAGAAAGTAAGCAGCCCAGCCGGCCTGGCTCCGTGGCTGAGCGTCGACCTGTGAACTGGGAGGTCATGGTTCGATTCCCAATCAGGGCACATGCCTGGGTTGCAGGCTCGATCCCAGGTGTGGGATGTGCAGGAGGCAGCCAATCGATGATTCTCTGTCATTATTGTATCTCTTTCTCCCTCTCCCTTCCTCTCTGAAACCAATAAAAAAAATATATATTTTTTTTTCTAAAAGAAACTAAACAAAAAAGACACTCCTAGTGTCTTAAAATAACAGGTAAGACCACATCCACATCTATTACAGAAGAGCCATTTCTATTCTGGGGAAGCCAGCGTTGGGGTTCCTTGAAGTTGGCTGTACTGGGCGGCAAAGACAGTGTCAAAGGCTTGGTCCCCGAGAGGGAAGGCCGGGCCTACCCAGAAACATCTTGGCTAAAAACACTCCTTTCCACCCCAACACAGATCGTTTACTAATGTATATTCTCTGCTTCTTTTTCCCTGTTTCCACTCCCCAATCTAAGAAAAGTCTGCATTCCCGCCCCAACCCCCACTCTCCCTCCGAAATGTGGTTAGAGCAGTTCAAATGGCGTGAATGACTTCAGTTGGGAGTAAAAAGTGTATTAGATACTAATTACATTGGCCTTTATAGCATGATTCTCCCACACACACACACACCTCCTAAAGACAGTGACAATGGGGAGGGTAACTGTGTAGGTAACTAAAAACTGAACTATTGGTTTCAATTCAAAACACATGACCAAACACATCACTCGGCAGCTCCTGCGTTGAGCGTCTGCCCCCTGGTGGTCAATGCACATCATACCTACTGGTCCGCCAGTCCCTTAGGCTTTTTATATATATATATATATATATAAATTAGAGGCCCAATGCATAAAATTCATGCAAGAGTAGGCCTTCCTTCCCCTGGCTGCCAGCACCGGCTTCCCTCTGGCACACAGGACTGAGCTTCCCTCACAGCCCTGGCTTTTTTATCCGGAAGGACGTGTGGTCTAATTAGCATATTACGCTTTTATTATTAGAGATATCTCCGTAAAGAAACAGAGCCTGTGGCTTGAGTTGCAGCTTCCTGTGCTGAGCCCCATCCTGAGCTGGCACCGAGGGGGGCTCTGGAGGGGCCGTGGGAAGCCGGGAAGGACAGCTGAGCCAGGCTCTTCGGGCGGGGAGGGCCCCGGAGGACTGCAGACAAAATGCTAACACTGCCAGGCGCGTGGGAAGCGCTCAGTAAAGGGGAGCCTTTGTGGCCTCTCCGAGAAAACCCCCCACTTGGACATCGGCGCAGACAAAACAAAGACGTGACCACGTGCTCCACACATCTCAAGGGGCCCCATTCCCCCAGGACTTTGCTGAACCTCTTTGCACACACAGTCCTGGGGGTACGTTTGCCACGCAATCCAGCGCTCAGAACTTTGCATTTGGGTTTCCCCACCCACAGGCATCGCCATCACAGATGCAGTTAGTGCCCCAGGGGACAGAAGGGAAGCGGATGGTTCTGGACCTAGAAATTCTTCACAAGACAAGGTCCTCCGGGGAAAGTGGCCGTTCAGAGGAGTCCCCCTCAACGGCCCCCTAAGCGCTGCCCTTCCAGCTGCAAGGAGAGGCAGTGCTCCCTGCTTCCGCCCCCGCAGCAGGCCACTCCAGGCTGGCCCTGGGGACTGGGTCCTGGAGGGAGAAATAGTGTCCTCAGCTGTCATCCATGGAGGCAGCCAGAACAGAGAGCTCTGGGGACCAAGAACTTGGACAGACAGGAGGAGCCCAAAAGTGACAGGTCCCAGGACAGGAGGAGGATGGGGAAGGTGCCAAGGAGAGGGCTGATTCTTCAGTGCCCTCACCAGCTGGCGCTGAGGGCGGGCAAGGGGAGGTGGGTTGGCGATCCCATGCGTAGGGGGAGGGGCTCCTTTAGTGGAAGAGTCAATCTACCGCCACTTGGAACGCCATGGAGTTCTACTTTAAAAATAATATTTCAAAGGTGCTATCCAAGTAATATGTGCAGTTAGTTAAAGCTTATTTTTTTTTAGCTTGGCCAGCGTGGCTCAGTGGTTGAGCATGAACCTATGAACCAGAAGGTCACCATCTGATTCCCCGTCAGGGTCCATGCCCGGGTTGTGCTCAATCCCCAGTGTGGGGCGTGCAGGAGGCACCCGATCAGTGAGTCTCTCTCATCATTGATGTTTCTATCTCTCTCTCCTTCTCCCTTCCTCACTGAAATCAATAACAATATATATATTTTTTTTAAACTTATTTTTTTTCAATGCTTTTTGAGTGATTCAAGCTCTGGAATCAGGACAACCGTCTAACCCAGTGGTTGGCAAACTCATGAGTCCACAGAGCCACATACCAACAGGACAACGATGGACATTTCTTTGGAGAGCCACATTTTTTAAACTTCAACTTCCTCTAACGCCACGTCTTCAACATAGACTCGCCCAGGCCGTGGTGTTTTGTGGAAGAGCCACACTCCAGGGGCCAAAGAGCCGCGCATGTGGCTTGAGAGCCGCGGTTTGCCGACCACTGGTCTAAGGACACTAGTCACAGTCCCAACCACTGTTTTCCAGAGAGAAGAAGCCTGCTGCTCTCAATCCTGAAGTCTCTCACCCACACGCCTTCCTCTCCTGTCCCCACGGCCCCATCCCCACTCGGCCCTGCTCCGTGACACCGGCCTCCAGCCGGAGCCTCCCCTGCCCCTGAGCCTGCCCGAGGCCACCAGGGTGCTGCTTCTGAAGAGCCATCAGTCCCGGCCATCTTGTGGGGATATAGGACTTCCTCCCGGGCCATGCCAGGGCCATCGGAATAAAGGGCACATTCCTGAGGGTGACACGGTGGACCAGACCTTCCCAGTCTGTTCCCTTCTCCCAGGTCGCGGCCGCCCCTCTGCCTGCTGCCCTTGGGCATCTGCCACAACCAGCTGCTCTCCAGCGAGCCCTCTCTTCTTCGCCTGGAGTCCTTCCTCCCATTTCTCCCCTCCCCGCCCCCACGTGTCCTTCAGCCCCTAACGCTCTCTCACACAAATCTCCCCTTTCCATGCCTCCTGCAGCTGGGTTCTAATTCCTCGAGGTGACCAGCTGCCCTATAACCGATCACCTCCATCGCAGCCTCTTTGATTTAGGGTGCCATTTCCCCCCCCTCCCCCCCGCCATTTCTGCATGCCCTAAGAGAATGTGGGTCGCTCAGGGCCTTGCTTCATTTTTTAAATATATATATATTTTTTTATTGATTTCAGAGAGGAAGGGAGGAGAGAGAGACAGAAGCATCAATGATGAGAGAGAATCATTAACCGGCTGCTGCTTGCACACCCCACACTGGTATGTGCCCTGACTGCAAATCGACTGTGACCTCCTGGGTCGACGCTCAGCCTCTGCGCCACAGGCCAGGCTGCTTTATTTGTTTTTAATTCTCGGTGCCCAGCGCTGTGCAAAGACAAAAGCACATATTTGAAAACTGCTTCTTGGATGGATGGATGGATGGATGGATGGATGGATCAGTGAGTGAATGAATGAATGAATGAATGGTACACTGCAGCTGCTAGAGCTCTTTCTGCAAAGCAGATCTGACTGCATTCCTTCCTGGGCTCCTTCTCAGATGATGACGCAACACTGGGTGCTATTAACAAACAAGATGGAAGAAGAGATGGAAGAGGAAGATGAAGAAGAGGAAGGTGGAGGAGGAGGAGGAGGAGGAGGAGGAGGAGGAGGAAGAGGAAAGAGAGGAGAGGAAAGCTCTATGGGACTCTAACAAATTATTTACTTTCACTGAGTTTGTAAAGCAAATGTGCTGCTCAGATGAGCTTTGAAGGGGTCATCCAGGCCAGCCCCTGGCCTCCAGGATCACCAGTTGCTTCCGTCCCCTCCAAGCTTCTGGCAGCCATAACCCGAGTCTTAGCGCCACCTAGTGGTAAGCAGGCACCGCGGCAGTGGGGAGAAAAGTGGGGAGAAAAGGGGCGAGTGGGATGAATAAACAGGAGGAAACCCCAAGCTTCAACATATGAGGAGGCGGTAGCATTAGGCCCCATGTGAAGTTACATCAAGAGGCCTAACTTCAGTGACTTTGAATGCTTTGTCCTCCTGATTAATAAATAACTGGTGAACCTCGGCGCCTGTAGGAAGCGGCCACAGAGGACGCCGGCGCTCGGAAAGGCGGCTGTGGCTGCTGTGGCCTGAGGTCTCCTCTGATCAGCTCACGGTGTTCTCCCCATCAAACCTCCTCCTCGGGAGAAAGCGTCATTTTGAAGAACCTATTGCACAAAGAAAATGTAAAAATAAAAATAAAAACAAGAAGAAAAACAAAAAACCTAGCGCACAGAATCTAAGAATCCAATCAAGCCACAAATCAAGTATTTAATTAAGAGCATAGATGTATTTTTCAAATTCCTTTTTTTACAAACCTTCGCCAGGGTGTGATAAGCAATGTTAAAAATCCACATATGGCCAATTAACATTATGGGAAACGTTAAGGATGCTTCAGAGAGAAGCGGCAAAAATAGTCACAAAATACTTGTTTTCTAAATAAATTCCACTAAAAATAAGCTAAAATTTTTATTAATCTGATAGTTGATTTCTAAGTAATGTTCTAATTGCCCAAAATAAGAATCTGCCAATCAAATGAACAAATAATGTTTTATTTTTTTATTTTTTATTTTTATTTTTTAATTTATTTTTAAATAATGCATTCCAGCTTAGGCCCACTCCCCGGGCAGGCCTAAGCCGGCAGTCAGACATCCCTCTCACAGTCCAGGACCCCTCACTCCTTACTGCCTGCCTGCTTGCTGCTCCTTAGCCCTGCTCTTCCCCGCCCCCCCCCCCCCCCCCGGGAGTGCATTTGAAGTATAGCAACCACACTTGGGTAAAAATTGCTGTTTCATATTTTAACCTTGCTGGTTTGGGTTCTGTACTCATTTAAAAGTTGTTTTGATTTTCTGAACTTATGTATGCTATCCCAGTACTCCATTGATGATGGTTTGAATGTCCCATTAATTGTGATCTCACTGGTCATTGAAGCACGTTCTTCTGGGACCCTGAGGACCCCAGACAGGACAGCTCAATTATCCTAAATTATTTCAGTAGCTACAGATAAGTAAGTTTCAGTTGACTCAGTGGTCCTGGAATCTGGACAGCACAATTGTTCTAAATTTCCCCAGTGGTCCCAGATAACGTGTTTCTGTTGATTCAGTGATTCATAGATACTTTAGATAACGAACTTGCTCACGAAACAGGTTCCTCATTCCAGACCCAAAGAGGTAATCGCTATCTTTGTGATATTCTGCCAACATAAGCCAGAGGTGGCAAGCTGTTCAGGGCTGCAAGGTCTGGAGCTCCTTAGCCCCTGTTATGCCACTGGACGTTAATAAATGACTCCATGATTCGACTTTTTGAGGTGTCCTTTGTAAGATGGGGATTATACGACAACACATTGACCACGAGGGGGCAGTTCTTGCATTGAGCATCTGCCCCATGGTGGTCAGTGCATGTCATAGCGACCAGTCGTTCCACCATTTAGTCTATTTGCATGTTATCCTTTTATTATATAGGATACCTCGCGGTTCGGCAGGGTCTTGGTGACTATTGACCAAAGCCTTACCTATGCATTCAGCATTACTGCATGCCCCAGAAACACATAGAACACTGAAACCGGACCATTTCCTGGACCAAAAATAAGGCCACTTGACAAGAGTGTGCACGCAGAGACAAAGGAAAAACCGATTTACCAATACATGTCACACCTAGATTCTCTGTCTCGGGAAATTTATCGAGACATGTTTGAAAGCAGCAGACACTACAGACGGAAAAACTCATCAGCGCTGTTATGATCAGAATCAGAATCCAGTGGGAGGTCTGAGGAAGGGGGTGAGTCTCCGAGCGCCGGCGTTACAGGCTGTCACAGCATACAAGGATGGAGCCAGTAATGAGTGATGGGCTGTAAGGCAGGTCTGGGCCTGATGTTTATGTTCCCCAACGCCATTAAATCTATGCCTCAACCAGTAAGCTTTATTTTTTTTAAATTGATTTCAGAGAGGAAGGGAGAGGGAGAAAGAGATGGAAACATCAATAATGAGAAAGAATCACTGATTGGATGCCTCCTGCACACCCCATCCTGGGGATCAAGCCCGCAACCTGAGCATGTGCCCTGACCAGGAATCAAACAGTGACCTTCTGATTCAAAGGTCAATACTCAACCATTGACCCATGCTGACTGACGAGGCTCAACTAGTAAGCACCTCTTTTAAGCCGAATACAGTTACATAAAGAATATGTTCTCTCTCTCTCTTTTTTTTTTTTAAATGGGAGGAATTTTTTTAAAATATATTTTATTGATTTTTTTTTTTTTTTTTTTTTTTTTTTTTTTTTTTTTTACAGAGAGAAAGGGAGAGGGAGTTAGAAACATTCATGAGAGAGAAACATCGATCAGCTGCCTCCTGCACACCTCCCACTGGGGATGTGCCCACAACCAAGGTACGTGCCCTTGACCAGAATGGAACCTGGGACCCCTCAGTCCACAGGCTGACGCTCCATCCACTGAGCCCAACCGGTTAGGGCAAATATGTTCTTTTTTATTTGGCAAATTCAAAAAGAGTGTCAGACATACAGAGCTGAACGGCAACTTTTTTATTCAGTTTGTTGGGGTGACATGGGGTATTAAGATCAAGTGTACATTTCAAGTGTACATGACACCTGATCTGTATGCATATTGCCCTGTGTGCCCACCACCCAAGGTCAAATCATCTCCCTTCACCGTGTACTTGGCTCCCTTTCATTTATTAAACGGACGTTAATAAATAAAAATGCAAACGCGTAATCCTGCTTCCATCGGCAGCCAGTGCACTCTGGGAGAAGGGTCCCTGAGCCCAGTGCGCAGTCACCAGCTTCCTAACACAATCCGAACATGGAAAACTCTGCGGTTAATTTCACGGTGATTTAAAATGTATGAGTTATAATGGAAAATTTCCTGCCACCTTGGCTCCATTGAAATGTAAATATGTTATCTTCTCTAAACACCCCCTACACACACACACTTTTTTTTGTCCTGAAATTCCATTTGGAAATCCCGAGTATTCCCCCAGATATCACTGGGATGTCACCTCACTGCCTCCGTCGTGTTGATAAGGGCTGGGCTCCCAGGTTTCCATGGGAGATATTTCCCCGGAATGAACAGTCAGCCAGGGATGCCCGTGTATCCTTTGATTAATGGGCCTGTCAGCCCGGTGAGCTGATGTCACACAACAAAGGCTCAGCTAAAAAATGTCCCTTCTTATCCCGGATGTCCAAACACCTCCCTTATGGGAACCTCGTATTTCATTTTGGGTTCGGTTCAGAATGAGAGAAGTCACAGTAAAGTAGATCATTGGATTATATAATTGATACCCTGTTTCCCCGAAAATAACAGTGTCTTATATTAATTTTTGCTCCCAAAGATGCGCTAGGTCTTATTTTCAGGGGATGTCTTATTTTTTCATGAAGAAGAATACGGTACACATTTATTGTTAAATGAAAATAAAGGAAATTTATTACCTGTATACCGTACGGTAGTACAGTAGTTGTCAACACAAACCAGACAAACTGTGAATCCTACAGTATCAAGAATTTACTCATTTAGTCAATGACAATCATGTCATCATCTTCTGGAACATCATCATAACAATCCAATTCCCGAATTTCCTGGTGAATTTCTTGTGACTCCATTTCTTTCAGAATCAGTGGACCAAATCTCTCATGTTTAGCCTAGGGGGGCCTTATTTTCAGGGGGGTGCCTTATATTTCACTCAGAAGGAAACCTGTAAGTAGGTCTTATTTTCGGGGGATGTCTTATTTTCGGGGAAACACGGTAGAAATAATTTTTGTTCAAATAATGTGTTTCAGGTGGAATTTTTTTTCTTTCTTTCTTTCTTTCTTTCTTTCTTATTTTGTCAGCTGAACTGCTCCTCAACCATTGAAATCAATGTATAGATCAATATAAACACCATTAATTTTTTTTCTAGATTCCGCCAGGAGATAAAAGCCTTGCAAGAACAGTTGTTGGAGAGGGAAAAGATAATTCTTAAATAAAAATATATTTTGCTTTAGTAAGTCAAAGACACAGGCTAGGTTGTATGCTTAGACAGTTCACTTGGTATGTGTTGTTATGCTGTCGAATTACACTTCCATGGAAGAACCCAAATGCTCAGATTATAAATGCACAGGATTATAACCTACTCCAAGCTTCTAGATAGACAACATTCTTGAATAGTGGCATGACCCTTTGGGTAGAATACCTTTCAAGGGGATTATGAAGACTAGTGATCCCAAAGTTATAAAACACTGGACTATCCCCAAAAACCTAATCCATAATGTGACTATAGGAAAGTACCAAACGTTCTGCAGGAGCCTAAATAAAAGAAAGCAAAATTAAAAATAAAAATTCTTCTTTCAGTGCCCAGAGGCCCAATGCATAGATTTATGCACAAGTGGGGTCCCTCAGCCTGGCCTGCAGGGATTGGGCCAAAACTGGCTCTCCGACATTCCTTGAGGGGTCCCGGACTGCAAGAGGGTGCAGACCAGGCCAAGGGACCCTATCAATGCACAATCAAGACCAGGGAGCGACCTCAAGAGGGCTCCAGGGTGTGTCTGACCCGTCTCCCCCAGTCCCGATCAGCCATTCCCCAGCAGCAAGCTAACCTATGGGTCAGAGTGTCTGCCCTCTGGTGGTCATAATGACTGGTCAAAAGGTCAAACAAATGATCGGACACTTAGCATATTAGGCTTTTATTATATAGAGTGTGTGTGTGTGCGTGCGTGTGTGTGTGTGTGTGTGTGTGTGTGTGTGTGTTGTAGGCATCAAAAGAAACAAGAGCTAAAGTATAGGTACATGCATATATAATGTCCATAACCATAAAAATCTAAAACGTTATAAAAATAATAAGAAAAGGAACGTAAGGCCGAAACCGGTTTGGCTCAGTGGTAGAGCATCGTTCTGCGGACTGAAAGGTCCCAGGTTTGATTCTGGTCAAGGGCATGTACCTTGGTTGCGGGCACATCCCCAATACAGGGTGTGCAAGAGGCAGCTGATCAATGTTTCTCTCTCTCATCAACATTTCTAGCTCTCTATCTCTCTCCCTTCCTCTCTGTAAAAAATCAATAAAATATATTATAAAAAAAAAAAAAAAAAAAAAAAGGAACGTCAGGCCAGAACCAGGAAAGCGAGACAGGGCGTCCAGTGGAAAGGAAGCAGCAGAGGCTGGCCGCATAGGGACCTCCAGGTCCCACACAAACCAAACCCTGGCAAGAGCAAGACTGAAGGTCCAAACCCCACCGAGGATCAGTGACCACGTAGGGAACGTGGCGGCTGCCATTCACGGCCGTCCCAGCGGCCTGAGGACAGCGGTTCTGAGCTCAGTGCCACCCTGAAGCTCTGCGGGGACTGCGATCTCCGGACGTTTACTGACCACGCCGCACACAGGAACACAGAGACGGAGCGTAGGCTCCCTGTGGGTCACGCCAGCGCCTGGCCCGCTCCCTCCCCAGGCTGTTTTCCTGGCCGCTCTCTCTCCCCGAAGCTCCAAGCGCCCTTCTTTGGCCTCTGCAACTTGTCTCCTGATCCCATGTCTTCCACCGCTCACTTCTGCCTCTGTGACTTCCTAAAGAAGCTTTCTCTTATACCACAAAAAGCAAACACACAAACACCACACAAAGAAACCAACATTTACGATGAAATAAAACATTAAAGAGCCCTCGCTGGGATGGCTCAGTGGACAGAGCATTGGCCTGAAAAGTGAAGGGTCCTTGGTTCGATTCCAAGGGCACATGCCTGGGTTGCGGGCTCGATCCCTCGTAGGGGGCATGCAGAAGGCAGCCAATCAATGATTCACCCTCATCACTGACGTTTCTCTCTCTCTCCCTCTCCCTTCCTCTCCAAAATCAATAAAAATGTATTTTTTAAAAAGCATTAAAGAAAGGCACAAAGTATCTCTAGCTGAACCACTTCCTTATTTTGTCTAGTATCTTAAGAATAATTATCTTTTCTGAGAGATATTCTACAAACATCAAAATGAAAAAAACAAACTCAAAATGGTAAAGGACTTAAATGTAAGATGGGAAACCATAAAAATCTAAGATTCCACAGGCAGCAAAATCTCAGATATATGTTGTAGCGATATCTTTACCTATACATCTCCTAGGGCAATGGAAACTAAGGAGAGAAAAAAACAAATGGGACTACATCAAAATAAAAGCTTCTTCACAGCAAAAGAAACCATCAACAAAACTGCATGGGAGAGCATATTTGCCAACGCTAATTCAGAGAAGGGTTTAATCTCCAACATTTACAGGAAACTCACATAACCTAGCAAAAGGAAGATAAACAATCCAATCAAAACATGGGCCAAGGACCTAAATAGACACTTTTCAAAAGAGGACATACACAAGGCCGAGAGACATGTGAAAACATGCTCAAAGTCACTAGAGATGCAAATCAAAACAACAATGACATCTCACAGCTGTCCGAATGGCTATCATCAACAAACAAGTGCTGGTGAGGATGCAGAGAAAAATGAACCCTCATGCACCGCTGGTGGGAATGCAGACTGGCGCAGCCACTGTGGAGAACAGTATGGCACTTTCTCAAAAAGTTAAAAATGGAGCTCCCATTTGACCCAGTAACCCCACTTCTAGGACTATATCCCAAGAAACCAGAAACACCGATCAGAAAGAATATAGGCACCCCTATGTTCATAGCAGCACAATTCACCACAGCTAAGATTTGAAAACAGCCTAAGTGCCCATCGGCAGATGAGTGAATTAGAAAACGGTGGTACCTCTACACAATGGAATACTACACGGCTATAAAAAAGAATGTTTTTTACCATTTGCAACAGCATGGATGGACCTGGAGAGCATTGTGCTAAGCGAAATAAGCCAGTTGGAGAAAGATAAACATCACATGATCTTGCCCATATGTGGGATATAATGATAAACATAAACTGATTAACAAAAATAGATACAGAGACAAGGGCCAGGGAAGTGGGGGGTGGTGGTTAGAGATCAACCAAAGGACTTGTATGCATGCATATTAGCATAACCAATGGACACAGACACTGTGGCAGCGGGGGCTTGCCCTGGGGGATGGGAGTGGCAGGGGGGGTCAATAGGGGAAAAAGGAGACATATGTCATACTTTAAACAATATTTAAAAAAATCAAAACGGAATTGCTAAGTAGGACAGCTCCAAGGCCCCTCGCATACATCATTCTGCCATTCAAAGTCCTATCTGCTGCCAAATTTAAGAGAAGCATTCCTGTTTACTTTCCTATTAGCAATCTCACGCAGGGCCCTGCTAGGAAAGGTAGGTGGCTGCCCTTTGATTTTCCTCCTAAGGACACCTGTGACTCCTAAGGCCTGTCATTCAAATCTGAATCACTCAAAGTTCTGGATCTCCTTTCCTAGGCTTCACATTTTTCTTCTCCACAGTCACCACAGAATGTTTCTCTGGGGGCAATTTCAAAACAACCCCCCTCCATTCTCAATCCCGCCCTCTGAGTAAACTGAGATGCTGACAGCACGCAGCATGTTCTTTCTTGGGGACCAACTTTCGGGGCTCCTACTCTGTCCTAGCAGCTTCTTTCCCGGGGGGGGGGGGGGGGGGGGTGCTACGCACCACTCACCTGCCAACAATCACCCGACACCACATCCTCCACGGAATGGAGGCAGATCTGATTTTATTTTATATATATATATATATTTTATTGATTTTTTTACGGAGAGAAAGGAAGAGGGATAGAGTTAGAAACATCGATGAGAGAGAAACATTGATTAGTTGCCTCTTGCATACCCCCTACTGGGGATGTGCCCGCCACCAAGATACATGGCCTTGAAACGGAATCGAACCTGGGACCCTTCAGTCCGCAGGCCAACGCTCTATGCACTGAGCCAAACCGGTTTGGGCTGGTTTTAAAACGTTTGCTTAACCGTTCGGCTTCCATACGGATGTTTTCGGTCTCACCTGAACGCTTGTTTTGGTTCTGTCTGGAACCACTTCTCGTTCTTACAGGAGCAGGGCACTTCTGGTTTCAGAAATCTAGAAATGTGAAGGGCGGGTGCCCCAGCAGTCCAGTCCGCATGCACATTTTTACAGGGACCGACTCTGGGAAACACAAGGTCCCTGGATTTCTCAGCGTTGGGGGGGTGAGGAGGGGGCGTGGGGAAGCCCAGCCTCCTGCAGCGACTGTGCTGGTCAGACCTGCAGCCGTTTGTCTGGCTAATTGCTCTCCTCTGAAAGGGCAATCCAGGGCCAAAGGGCTGCAGCTGGGCCCAGGCCTCCAGGTGCAGCCCAAGGTGTCAGGAGGCCCTAGCCCTGTCTCCATAGACACTGACATCCAAGGGAGTGAAGTCCCAGGACTGGGGGGGCCCCAGGAAGCAGGGGTAGGGAGACTTGGCTCAAGGGGTGGGGGGAGGGGAGATCGTTTACATACCAAAGGGAGGGAGGGAGGTGCCAGGCCCCAGGTTTCCGGAGGGGAGGGGTGCCACGACCTCCTTCCCCTTCAGGAGCACACACACTCATTTTCCCAGCCCCTCACCTGGGCAGTGTCTGGCTGCCTGCATGAGTCCTGGGCCTCTCGGGTGTGCGGGTGGCGCAGGGTATTATCTGCATGAAGGCCACTCATAAGAAACCTGCAGGACATCTCCTATCCTAGGTGCGTGCAGAATAAAGCGAATAACGGTGACTATTAAAAACCAAACACCCCGGCCCACAGAACGGGGCGGGTCCTCTCCCTCCTCCTCCGCCAATCACGACCCCGCTCTGGAGAAGGAGGGAGCGAGGCATCCAATCGGAAGCCTTTCCCGGCTGGGACGCCGCTGGGATGTCTCAGGGCCCAGGCCAGCGAGGTGGCGGCCACCCCAGCCCACTTGAAGTGCCAGTCTCAGGGGAATTCTGGGTAAATCACAAATAACGTTTAGCATCAACAGATCCCACATAGTGAGCAGGGCCCCTACGCTGAACAGGAAAAGCCCTCCCTCTGCTGCGTATCTGAAATGGAGGCAGCCTGTATTCTTATTTGCTCCGTCTGGCACTGGGCCGAAAGCCAGCCGAGTCACAGAGAGCAGTCAGCGTTTGGATGCTGGCCTCGGGAGCGGACCAGAGATGCCTAATCACCTAACCTGGCCTGTTATGAACCCTTCCCTCATGGCACTTGGCACGTGTCCGGAAGGTCTGCCGCCACAGCCCCGCTCCTGGCCAGCCTTCCCTTCCTCCTCCGGGCAGCTCGGTCTCCACGAAGCCCCTCCTGGCCATGCCAGCCCGTAACTCACGTCCTCCCCCTCCGAGCACATCTGTTCCAGACCTGCTTCTGAGCGTCTTTCAAGGTGGTCTCTCGCGGTTGGAGCTCTTGATCCATTTGCCTTCCTTGTCGGTCTAATTAAAGTGACCAGACGTCCCACTTGTCCCGCCAAAAGCGGGACATCTGGTCACCTTAGGATATGAAGTCGCTTGCGTCCTCACGCCCCTTCCGACCAGCGATGCCAGTCTCTTATCTGCCCATCTCAGTGGCCCTGGGCAGTGGGTGTATCAACTCCGTCTCACAGATGAAGTCGTTGGGGCTCAGAGCGGTCCATGGCCACCCACGGAAATGGTCCAGCTGCGGGCTGCAGGCCAGGCAGTCGGAACCCCTGGCCCGGGCTGGTCAGCACTCTGCACCTTTGAATGAGGCCAGTGGGCTTGGTGAGGCCAATAGGAGACCAGATACAAAGGGGCTGGGCATTTTTCTTTTTTTTTTTGTCGGGGGGAGGTCTTGGAATCCTAGGGCCCAGGAAGGTTGGTAAGGCATGCCACCAGGATGTCACTCAGCCACGGCACTGCAGGCCGGAGGGCAGCCCCGGAGCGGGCAGTGGGGACGGGCCAGGCAGCCTGAGCCAGGCCACGGGTGGGGCTTTCCTCGCTAAAGTGTCTGTCACGCATGGTCCGTTTCCGAAATGAACCCACGAGCCAGGGACGCGGGTTGAACCTCTTTTAATTAAAACGCGCCATGATTGGGATGGGAGCCAGAGCATGCAAGGCCGGGCGCCCATGTACTAAGAAAACAGCGGAGAGTATTCCAGGTTAAGCTGAGCACATTCTGATAATGGAATTTTAAGCAGCTCCTTGGTGTTCGTTTTATTTAAAAATGTGTACGTAGTTAGAAGAAAAACATAGCTCGCTATTCATTTTCTACCCGAAGGCAGGCAACGCTGAGACGTTTTAAATCAGTCAAGATTCCACAGGCATAATAAATACAGGTCCCAGTTCAGCGGCAAAATTAGTGTTTCTGAGTTGTTCCGTCCACGCCTGGGCGACCAGCCCACCCGATTCTGCTTGGAGAATAATGCCAACCTCCGACTCCATGTACCCAATACCCACGTTCTGTGACATTGTGCCGTTCCGTGAGATGGCGCGGTGAAATTAAGACACCGCTAATCTCGCCTCAAAAATCAATTTTCTTTCAAAGGACACTTCTTGGGAACCTCAAAAAATATCTCGCTTTATATAATAAGCAGTATACATTCAAGGGGCTGAGATCTAAAAGGATAAGTACATTCGTATTAAAAAGTCCTCATAGCCCAGCTGCCATGGCTCAGGGGTTGAGCGTTGACCTATGAAGCAGGAGGTCATGGTTCGATTCCCGGTCAGGGCACGTGCCCAGGTTGCCAGCTCAATCCCCGGTAAGGGGCGTGCATGCAGGAGGCAGCCGATCCATGATTCTCTCTCATCCTTGATGTGTCTATCTCTCTCCCTCTCTCTTCCTCTCTGAAATCAATAAAAACATATTAAAAATAAACAAAAAAAATCCTCATAAAATAGGATCTCACAGCGAGGGTGCCCTTGAGACATGTTGTCATCTCCTGAAGGGCAATATGCTTACTGTATTGATATATCTGAAGTGCTTGCTCAGGATGAAAGCATTCCCTACGCTTAGACCTCTATTAGGATGCACAATGCCAATATGAGAATGATAAATGGAAAAGATAAAGAAAAAGCATTAGCCCAAACCTCCAGACTTCTCCTGTTTAGAAATAGTGTTTACCAGTGAAGTGACGTCTGGGTGCGATTTTCTACTGAAGCATTTTGTTTAACGGCCTGCGATGGGAAATAATGCAAATGCGTGTGAACGGTGGAACAGGTCAATGTTATGATATTTCCAGACACGGACCAGAGTGCAATTAGCGCAAAACAAGCAGGCCCTTTGTGAGCTGAAAGGGAAGACACTCCCAGATAAATCAAGTGAAAAGTAACAGTGGCTCATCCGGCAGGTGTGGCTCAGTGGCTGAGCACTGACCTAGGAACCAGGAGGGACACCTGCCGGGGTTATGGGTTCAATCCCTAGGAGGGGGCGTGCAGAAGGCAGCCAATTGATGATTCTGTCATCATTGATGTTTCTCTCTCCCTTTCCCTTCCTCTCTGAAATCAATAAAAAAAATTACTGGGGGGGGAGGGGGGGAGTAAGAAAAGAGACAGCATCCAGCATGGGGTAAGAGGTACCCTATTCCCTGACAGTATAGCCCTAGCTGGTTTGGCTCAGTGGATAGAGTGTCAGCCTGCAGACTGAAGGTTCCATTCCAGCCAAGGGCACATGCCTGAGTTGTGGGCTTGATCCCCAGTAGGGGGCGTGCAGGAGGCAGCCAATCAATGATTCTCTCTCATCCTTGATGTTTCTTTCTCTCCCTTCCTCTCCAAAAATCAATAATATATTTTGTAAAATTCATAAAATAAAATAAAGGACAGTACAACTGCCTGCCTTTCTGCTGGACCCTTCCTGTCCTTGAAACGCGGAAGACCCATTCCTGAAGGGAAACCCCCAACAGTCAAAGCCCTTGACCTCCAGCAAAGTGCCCCCTGCTGTTAAAGCCCATTCTAGCCTCTGCCTAAGAACTTGCAAATTGGAAAAAAAAAAATATTTGTTCTTGAAAATATTGGTCAAGCGAGGTGGGAACTGAGGGACACTGGGAAATCTGGTGCCGTCAAGACCAGCCAGGAGAAGCTGGTGTGGGAGAGGATGTGGGCCAGCAGGGAGCTGAGGGTCGGCCACCCAGCCCACCACTGTGGACCAGTGTCTTTGCTGCTGGGCTGCTGGGCTGCTGGGCTGCTGGGTGGGGCAGGTGGGCACCTCACTCCGCCTCTTTCTTCTTCTCTGGGATCTCCTCTGGAATCTCCACCGACAGGATCTGTTCGCCAGGGCCCAGGCCGGGGCTCACGTGGACCTGCACCGAGGGCTCCTCCTGGGGACCAGCCGCCCCCTCCTTGGCGCCCCCTGGCAAGGCGGGTGGCTGAGAGTCTGGGGCCGGGGGTTCCTGGGGTACAGGCTGGTCGGGGGCGGCAGAGCCCACCTCTTCCGCAGTGTCTTCCGAGCTCTTGGCCTAGAATCCCAAAAAGGTGACTGGTAAGGCTGAGAATGCCCACGGGATCTCAGCTACCTCCCTGTTCCCCTCGTCAGACTCCCCATGGGAAAGGATGGTGAGCTCAGCAGGTGCAACTAGCGGGTGGGGGCTGGGTGGAGCCGTCATGGCGACTTACAGAAATGCTATGTTATGGGCGGCTCCTCCGAATTGTCTCCCATGGCCTGCTGCCCCCCCCCAACCCACCCTCACCCCCACCACCGAGCTCTGGCCTAAGCCCATCCCCCCATTTCCTGGCAGCCTCCCTGCAGGACAGTAATGAGCAGCCATAATTAATGCAATCATTCTAATTGGCATTCTGGGCATTAGTCACAGAAAAACCGTCCCAGAACTAATTTAAAAATTCCCTTTAGATTTATGGGGGCGGGAGCAGCCTGCGCCATGCCTGTTGCCTTTTCCAAGTCTTTTAAAATGCAAATCCTTTCAGCAGACACAACCTTCACGAGGAGAACATCCCTTTTATCTGGGGAGGGAGGGACGTCTGCCGCCAACACCAGGACTTCCCGGTGGGATAGTCACTCTACCGCCTCCACCTGGGGCGGGGCATGTGAGCCAGGCCTCTGGGGAGCACCCCACCCAATGGCTCAGGAATTGACATGTGACCCGATTCTGTCCAATGACAGCGAGCCCTGGGATTTTTGCTGGAATTACTGGAAAAGAGCTGCTTTCTTTCTGTTGAAGTTGCTACACTTTTTTTTTCTTTTCTTTTCTTTTTTTTTTTTTTTTTAATATGTTTTATTGATTTTTTTACAGAGAGGACAGGAGAGGGATAGAGAGCTAGAAACATCGATGAGAGAGAGAGAGAGAGAGAGACATCGACCAGCTGCCTCCTGCACACCCTACACCAGGGATGTGCCCGCAACCAATGTACATGCCCTTGACCGGAATCGAACCTGGGACCTTTCAGTCCGCAGACCGACGCTCTATCCACCGAGCCAAACCGGTTTTGGCGAGTTGCTACACTTTCTGTTGGGGCCCGCCCGGGAATGGAGTCCTCTCCCAGGAAAACAGGTGATACGCCTCGTCCTGTTGGCATCATTTGGGGTTTGGGCCCAGCCTTGTGGGTAGGGGACCTATTACCTGAACTCATCTGAAAAGTTATCGTGTTATTTTAAATCTTGGAACACGTATACTTACATGAATAGGGGGTTACGTTCTTATATGAGAACTAGAGGCCCCGTGCATTAAATTTGTGCACAGTGTGTGTGTGGTGGGGCGGGGGGAGGGATGTCCCTCAGCCCAGCCTGCACCCTTGCCAATCTCAGACCCTCTAGCGGACATCCCTCACACAATCCAGGACCGCTGACTCCTAACCGCTTGCTGCATGCCTGCTTGATTGCCCCTAACCTCTTCCGCCTGCCAGCCTGATCACCGCCTAACCACTCCCCTGCTGGCCTGATTGTCGCCTAACGGCTCTCCTGCTCGCCTGACCGTCCCCAACTGCTCTCCCCTGCCGGCCTGATCACCCCCAAGGCTTTTATTAGTATAGATAGGGAGTTAAGTTTTTCTTAAAGTTTCCTTTTCAAGGCCTGGGCGAAGCGATGGAGGAGGCGACTCAGCCGGGAATCCAGCGAGCAGACCTGACAATCATGGTCAGGCCGACCCACCAGGAGTCAAAACATCATCTCGCCAACATCATCTCATCAAAGACTAAAGACAATAGCTGGCATCTGTGGACCCCCGGGGCTGCGGGTAGCACCCTGGGCCTTCCTCTTTATACTTTCCTGCCCCTGCACTGTGCTGGAAGGCAGGATTTGATGCTTGTGAGTGCCCTGACTTCTTGGTTGGCTGGTCTTCTCCATAAACGCCTAATATGGTTCAACCCTGCCTTCCTTATTGGACACAGCGACAGGCAACCCTAACCCAACGGGTTTCCTGGTAACACTTGCCCGAACTTTTTAATTTACTCCACCCAATAAACTTGGTTTTCTCAAGTAAATATGAGCTTGTACTTTCCCTTGCAACCAAAGGAGCCCTGGTAGACAGGAAGGAAGGAAGGAAGGAAGGAAGGAAGGAAGGAAGGAAGGAAGGAAGGAAGGAAGGAAGGAAGGAAGGAAGGAAGGAAAGAAGGAAGGAAGGAAGGGAGAAAAGCACTCCCTGGAATGGACTCTGGGTCCCCTCGGAGGCCCCGGGCCTGCCTTCTGCCTGGCACCGAGCGGACCCGGGTCGGTGGCCGGGTTCCCGGCACAGTACCTGTTCCAGCAGCTGCTGCTGTTTGGCAGCCGCCTCCAGCGCAGCCAGCTCTTTGAGCCGCGCCCGGAGGTGGGCCAGCTGGCCGCCTCGCGCCCCCCTGGCGCCCATCTTTCCCGCTGCGGCCAGGGCGGCGTTGAAGAGCTTGGGGGTGCCGGCCCGAGGGGGGAGGATGAGCACACTCTTCTCCTTGGGCTTGCTGTTGCTCTTCAGCATGCGCCTGCAAGAAAGCAGCGTCTGCTCGTGTCACCAGCACAGTGTCCGCTCATGTCCCCAGCACGCAGCGTCCACTCATGTCCCCAGCACGGAGCGTCCACTCATGTCCCCAGCACGGAGCGTCCACTCATGTCCCCAGCACTCAGCATCCTCTAGGTCCCCAGCACTCTCAGGGACAGAGGATGAGTTTGCTTGCATAGTGCTCTTAGAATTGGATTTGCATGGTGGTGGTTGTTTGGCAAGCCAATTTGTTTTTCAAATATATTTTTTAGAGAGGATGGGAAAGAGAGAGAGAGAGATTGGAACATCCATGATGAGAGAGGATCGTTGATCAGCTGCCTCCTGCACACCTCCTACTGGGGATCAAGCCCGCAGCCCAGGGCGAGCGACTCTCCCCAGCTCACACAGCTAGGAAGTGGCGGAGCTGGGATTCAAACCCACACCCCGGCCCCCAGCACGCCGGGCCTTCGTGGTCGCGGCACCTTCACGGGCATGCTCTTCCTGGATGCCGACGGCACTCCTGTGGCACGGGAAGGGCTGGGATCCCTGGGCCTGTGAGAGCTGGGGAAACTGAGGCCCGGAAAGCGGGGGAGGGCGAGGGAGGAGCCCGCGGTGGCCGGGAAAGGGCAGAGACGGAATCACAACCCAGATTAAGTGCGACACGTCACCCGGCTCCTCTAAAGGAGGGGAGACTTTTCCGTCCAATGGAGCGGCCGCCTCTCCGAGGAATTCTCCACGCCGCACGTCTGTGATGAGTGGTTTGGCTCGGGAACACGTGTGTCCCGCCTGCAGCCTAGCAGACCCGGGACCACTAATCGGCCCATTCATGCATCCATCGGCTCCCGGCAAAAGTTGTCTGTTCACCAAGGGGGCCCCGCTGGCGGCCGCTCTAATCAGAGGCAATGGGTTGGAATTGCCCAAGATGCGCATTAGCGAGCTGGGGCTCCCCTCCACCCCCCCCACCCCCCCACCCCCGGAGAACCCCGACGTGATCGCCATCGGAGGCCTGGTTATTCAAGTCTGTCATTCAGCGCACGCCTGTCTGCGGGAGGGCTTGGTGGGGGATGAGAGCGACACAGAGGAACTGTGTGCGGGACCTTGGCGAGGGCCGGCGGCCAGCTCTGGTTCGAAACGCGGAGCGGGCTCCCGGGGCCCCTCAGGGTGAAGGCAGGTGAGCCCCGTTTTCAGAGGACATGCATGTCACTGTAATTAAGATCGAGCGTTCGCCCACGAAGGAAGGGGCAGGCACGAGGCATCTCGGCTCCCCTTTCCGGGAGGGCCCAAATCCAAGAGCTGAGCGCCTCTCCTGTTTGGGGCCCCCCCGGGTCTCCCATAACGTGGGGAACTCGGACAGAACCCCACACGTGGCTTTCACCAACTCAGACACCCCCAGGCCCTGCGGTTCTCAGACCCCATCTCCCTCTCTCCCTCTCTCTCTCTCTTTTTAAATCTATTTTGTTGATTTTTTTACAGAGAGGGATAGAGAGTTAGAAACATCGATGAGAGAGAATCTTTGATCAGCTACCTCTTGCTCACCTCCTACTGGGGATGTGCTGGCAACCAAGGTACATGCCCTTGACCGGAATCGAACCTGGAACCTTTCAGTTCATAGGCCGACGCTCTATCCACTGAGCCAAATCGGTTTCAGCTCTCTCTCTCTCTTTTTAAATTGATTTCAGAGAGGAAGGGAGAGAGAGAGACAGAAACATCAATGATGAGAAGGAATCATGGATCGGCTGCCTCCTGCACACCCCCTACTGGGGATTGAGCCAGCATCCCGGGCAAGTGTCCTGATCAGGAATCGAAAGGTGACCTCCTGGTTCATAGGTCGACGCTCAACCACTGAGCCACACCAGCCAGGCGATCTCGCCTCTCTTTTGATGGACAGCGCCCCTACGTGGTCCCCTGCCTTTCCCCTCAAACTTGTTGTCCCGAGAACCAGAATCAGCCCCTCCTCCTTCCTCTGGCTGCCCCCTCCCCACCCCCTGTCCCGCAGGCAGGTCAGGAGCCAGGCCTCTGCAGGATCTGGCTGATTTGGCAAAGCTTCACCTAACCCAGCCGGTGGGATGGCATTGCCACTTGAGCCTGGCTTTCTTGCCGGGGGAGGAAGAGTTGGTGGGGGGAAGGGGGGCTGCAGGTGGACAGGGGGGGCAGGGGGGCGGGGGAGAGACGGGTTGGGGTAAGTTCTCAGACATAATCAGTCAATTCCCATTACTTGGGTAAATTCTATGAAGTCCCTGCAAACCCGGAATCAGAGCCTTAACAGGTTTGGCTCAGTGGCTAGAGCGTCAGCCTGCGGACCAAAGGGTCCCAGGTTCGATTCCAGTCAAGGGCAGGCACATGCCCAGGTTGCAGGCTGGGGCCTGCAGAAGGCAGCCGATCGATGATTCTGTCTCCTCCACTGACGTTTCTCTCTCTCTCCCCCTCTTCCTTCCTCTCTGAAATGAATAAAAGTATATTTTTTTTAAAAGAAAGAAAAGTACCTGGCCTTCTTGCGGAGCAGCTTCTGGGACTCGGGGTAATGCACCAGGATCTCATTCAGGTCCTTCTTGTCCAGGATGAAGAGGTTGGTGAAGCCGTGGGCCACCACGTTGGCCGTGCGCCGGTTCCCGCCTCCGACGGCCAGCAGGCTGGGAGAGGAAGGACGGGCAGGCGGGTGGGGGGTGAGGCCCTTCGGTCTTCCTCCCCGCCGTGTCAGCCCCACACCCGTGAGAGCATGCCACTGCGTGCCGGTGCATCCTCAGCGGCTCCCTCTGACCCCCGGGCCCTGAGGGTGAGCCCCCCCATAGCCCCCCCCAACCCCCTCTCCCCCACCCTCTTCCCCCCCACCCCCTTCTCCCCCCCACACACACACCCACCCCGTCCTCCCCGCCTGACCTTATTTCTCCGAACACGGAGCCAGCTCTCAGCGTCACCAGCACGGACTTCCCGTCGGGGCCGCCCAGCACCTGCACCTGCCCGGCCTGGATGATGTACATCTCGCGTCCTATCTCCCCCTGGAACCGGGAGGGGACGTCCCTCTGTCACGGTCAAAGCGACCACGGACATGCAGGCCTGGCCAGTGGCACGGCGCCAGGAGCCCGCCCCGGGCCAGCCGGCCACGGCGTGGTGGGTGGGGGGCCTCGGCCTCCCTCTGTGGATTGGGGAGAATGAACCCCGCTCCCCGGCCTGCCTGGGTGACAGGGTTGCAGTGGGGGGTGGGTGGGGGACGGATAATGCTGGATGGAATGGGCAGGGGTAATGGTGCTTTACAAATTCCCGCTCCACACCCCCGATGAGGGCCCATGGGCCTATGAACCAGGAGGTCACGGTTCGATTCCCTGTCGACCACTTGTCCAGTTTGTGAGCTTGATCATTGATCATTTGTATATTTTATTGATTTCAGAGAGAAAGGAAAAATGAGAGAAAGAGATAAAAACATCAATGATGAGAGAGAAACATTGATCGGCTGCCTCCGATCAATGATCAAGCCCACAAACTTTCTATATAACTTTAAAAAAAAAAGGTTAGGTGGCCCTAACCGGTTTGGCTCAGTGGATAGAGCGTCAGCCTGTGGACTGAAGGGTCCCGGGTTCAATTCTGGTCAAGGCATGTACCTTGGTTGCGGGCACATCCCCAGTGGGCGGTGTGCAGGAGGCAGCTGGTCGATGTTTCTCTCTCATCAATGTTTCTAGCTCTCTCTCCCACTCCCTTCCTCTCTGTAAAAAAAAATCAATAAAATATATATATTTTTAAAAAAATAATAAGACATTAATTTTAAAAGGTTAGGTGGAAAACCCCACAGACATCTATGTGGGGCATCAGCTACAGCCTGACCCTGGCCCACCTCCACTCCCGCCCCCTCCTCCCTGGAGCAGGACCAGGATCCTGGCACAGTTCCACCTGCACAGCCACGCCCTGCCCCCCTCAGGCTCCCACGTCCCTCTTCTGTAACGGGGGACTCCTCACCCTGCCCCCCTCCGACCCACGGAACCAGGATCCCCGCGGCCGGCGGACGGCGCAGAGCCACAGCCACTCTCCCTCCCTGCCAGTCCCCTTCCCTGCGCCCCACCCTCTGGCCCTCACAGCCCCCCTCCCCCCGCCCTCCGCAGCCGGCCGGGAGCCCCCACCTTCTTGCACACGTAGTCGTTGGGCAGGTAGACGACGGAGCGCAGCCGCTTGAGCATGTCGAAGATCATCTGCCGGTCACAGCCCTGGGGGCCGGGAGCCCGTCAGAGGGGGCCGGCCGCCCAGAGCCTGGGGTGCGGGCGGTGGGGGAGTCTACACTGCACCCGGCCTGTCCACACTGTACCCGGTGGGGTACCTGGAAGAGCGCCACCTTGCTGACGATGTCGTAGTTCACGTCGATGGCCAGGTCCAGCCGCATCTTGTCTGGAAGCTGCACCATCAGCTCCGACTCATCTGCAAACGAGACCCCGGCGAGCGTCAGAGGCTCAGCCAGGCTCCGCCCGCCACGTGGGCCTAGTGCACACTGCACCCAGCTCTGTCTACACTGCACTCGTCCTGTCTACACTGCACCCAGCTCTGTCTACACTGCACCCGGCCTGTCTACACTGCACCCAGCCCATCCACACTGCACCCAGCCCATCCACACTGCACCCGGCCTGTCCACACTGCACCCGGCCCCTCCACACTGCACCCGGCCTGTCTACACTGCACCCGGCCCATCCACACTGCACCCGGCCCGTCCACACTGCACCCGGCCTGTCTACACTGCACCCGGCCCATCCACACTGCACCCGACCCATCCACACTGCACCCGGCCTGTCTACACTGCACCCGGCCTGTCCACACTGCACCTGTCTCCATTCACACTGCACCTGGCTCCACCCACACTGCACCTGGCCCCGTCCACACTGTACTTGGCCCATCCACACCCATCCACACACACACACACGCACACACACACTGGGTGGCCAGATTATTATGCGTTCAGAGATCATAATAATCTGGCCGCTCAGTGTATATAAAAGCCTAATATGCTAAGTGTCCGGCTGGTCCACTGTTCAGTCAACTGTTCAACCAGTTGCAATGATGCGCACTGACCACCAGAGAGCAGAGGCTCCAACCCATAGGTTAGCTTGCTACTGGGGTCCAGCCGATTTGGGACTGGGTGAGATGGGCTGGACACACCCTGGAGCCCTCCCACAGTCTCTCCCTGGCCAGCCTGCCTTGATTGGCCCTGATTGGTCCTGATGGGAACAGGGTGAGACAGGCTGGACGTACCCTGAAGCCAACCTCCCACAGTCCCTCCCGGCCGCTAAAATATTTCTTCTAATTAATTTGTTTTCAATGTGCACGAATTCATGCACCGGGCCTCTAGTGTATGTATATATTTGGAGACACACACATAGAGAGAGGCTTCCTTTTCTCCTGACTCAGTTGGACTCCCCTCACCCCATCCCAAGGTGGGTGGAGTGAGGTGGGCAGAGCGCCCAGAAGACAAGCCCCTCAGATCTCCAGGGCCTCCTGACGGCCCAGCTCCGGGCACCCCATACCCCGCTCCCCCTGGGTCCCTCTCACTTAAATGTAGGGACACAGCCCACAGAGGCCCCAGGGGGGAGTCTTACCCAGCATGCCTTGGGAGTGCCAGGTGTACTCGTACCAGGTCTTGACGCGGTTCTGCACGGACCGGGGGATCTTGTAGAAGTTCATGTACTTCACGGTGCTGTCCATGCAGCTGCGGTAGTAGGTCTGCCCCGCCGTGGCCGCCCCCACCACGTCTCTCATCTGGGTTGAGAGGGGGAGGCGGGGGGAGGGGAGGGAGGAAGCCGCCGAATCAGAATGGGGCCGTTCCATGGGCTTTGGGGACCAGGGTGCAGTGGGGGTTCAGAGAGCAGGAGGCCCACGTCCACCCAGAGAAGGAGTTGCTGGCGGGGAGTTCTGTCTCCAGCAACGGGAGGTAATGAGGGGGGGGGGGAGTAGAGGGGGGAGGCTGCAGGCCCCCTGGGTGGCCTCAGGTCCCAGGGGCCGGGCTGGTGTTTTTGGTTTTGTGGGGTTGTTTTAAAAAATATATGATTTCATTGATTTTTTTTTTTTAAATCAGAGAGGAAGGGAGGGGATAGAGAGTTAGAAACATCGATGAGAGAGAATCATCGATCAGCTGCCTCTTGCACACCTCCTACTGGGGATGTGCCCGTAACCCAGGTATTACATGCCCTTGACTGGAATTGAACCCGGGACCTTTCAGTCCACAGGCCGACGCTCTATCCACTGAGCCACACCGGTCAGGGCTGGGCTGATGTTGATACCACACAGCCGCTTGGTGCCAGGGGCACTGGGGCCCCCGGAGGCAGGAAATATGCCCGGTGACGGCGGGACCCCCAAAGGTCGATCTGAGGACTGCTGAGTGTCCCCTCCAGCACAGCAGAACCCCACCCCAGGGGCTGCTCTCTCCAGTTCCTCAGCCTCTGCAGAAGCCATTGAGCCAGCTCTCCGGGGGTGGGAGTGGGGGTGGGGGGGCATTTCCCAGGAAAGCCACTGCCCCAGGGGCTGGGCCCCGAGCCCAGGCTCCAGGCTCAGTCTAAGGCCCAGGCAGGCGGGCAGCTCCCGGGGCTGGTGTGGACGCCGGGCCAGGGCCCGGCTACCTGTCCGATCATCACGGAGAAGGCGAAGACGCCCGTGAAGTAGTTCAGCAGCTGGAAGACGATCTCAAACAGCGTCTTGGGGTCGGGCAGCCCGCCGATGGTGATGAGGGTCTTCACCGCCCAGTAGTAGCAGCGGATGTAACTGGGGAGGCAGAGGGCGGGCGGCTCAGGCGTCACAGGCCCCGCTCCGCCCGCCCGGGGCCCGGCTCTGGCAGGTGTGCTTGTGCAGGAAAGAAAACCCCGGCCAGCCGGCCAGCCGGCGTGGCTCAGGGGCTGAGCATCGACCTCTGGACCAGGAGGTCACAGTTCGATTCCCGGTCAGATTGACACTCGTGCAGGAGGCAGCTGATCCATGATTCTGTCTCATCATTGTTGCTTCTTTCTTTTATATATATATATATATATATATATATATATATATATATATATATATATTTTTTTTTTTTTTTTTTTTTTTTTTTTTTTTTACAGAGAGAAAGAGAGAGGGATAGAGAGTTAGAAACATCGATGAGAGAGAATCATCGATCAGCTGCCTCTTGCACACCCCCTACTGGGAATGTGCCCGCAACCAAGGTACATGCCCTTGACCAGAATCGAACCAGGGATCTTTCAGTCTGCAGGCCGACGCTCTATCCACTGAGCCAAACCGGTTTCGGCTCATCACTGTTGTTTCTATCTCTCTTTTCCTCTCCCTTCATCTCTGAAATCAATTATATATATATATATATATATATATATATATATATATATATATATAATTTTTTTTTTAAGGAACACGGGCCTTGATGCTGGACTGCTGGACTTCCTGGACACAAACCCAGTGCTGCCACCCTCCAGCTGCATAATCTTGACCAAAGCCCCAGCTTCCTTCTGTCAAGTGGGTGTGCTCACAGCAAACATCCCTCACAGGGGACCACGAGGTCGGCTGAGGTGCCTGAGGGACTCTCGGTAAATGCCAGCCTCAGAGCCTTCGCTGTGGGGGCACCTGCCACGTGCCTGCCCTGTCCTCAGAGAGTTCACCGTCTAGTGGGGACCAGCAAGCAAATGCAATGGTGGCGGGAAGCAGCGGTGGTTGGTCATGGCAGGGAGGGGTCTCTGGCTCTGACTGCATCTGACTAGCTGGAGGCCGGGGGCAGGGCTTTGAGCCGCCCTGTCCCTCCTGTCCCTCCTGTCCCTCCTTCCCACCTGGCGCAGGGAAATCTCAGGACACAATACAGGCCGGCCCTGTGAAGTCCCCTGTCATACGGTCCTCGCCACCAGAGGGCGCAGGAACCGCCTGTAGCTGGGCTGAGCAAGGAAGCTGGGAGCTGCGGAGCCAACAGGAAGAAAACAGGCAGCGTGATGTCAGCAAACCTCAGCCTTCCCCCAAACCCTTCCTGGTGGGAGGAACCTCCCACGGGCCTGGCACATCTCAGGGGCCTCCCTGCAGCCTGGTCTGCCATGCTCCCCGGTCGGCGGGGACCCTGCAGGATGAAGGACCAGATACGTAGGAATTTGGGTCCTCAAGCCCCAGCCCATGGCAGGCACTCGACAAATGGTCGCTGTTATGAAAATTATCATTAGCCCTGGTAGTGGGCTTCTGGGCAGGAATCCTCCTTCGCTGCTTGTGCTCTGGCCGTATATCGGGGTTCCCTGTAGGATTTCCTTTGGAAAAGAGCAGTGTTGCCAAAGAGGGGTGCCCTCCACGCTGAGCACCGAGAGCACCCGGGGGCCCTCCAGGAGGAAGGAAGGCCCTGTTCCCCCCTCCCTGCTGGCCACTCCTCCCCTGTGCCCCTGCGCCCGCAATGGGCGTGCCAGGCCCAGCCCCAGGACGTGGGTACAGACTCCTCTAAGAATCCCAGGAAAGCCAGGGACTTCTTCGAAAAGCCAGCATGTCCCACACATCTCAGAGGCACCTGCGTTTCAAGTGCTCGGAGGCCCGTGTGGCTGGTGGCTCCGGTGTCGGGCAGCGAAGGCCTAGAAGGTGAGGCTGGACCTGCTCAGGCAGGGAGGCTGCTGGGCAACCAGGCCCCGCCTACCTCCCCTAGAAATCCCTCATCCTGCCCCCTCCCGGGGCACAAGACGGCACCCTGCTCCTGAACCTCCTTAACGCCACCGTCCTGTAACTCCACACCTTTCTTCATGGTGCTCCCTCCCCCAGGCAGTCTCTGCCCTCCTCTCCACCTGCGGAGGCCAAGGTCAAATGCAATCTTTCCCAACCTGACCTCTCCTTCCACCTCTACAGCCCCAGGCAGGCACTGTGGCCACTCCCCTGGGTTCGAATCCCAGCTCTCTGACGTAGGACCTGTGCTGCCCTCGCAGGTCACGGCACCCCTGTGGCCTGGTCTGTAAAAGGGGGGCGATGACAGGACCTCTCCTGGGTGCTTGTGGGGAGGATTAAGTGAACGACTGTGTTCGCAGGGCTGGTACGTTACAGCTGCTCTGTGGTCCCTGCTGTTATCATTATTTTTATCATCACCATCATCATCATCTGAGCACAGTGTACAGCAGCTCTCTGGATGGGCAAGGAAGTTTCCTCTTTTATAAAAAAAATATATATATATTTCTTTAAATTTATTTCAGAGCCGAAGCCGGTTTGGCTCAGTGGATAGAGCGTCGGTCTGCGGACTGAAAGGTCCCAGGTTTGATTCCGGTCAAGGGCATGTACATTGGTTGTGGGCACATCCCCAGTAGGGGGTGTACAAGAGGCAGCTGATCGATGTTTCTCTCTCATCGACATTTCTAGCTCTCTATTCCTCTTTCCTCCTCTCTGTAAAAAAAAAAAAAAAAAAAAAAAAAAATCAATGCAATATTATATATATTTAAAAAAATAAAAAATAAATAAATTTATTTCAGAGAGGAAGGGAGAGAGAGATGGAAACATCGATGATGAGAAAGTATCATTAATTGGCTGCCTTCTGCACACACACCCCCACCAGGGATTGAGCCCACAACCTGGACATGTGCCCAACAGGGGATCCAATCGTGATCTCTTGGTTCAAAGGTCAATGCTCAACCACTGAGCCATGCCGGCCGAAAAAGGCAAGTAGGTTTTGCCTTGCTGCCCAGCCCTTGCCCGGGAGCTGTGCTGCGATTTGGTGCCCTCGTTCCCGCCCAGCTGTGCCCTTAGGGTGCCCACCCCCATGCACACATGCGGAGACTCTGCCATCGCTGCCAGACCCCGGGGCGCTGCAGGGTCTCTCCAGCAGGTCTGGTTCATTCATGGCTGTGCCCCCTCTGCCTGGCACCTGGCAGTGGCTCGGATATTAGCTCAGCGGGGATGGCAGACTTGGCCCCTCAACCTCATCCCAGTGGAGTTGCTTGGGATGGAGGAGGCTGGCCGGGGGAGCATGCGGGGATGGGACTTGTGTATGGGGGTCCCTGTGCGGGGGGCACGGCCGGGGGGGGAAGGCCGGCTCACCTGTTTCCCACGCCATCGTACACCCAGTGGGTGGAGCCGATGCCCTGATAGGCCGACGCCCAGTAATACAGGCACGAGTTCAAGTGCAAGCTGTAGAGCAGGTAGGCCGTGGTCCTGATAACCCTGCCAGGGAGGAAAGGCGTGAACATGGCAGCGGGCGGGGTGGCCGTGACCTCTCACCCAGGGGCGGTCACCGGCCAATGCGGACAGCGCGGGAGCCAGTGACCTGAGCCAACCGGACGCTCTTTGGAGACCGCACGCGGGAAGTGGAGGCTCGGGGCAGCGCTGTCATGACCAGGGCTGGTTTGGCACAAACCGTCCTGGGCAGGCCGTGGTGGGCCGGGGCAGAGGAGGGACAGGTGTGTGCAGAAGGGCCAATCCACGAGAGAGAGGGAGGACCCTGCCCCCGGGCCTGCCCGGCTGGCCACCCTTGGACATCCACCAGACGGCCCGCTATGCCCTGTCTCTGGGTCCCCCTGGGTTTGAGCGATGGGGCCGGGGTGGCGGGGGAGCAGGGGGGTGTTGTTCCCCGATCTGAGACCAACATGAGGCTTCACTCCCTGGAAACACGGTGAGCCATGCATGCCGGCCTAGGTGTGCCCTCCTCACAATCGCGGGAAACGGGACGTGCCTGCTTCCCTAAAACAAACATCCCCTCGGAGGAGGGCAGGAAGGGGCCCGGCTTCCGGCCGGGGGGAGGCCTGCGGGCTGGGGGAAGCGAGGGCAGAGGGCGTGTGTGCGCATGTGCATGTGCGTGTGCGTGTGTGTGCGTGTGCGTGTGCGTGTGCGTGCGTGTGTGTGTGCCCGTGGGCATGTGTCTCACCTGTACACGTAGGCTCTGCTGAGGATGGATTCCAGGCGGTTGTTGAACTCGAAGAAGGCCATGTACTGGAGGGAGAGCAGGGCGCAGGGCAGCCCGGGGTCTGTGGGGGACGCCCTGCCCCCGCCCTGCAGCCCCGTTTCCACGCCGCACCCCCCCCCCCGCCCCAGGCGCCAGGACTCGGGAGGGGGCTGGAGCGGGGACATTCGAAATCACAGGACCTGTGTCCTCAGAGAGACAGGGCCAGAGACTCCAGCTACTAATCCGATGGGAACTGTGGCCCCTCTGCCTCTGGGAATAACATGCCGTCACGTGCTGGCAGTTTAATCTCCTGGATCTGATCATGAACCTGGAGGGCACCTGTGTCCCAGGTACGGACACTTGTCAGTGTCAGCTTAGAAAACAATCTCATAGCGAGCCGTGCCCCTAACCCCCTCCTTACAACGAAAGTAATAATCACAGGCGCTCTCGGTGCCGAGCACCTTCGACCACTGCTCTGTGCAAGGGGTTGGGCTGCAGACCCCTGTGCAGCCGGAAGTCCGTGTACAAGTTTGAGTCCCACATGAACTTAACTACTGACAGCCCACTTTGACGGGAAGCCTTGCCGATAACATAATCAGCGGGTTTACACATGCTTTGTACGTTGTGTGTGTTACACACTGTATTTCTACAACAAAGGAGGCTGGGGAACAGAATATACTATTGAGAAAGTCCTGCTGAAACCGGTTTGGCTCAATGGATGGAGCGTCAGCCTGTGGACTGAAGGGTCCCGGGTTCGATTCCGGTCAAGGGCATGTACCTTGGTTACGGGCACATCCCCAGTAGGAGGTGTGCAAGAGGCAACTGATCGATGTTTCTCTCTCATCGATGTTTCTAACCCTCTGTCCCTCTCAATTCCTCTCTGTGTAAAATCAATAAAATATATATATATTTTTTTAAAGTCATAAGGAAGAGAAGATACATTTATAATAATATATGTATTCATTTTTAAAAATCTACAAAGTGGACTCATGCAGAGACTGACCCCCGTGCTGTTCAAAGGTCAGCTATACCGTCTATATGTGTGTCTATCTGTCTGTATGGCTGTATGTATACATGTTACCTTGGCCCGTGGTTTACATGTGCAGCATGCATCAGCAGCCTCCTTTTGCAGAGCAGAAACGGGCCCTCAGCACTCACCGAAGCACACGGGCAGGCTGTGGCAGAGCCAGGGCTCGAACCCAGATCGGACCCGCCCTGTCTCTGCGAGGCGGACACCCTCCCGCCCCACCCGCTCCCGGTGCTGCTGTACAGAGGAGGGCCTTGGCGGGGAAGCCCCCTGGCCTACCTTCAGGCAGCGGGGCAGCCGCAGAAGGGGCTTCACGCCCAGCTTCAGGTAGAGCAAGTCCAAGGGCAGCAGGCAGAGCAGGTCCATCTGCAATCCCAGCGGCAGCGCGGTGTGTGCAACGGGAAGCCCCGGGCTGGGCTGGGGCCAGGGGAGCTGCGGAGGCCCAGGAGGGCCGCAGCGTAGAGCGGAAGGCCTCCCACCCACAGGCTGCCGTCTGCCCAGCCTGTGCCAGCCTGGGGAACCCCGTCACACCTGCCCGGAGCACCCAGGGTCCCTGAAGTGCCACCTTCACCCCTGGCACACACCTTAAAGCGGGGAGACTTCAGGTAGTTATTGCGCATCTCCTTTTTGTCTGTCTGGAAGGAAATGGAATAATGGCCGTGAGATGGGGAGCCGCCATGGCAGTCCCTAATGGCCCTCCCCGCCACCTTCCTATCAGAGCTGCAGTCCCTGGACCAGCAGGAGCCAGCATGGAGCCGCTGAGCTCCGGGCACAGCCTCCGGGTTCCCAGGTGGGGAGAGGGAGCTCCCAGCACCCCCCCCCCCGCCCCGCCTGCCGGTGGCTCACGATGATGTCGCCTCCCCGGACGAACTGCAGGCGGGTCTGGAACACAGCCATGTCCAGGAAGTAGACGAGGTCGCACAGGTAATCCATCAGCAGCCACAAGTGGAGGTTGCCCGGCGTCTGATAAGGGAAGGCCCAGCGCACCGGGATCAGCCAGCAGTTCCAGTTCCAGGCCAGCACCACGAAGAACAGCCACAGGATGTACATCAGGTCTGCGGGGACGGGAGGGGCGGGGGAGAGGGGGCAGAGCCTCAGCCAGGGCGGCCAGGTGGGCTCTCTTTGCTCCACTTGTCTGTCTGCACTTTCCTGTAAGCGCTGTGTGAGTGTGACACTCCTGTAACTTGGAGGGGGTAAAATCGACTTCCTGCTTTAGGAAATACATAGTAGGAAGTAATGCACAGAAGATGGACAGATGGATGGATAGATGGATGGATGGATGGATGGATGGATGGATGGATGGATGGGTGGGTGGATGGTTGAATGGGTGGATGGTTAGATAGATGGATGATGGATGATGGATGGACAGATGTGTGGATGAATGAATGGATGGATGGGTGGGTGGGTGGATAAATGAATGGATGAATGGGTGGGTGGGTGGTTCATGGATGGATAGATGATGGGCGGGTGGATAGATGGATGGATGGATGGATGATGGATGGATGGATGATGGATGATGGATGGAGGGTGAGTGGATGGATGGATGGACAGATGGGTGGATGAATGAATGGATGGATAGGTGGGTGGGTGGATAAATGAATGGATGAATGGGTGGGTGGGTCATGGATGGATAGATGATGGGCGGATGGATAGATGGATGGATGGATGGATGGATGATGGATGGAGGGTGGGTGGGTGGATGGGTGGATGGATGGATGGATGAATGGATACCATAGATCATCTGGCCCTTTTAGAGGCCCCGGGGACACCAGTGTCCCCCAAATGACTGCTTGTGTGACCTTGAGAAAGTCCCTCTATGGCACCTGCCCTGCCTGACCCTGCTCAGAGAAGTCACCAGGGGAGGTCAGATAAGAACCACAGGGAGACTGTAAACTGCACAGAGCCTCGCACACAGGAAGTACTGTTACTCCTGAGAGTATCAAATGGGCTAAAGGAAGGCATTCCCTTCCGACGTGGGAAGAACTCCTTCCCCTTTCTGCTCCGAGCAGCACCTCCAGGAAGGAGCCAGCGAGAGCTGAGCAGAGAGACCTGGCCAGCAGTCTGGGCCCCGGCGCCAGCACCCGCTGGGAGTGTCAGCGCTGGCCTTCTCTGTGCCTTTGTCCCCTTGTCTGTCCGATGGTCATGACCTTGTCTTCCCATTCCAGGCTTGTGTGCATTTGTGTTGGGTGTCCACGGCCTCCCAGCCCCCCTCTGGCTCAGCCCCTCCACCCCGGCCCGCTCTCCCGTCCTCCCGTGTCCCGTGGCGCCCATGCCCACGGCCCAGCAGGCACTCACTGGTCAGCGGGTCGATGCTCCGGGGGAACTCGCACTTCCGCCAGGGCCGGCGCTTGAACTTGCAGCAGAGCATGTCGCAGTAGTGCTCCTCCTGCGCCGGCGCCTCCCCAACGGGCGCGGTGCCCGCGGCGGGCGTGGTGCCCGTGGCTGGCTGCGGGGCCTGCTTGGCTGGAGCTGTGGGATGATGCTGGTGACCCCCTGACCCAGCCCTGAGGCTGAGGCAGAGGATGCAGAGAGAAGGCTCTGAGCTGCAGACCCCTCACCGGAGCTGAGGGGACCCTGGCACTGCCCCACAGGCTGCTCCCAGCTCTGTGGGCAGACGCCAGGGTGCTCTCCTGCAGGAAAACCCCGAGCTCCCTCCTCACAGCCACCTTAGAGTCCAGACTGGCTCCCCAGCCACCCATCCGAAACGGCCCGAAGGACGCGCTTCTGGGCCAGTTGCTGTGTCAGGTGAGTGTCTGCTTGTGTAACTGTTTGGCTCCCTTTGGTGCCCCCTGCAGGGCCGGGAGCGCCTCGGACCCAGGACTTCCACCCCAGGGCAGCATCGCTATAGGTTCCTCAGAGCAGGAATCTCAGCTCCTTTGTCTCTAAAACAAGACACTGAAGGGGATCACCGCCAGGGGAGGGCCAGGTGGGTCACCTAGAGACAGGCTCTTACAGGTTCAATGTGGCTACGTTCCTAGCGGTAGGATTGCAAAGGCAGGCACTGCCGGTTCAGTGCAGGCATGGATGGATGGATGGATGGATAGATGGATAGATGGATGGATGGATGGCTGGATGGATGGATGGATAGATGGATGGATGGATGGATGGATGGATGGATGGATGGATGGATGAGTAGATGGATGGATGAGTTCTAAGGCACGGTTCTCCTTTGGAAAGACCTAGAAACCCCTGCCTGCCCCCCAGCAACAGAGCACATTCCATATTTCCTCCTGGCACCTGGAAAGCAGGAGACGCTCAGCTAGCCCCAGGGGAGCAGTGCAAGGGAGGCATCTGAACAAGACCGTCTGATTCCAGTGTGAGTGACGAACACCCCCTGAGTGTGAGACAGTGAGCTACGCCCCAGGGTGACCACCTGATGCCAGTGGATAAACACAGAAGGGTCGCCCTAACCAGTTTGGCTCAGTGGGTAGAGCGTCAGCCTGCGGACTGAAGGGTCCCAGCTCCGATTCTGGCCAAGGGCATGTGCCTTGGTTGCGGGCCCATCCCCAGTAGGGGGTGTGCAGGAGGCAGCTGATGGATGACTCTCTCTCATCGATGTTTCTAACTCTGTATTCCTCTCCCTTCCTCTCTGTAAAAAATCAGTAAAATATATATATTTTTAAAAAGACAGAAGGGTCGCCTGGTCAGGTGTGGCTCAGTGGTTGAGCATTGACCTAGGAACCAGGAGGTCACAGTCTGGTTCCCAGTCAGGGCACATGCCCGGTTGCAGGCTTGATCCCCAGTCGGGGACATGCAGGAGGCAGCCGATCCATGATTCTCTCTTATCATTCATGTTTCTCTCTCTCCCTCTCCCTTCCTCTCTGAAATCAATACAAATATATTTAATAACAGTAAAAGGAGCATCCATGAGGGACAGGGGAGCCAAGGACAACTAGATCCTTCCTCCCTCCCCTGGGTATCCAGCTCACCCTGTACAGACAGGACCCCACCATCCACACCTTCTCTCAAACACCCCAGTCATTGGGGGCCGCCCTCCCCATGAGCCAGCAGGGCTTTCAGGCCCCACCCACCCCTCCTGGGCGGACCTTCCCGCTCCGGACTCACAGGGCGGGGGGCTCTCCTCATCGGAGGTCACGTCGGGGTCAATGAGCTTCTCCTTCACCTTCTCCGTCCGCTCCTTGAAGAGCTTCACCAGCTCCTGCAGCCGCTCGTTGATGACGGCACTGTTCTGGCTGGCGGTGGAGGACGCCCGGTCCTGGTCGCTATGAAACACCACCGAAGCTGAGCCGGCCGAGGGGGAAGGGACCCCTGTGCCCCGGGCAAGAGCTGACACCCCCACCCCTCCCCCCGGCCGGAAGGAGGTGAGTCCTTCGGACATCAGAAGTATCAAGCCCAGCTGAAACCGGTGTGGCTCGGTGGATAGAGCGTCGGCCTGCGGACTGAAGGGTCCCAGGTTCGATTCTGGTCAAGGGCATGTACTTTGGTTGCGGGCACATCCCCAGTGGGAGGTGTGCAGGAGGCAGCTGATCAATGTTTCTCTCTCATCAATGTTTCTAGCTCTTTATCCCTTTCCCTTCCTCTCTGTAAAAAAGTCAATAAAATATGTATTTTTAAAAATATATCAAGCCCACTTTGTCATCTCTTCGCAGGAAGCCCGCCTGGGAGTAACAGCCAGGGCCCAGCTTTCAGAAAATGCACCGCGCAGCCTGGCCAGCGTGGCTCAGGGGTTGAGCATCCACCTAAGAGCCCGGAGGCCATGGCTCCCCTCCTGGTCAGGGCACAGGCCCAGATTGCGGGCTCGATCCCCAGTGTGGGGCGTGCAGGAGGCAGCCGACCAATGACTCTCTCTCGTCATTAATGTTTCTATCTCTCCTCTCTCTATCCCTCTTGCTTCCTCTCTACCATCAATAAAAATATATTCTAAAAAAGAAAAGGAAATGCACTGTGCAGGCTCTGAGTTAGACGGGCAGTTCTGAAACACTTTGATTGCCCTGTGACTTAGGGGTGAGCACAGCCCAGGGCTATTAGTCCTCGTGTGGGGTTCACCTGAGAGAGTGTCTGGGACAGATCGGAGAGGGGCAGGGCTAATTATTTAGGCTTCAGATATAGCTGGGAGCAGTACAGATATACTACATATCTTTAACTTTTAGGAATTTATGAACTACCAGCAAGAGAAAGAGACTGACTGAATGAATGAAGGAATGAACGAACGAACGAACGAGAGTCTGCCTGACATTCCACTCAGCGTGTGGCGAGGGTCCTGGGGGGCGGGACGCAGACACGCCTGTCAGCTCTCCTCCGAGTGGCCTCACTGTGCCCGCGGTGAGCGGGTGTAATACAGGTGTTTTCGGTTCTGGAGACCCAGCCTAGTCTCCCGTCTGGAAGTCACTGGCAGAGGTTGCCTGTGGCAGAGGCTTCTAAAGCCATCCGCGGTGTCCGGCTGGTGTGGCTCAGTGGTTGAGCATCAACCCATTAACCAAGAGGTCACAGTTCAATTCCCAGCCAGGCCACTTGCTCAGGTTGTGGGCTTGATCCCCCGTGTGGGGCATACAGGAGGCAGCCAATCAATGATGTTTCTCTCTCATGGATGTCTCTCTCCCTTTCCTTTCCCCTCTCTCTCTCTCTCTAAAAATCAATAAAAACACATTTTAAAGCTTCCTGCCCCCACCTCTCTCACTTCCTCTTGCCCACCCATCCGCACCCAGCCTTCGGACTCTCCGAGGCCCCAGGGGTGGCCCCCACTCACTCGGTGCCCTGCGGGGTGGGGGGGTCGGACCAGGCGACCGTGGGGGTCTCGGCCGGTGGCAGCTCCTGGGTCTCTTCCGCTTCATCGTCCTGGGAGGGCAGCCTCTTCCTGCAAGGACACAATATGGGAGGGGCCTTCGGCGAGGGCAGGCCCCAGGGGAGGGGAGCCGCCGGCTCCTCGCAGATCACCCAGAGCCAAATCCCGGGTGGGGATGGGACAGGAGATGCTGCAGCCCAGGGGACCTCACTTCCCCGCAGGGACGCAGAAAGGGGGAGGGGAGGTTCGCAGCTGCTCTCTGACCTCAGGCTCCACTCGGTTCAATGGCTCAGAGGCCGAGCCTAAACCTCACAGCTGTGCCTTGGTCTCAGGCAAACCTGAGTTCGCACCCAGCCCTGCCTCCTCCCAGTGTGTGACCTCGGCCAGTGGCTTAACCTCTCTGAGCCGCCTCGGTTTCCCCTTCTGTAAAATGGGCCTACATCCACCCGACGCAATGAGACACTGGTCTCTCAGCCGGGCCTCGGCCTAAACATCTTCTCCCTTCCCGTCCCAGTCCACAGTCACTGCCCTCGTCCGGCCAGCGTGGCTCAGGGGCTGGGCATCCACCCATGAACCAGGAGGTCAGGGTTCAATTCCAGGTGAGGGCACATGCCCAGGTTGTGGGCTCCATCCCCAGTAGGGGGCGTGCAGGAGACAGCCGATCAATAATTCTCTCTCATTAATGTTTCTCTCTCTCTTTCTCCCTCTCCCTTCCTTCCTCTAAAATCAATAAAAACGTTTTTTTAAAAATATTTTTTAAAAGGGGAGTTAGAATTCAGGCTTGTCACGTCCCACCCGCGTCCAGCATGCAGCTGAGGGTGGCAGGGACCGGGCTTCCCTAGAGACCTCTTGGCAGAGAATTAGGAGAGCCAGCAAGGGAGGGCACAGCCCCGGTTCTGACCCCACCTCGAGGGGTGGCCTCGGGCCAGCTGCGCCCCCCACCCCTGGCCTCAGTCTCCTCATCTGCCAAATGGGCAGGTGGCCCCGTGCCGCGGAGAGCCCGTGAGGAGCGTGCAAGGTGACCTGCGGGTCCCCGCGGCCGGCCCCGGGACCGTGAGGGTGTCGGGCTTGGCAGGAGAAGGCGGCAGTGGCTCCGGGGAGGGCGGCTTGTCCTCCGCGGTGGGGGGGCGGCTGTCAGCGTCCGTGTCTTCCACCTGCACTTCCGGGTGCTCTTTGGTGGCAGGCACTGGGGGAGAGGAAGGAGAGGACACAGAGAGAATGGGGGTGGGGGTGAGAGAGAGAGAGAGAGAGAGAGAGAGAGAGAGAGAGAGAGAGAGAGAGAGAGAGAGAGAGGCCACAGACGCAGGCTCGGAGCAGCCCCTGGCAGCCACCTCCCAAGGCCCCACACGGAGCTCCACGCAGGATGCACAAGACGCAAGGCCCAGAGCCCGGAGGCCTCCGAGGGCCACGCAGCCACGGCCACCAGCCCAGGACCCACAGAGGCAGCCGTGATGCCACAGGAGCCACAGGAGCCACAGGAGCCACAGGAGCTCCAAGACACGGCCTGGAGTCCAGGTCGCCAGCGCCCACCTGCATTCCCTGGGCCCGGGAAGCATCAAGCAGCCAGGGAGGCAGGGCGTGGGGATAGAGCCTCAGGAAGGCATGGGGATTGGGGGGGGGGGGGGGGACTGTCCTAGCGCCTGGCCTAGCACAGCCTGGCTCGGCTGCTTCCCTTCTCTGGGCCTCAGTTTCCCCATCCCAAGGAAGGGGGAAGGATGCCTCCCGAGGCCTGGAGGTGGGAGGAGAAGGCACCTCCATGGAAAGAATGTGGAGTGTCCTCCAGCAAGGGTAGCAGCCTGTCTTTGTAATGAGCGTTACTGCTGTTGGGGGACCCGGTTGGGCGTTAGTTTGTTTTTAAATATATTTTTATTGGTTTCAGAGAGGAAGGAAGAGGGAGAGAGAGAGAGAGAGAGAGAAACATCAAAGATGAGAGAGAATCCTGGATCGGCTGCCTCCTGCACGCCCCACACTGGGGATGGAGCCTACCCACCCGGGCCTGTGCCCCGACCGGGAATCAAACCGTGACCTGCTGGTTCATGGGTTTGACGCTCAATCACTGGGCCACACTGGCCGGGCAAAGGTATTTCCCTGCTTTTCTACGTGCCAGGAGCCCCCCAAGTTCACCAACCTCTGAGAGGCCCAGTGCCAAGCCCCACGTCCTGAGACTGGTCCTCCCACCCAGCCTCCCTTCCCCACCCCCGGGCCTGCGGGGCCAGGTGCCCTCTGTCCCACTGTGTCACTGGGAATGCTTCTCCAAGTGTGGGGCTCTCCGGGGCCAGGGAGGGCACGGGATGACCGGGTGGCACAGAGCAGGCAAAGGACAGCACAGAACGAGGACATTCCTCTCGTCCAGGGCTCTCTGGGTCCAGAGAGGACGTCTCAGGCTAGTGCCGCGCTGGCTTCCACCTGAGTGACCCCCTCTCCTCCCCTCTGTGCCCGGAGAGCAGGTCTCCGCCCGAGCCCCCGCCGGCTGGCCTGTGCCCCTGAAAACTGCCAGCATCGCTTGTTCTCGGTGTCCTCGTGGTTCTTTCTACGTGTGCCTTCCACTATGGCAAGGCATGCCAGCTTTCATTTTTATAGAAACGGCAAGTCTCCTGCTTAGATACACTTCAGTAAGCCCCACCAGCGGCGTGGCTCTGTGGTGGAGCGTCCACCTGGGAACCAGGAGGTCACGGCTCCATTCCCGGTCAGGGCACAGGCCTGGGTTGCAGGCTCGATGCCCAGTAGGGGGCGTGCAGGAAGCAGCCGATCCATGATTTTTCTCTCATCCTTGGTGTTCCTCTCTCTCCCTCTCCTCTCCTCTCTGAAATCAATAAAAAATATATATATATTTTAAAAACAAATAAATAAATAAATGCAATTCCTTAAATAAAAAGGAAAACAGTAAGTAAATAAAAGCAGAGTTGGGCTGAAACCGGTTTGGCTCAATGGATAGAGCTTCGGCTTGGGGACTAAAGGGTCCCGGGTTCGATTCCGGTCAAGGGCATGTACCTTGGTTGCTGGTGTCCCCAGTAGGGGATGTGCAAGAGGCAGCTGATCAATGACTCTCTCATATTGATGTTTCTAACTCTGTATCTCTCTCCCTTCCTCTCTGTACAAAATCAATAAAATATATTTAAAAAAAAAAAAAAAAAAAAAGCAGAGTTGGCACCAGACCGGAGTCAAAACCCGGGAGTGATCCAGGGTGGAAGCGGGAGGGGGGGGGGGGACCCTTTGGAGTGAGCGGGTGTCGGGCTCGCCCACAAGACGGGAGCTGGGTGGCACCCCTTGTCAGGAGGTGCCACCTCCCCCCGCTCTGCCCACCCCACGTTAGGAGCGGGAGAGACGGGCCACGTGGATCTTCCTGAAACGCTCGGTGCTCCCTCCCTGCTTCCTGAGCTCAGGGCAGCCTTCCCCCGTGCCAGCCACACACACACACACACACACACACACACACACACACACACAGAAGGGAAAGTGGGCGGGTCTGGCTGGAGTTAAGGCAGGAAATGGCAGGGGCAGCCCAGAGGGGTCAGTATGCCCCTGAGCACGTTGTCACCAGACAGCACGCAGCCAGCCTGCAGGCCCCGGAGGGCGCCCTGCCACAGCGGAGCAGACCCAGGCGGGCTGCCTCTGCCCAGGCCCCCGGGGAGGCCATGCCGCCTGCTCCGCCTGCCGGCACCTGCCGCCTCTCCCTCCCTGACGTGGAATTTGCCGGGCAGAAGCCAGCGCGGCACTCAGAAACCCCAGCTCTCGGCCAGCTCTCAAGGTCAGAAGAGTCTGTCTACAACGAACTCCACATTCCTTCCTGCTCCATCCCCCTCCACTCATCCTCTCTCTTCCTCCGCCCAGCTCCCTGCCCCACGCCTCTGCTCTGGGCCTGGAGACCAGAGTGGCTTGTTCACACTAGGGTGTGAGTGACTATTTGTACCAACGGTGACGATCTGGAGCAGTGGTTGGCAAACTCCTTAGTCCACAGAGCCAACTATCAACAGGGCAACGATGGACATTTCCTCGGAGGGCCACATTTGTTAAACGTAACCTTCTCCGAACCACATCTTCAACATAGACGCGCCCAGGCCGTGGTATTTTGTGGAAGAGCCACACTCCAGGGGCCCAAGAGCCGCATGTGGCTCGCGAGCCACGGTTTGCCGACCACTGATCCGGAGAAAGCAGTGTTTGACCCAAGGGAGTGAATTGCTCATTGTGAGATTTTTAGGCACCGAGACCCGTCACGTCACCACAAAGCATGAGGGAGGCAGGCAGTGATCAGCAGAGGAAGGGGTGGTTTCCCACGAGCCCAGAGAGTGGTCCCCAGGCTGGCCACGGCAGCCACGCTGGGACATGGCCCAAGCCATGCAGAAGCACACGGCGTGGGTGCGAGAGCATGCTGGGCTGGGTGGGCGGGACCACGCTACCTAGGCGACGGACGGAGCTCCTGGTCTCCTTGGCGAAGCTGGAGCTGGACAAGGCCGTCCTCCGGGAGACGAGGACGGGGATGCGGGTGATGGGGGGGCAGTAGCTGGGCACATTGGGGAGGTGCTCCGCTGGGTTTAGGGGGGCCAGCCTGGGGGCCACCTGGCCAGGCGGCTGGTCCTGGACCTGGCCGTTCGGCTCCCTGTCCCGGCCTGGGGTAGCCATGGTGCTGGGGCCAGGGGGATCTCAGGCAGAGGCGGGACCCTGGGGACTGCAATGAGGAGCACAGAGTTGGGGGAGGCAGGGGAGTAGGGTCCCCCCATTAGCACCAACTCAGGCCAGCCCAGTACCCAGCTGCACCTGCTCCCAACATCTGGAGCATCACCCTCGTCCCCGGAGCTCGCTGTCACATGCATCGCCACGCGCTGTGGCTGGCTCTCCCCACGGCTCCGAGGCACAGCCTGCAGCCCCTCCCGCCTTGCACTCTGTTAGCCAACCCCCGGGAGCATTTTCCACCTCAGGCTCAAAACACGTCAGAATCAGCCGAAACCGGTTTGGCTCAGCGGTAGAGTGTCGGTCTGCGGACTGAAAGGTCCCGGGTTCAATTCCAGTCAGGGGTATGTATGTTGGTTGCGGGCACATCCCCAGTAGGGGGTGTGCAAGAGGCGGCTGGTCAATGTTTCTCTCTCATCAACGTTTCTAGCTCTCTATCTCTCTTTCTTCCTCTCTGTAAAAAAATCAATAAAATATATTTTTTTTTTAAAAGGAAGAAAAAAAGAAAAAATGTGGTCCCAGGCATGGAGGGTGGTTTGCCTGAGGATGGGGCAGGTGGAGGGGGACAGGGATGGTGGAGATGGAGGGAGAGGAGGTGGGGTGACCCTGCACATTCTCTGCAACCTTCCCCTCCACCCCCACCCCCACCCACCCCCCCACCTACCTCCTGAGCTGGCGGCTGCGGCTTCCTCCTGCAAAACAGACAGTGGGAACAGAAGCTGAGACCAGCAAGCCACACCCCCACCCTAGCCCTGTCCAGCCCCTCTCCTGGGGCACCCGGGCAGGTGGTCTCCACCTGGTAGGGGCAGTGCATACAGGAGCCCCAGGCCTCCCCCTACCCCCCCACCACACACACACACCTGAGCATGTGGGGACACAGGCACAAAGCAGCCACCACAGTCCTCCCCACGGGCACCTCACTTCACAGCGCACAACTGCGCACCGCCTGCAGGGGGCGGGGTTGGCCCCATCTCACAGAGGTGGCCGCTGAGGCCCAGCGTGGGGTGGTGCCCGGCCCAGGGTCACACAGCCACGTGAGGACGGAAGTGAGGGTCCAGCGGCTCCCCACCCACTCCCCCGGAGGCCCCTCCTCACACCATCAGACCTGCCGTCCCACCACCCTGCTCCCCCTGTCTGACGGGCATCCCACACGCTGAAAACCCCCCATAGACGAGGGAGCCCAGCCCCTCCCACCAGGGCCAGCCCACCCCCAGGGCACCCGGGGCCAGGCCCGGGGCCACGCCATACCTGGCAGGAAGCCCTCCGAGAGACCGTCCCGTCTACGCCGCCCGCGTCCTCGCTGGCCGCGGCCACCAGACAGCTATCCAGCAGGACCCTGTGACCCCGAGGGGAGAGGGCCGGGGTCAGGGCTGAGTGCCAGCGCGGTGCCGGGAGCCGGGGCACCCAGATGCCCTCCAATAGGCCCTCCCCCCGTGAGACTCCCACACAGGGAGGCGGCGGGCACGGGTCCTGCTGACGACCCCCGGGTCTGAGACACGAGGGGCGGGGAAGGCCACAGCCACAGTCCGGCCCAGGGAGGAGGGCTTCCCGGAGGAGGTGGCCTGGGAGCTGACCCTCAGGGATGACGCATGAACCACGAGGAATGGGGGGAAAGGTGTCCGGGGGAGGGGGGAATGGCTTGTGCAAAGGGACGTGTGCGGGCCGTTTAGGAGCCGTCCTCTGGGTGTGACGCAAGGGCGCGGTCCAGTGTTCACAGCAGATGCCCACGTGGATTGGGGAGCGTTTTGCACAAACATCTCCAGCCACGGAGACGCCTCGCCAGCCCTGCGGTGGCCCTGCCGGCACCCCAGGGGCCGTCTGGGGACCTGGGGACCCACAGTTGCGGTCGCCTCTGGCCCGCAGGGTGCTCAGTGCCTGCCAAGACCCTTGACTGCGGGTCCCAGAAGCAGCAGGCTGTCACCTTCTGGAAGGTTCCTAAACCCCAGGGAATTCTAAATGGAGGGTCAGAGAGACAGGCTAAGGTGGGCATCCCAGAGGAGCCTCTCCCCCCTTCTTCCCGCCCCCCACCCCTCCCCGCGCTGGCTCTCTAAGTGAAAGGGTTGAAGGTGCAGGGAGGAGCCTAGGGAGGCAGTTTGCCAGGGTCTGCCAGCCCCCCCTTCCCCCGAGTCCCCCAGCAGGCTGTGCCCCCCAATGAAGGTCCTCACAGCACCTTCTGCGGACTCTTCACGGCACCCCAATTCCAAAAGGAGGAACGGGGAGCCCTCAGGAGGAGCAGCCACCTACTTGGGTCTCACGGGCTTTGCCGACCGGGACAGCCATGGTGCAGGAGCTCAGCGGGGGGCAGTGCCATGCATCCCGGGGCCCGAGGCAGCGCGGACAAGTGGAGGACCGGACAGCCTGCCAGCCTGAGCCTGAGCCTGCCAGCCTGTGCCCGCCTGCCGGGCTGGCTCCGGAGCCAGTGAGACCCGGGTGGCGGGTGAGCCACCAGCTCTTCCTGCTTCTAATCAGATTGTGCTGGTGACTCTGCAGCGGAGCCCCCAGGGAGGCCAGGTGGGGACCCAAAGGCTGCGGTTGCTAGGAAGAGCCGAGCTGTTTGCCGGCAGAGACCTGGTCGCTAAGCGACCGTCTGCCAGCATCATCAGTCACCCCTGGGCCTCCGCGAAGCTGGCCGAGAGCCTCCTTCCCCCACCAGCGACAGCCCGGCCGCTTGCCCACGCCAGACCCCTGTGGCCCTGGCTCTGGGATCACATGCTCTCTTACCACAGAACGCCCATCCCTGCTGGAGGCCCAGGCCCGAAACTTCCCCCGAGTTTAAAACTTTGGGTCCACGCTTGTGTAGGCGTGTGTGTGTGTGTGTGTGTGTGTGGCTGCAGCACTTGTGGGTAACCTTATGCATGTGCTGTGTGCATGAGCATGCGTGCGGGGTGCCGGGTGGGCATCTGCTAAGTGTGTACATGTGTGTCTGTGAGCACACACGTGTGCGAACATGTGTGCGTGTGTTGGATGTGCTGTGTATGCATGCAGACTTGTGTGTCTGTGCCTATGTGCTGGTGTGCGTGACAGTGCAGGCATAGGTGTGTACCTGTGAGCGTGAGGATAGTGCAGTTAGCACATGTCATGTGTGTGAGCCCATTGGATCACTGGCCTCAGGGGCTATTTCGCTCGGGAGCCATGGCACAGAAAGGGGTTTTCAGGCCACCTATCAGTGACAGCAGCCTGGCCCGGGGACCCAGAGGGCAGACTTAGGACCAGGTGACAGAAGCCATACGGAAGCACGCTTGGTTTGCTGGGAGAAATAATTTCCTAAGCCAGGCGGGTATACGGATGGAGCGCACAGACTCTGTGAGGTGGTGAGCTCCCCATCATCGGAGGGAAGCAGGCAGCTGTGTGGCCTCTGGCCGAGGATGAAGAGATTGTATGCAGCCTGGGCGAGGGTAGACTAATGGTGGATGACACCGAGCGGGCTCCTGTGCTGGCCTCGGGGTTTAACGCATTCCTGGCAGGGACTAAAGCCGGCCCTCGGCGGGGATTCGAACGTCCTGCCGCCCCTGTTCTCACAGCCGGGCCCGCGGCCACCCTGCAGGGCGCTGGTTCTCGCCCACCTTGGGCATGGGGAGAAGCTCTGTGCGGGGATGCCCTGGCCCCTCCGAGCAGCACAGCCTGTGCCCCTAACACTCCTTGGCTGCCCTGCCCCAGGCTACGGCCAGAGGGGCTGGTCAGGGAGGAAGGGTGTGGGCCAGGGGGTACCACGGAGGGCAGAGTGGCAGGGAATAGTGCCAGGGGGTGGAGCAAAGGGGCCCGTCCAATCAGGCTGGCCTGATGGGATAACAGGCTCCTCCCTGCCTCCATCTCTCCACAACGCCGCTGCCAGGTCATGCCCCTCCCTGGCTCACCGACCTTCCACAGCTCCCCATGGCTCTCAGGACATTCAATTCAAGGCCTCTGCAATATGGCCCCCCAAGAATTATCACCGCTACCCCACCTCCCCGGGCCACTTCTTAGCCAAGAGTGTAGTGCCTTACCCAGGCTCCTCCTCCTCTTCCTCCTCCTCCTCCTCTTCCTCTTCCTCCCCATCCTCCTCATCTTCTCTGTCCTCTTGAATCCAGGGAAACTCCCTGAAATGAGATCAGAGGCAAGAGGTGAGGACCCCCCTGAAGATGCACCTCCTGCCCCAATTTTCAGTAAGACGTCCCCGGACCCCTTGAGATCAGACCTGAACCCCTCCACCAAGAATCAACCTGGGAACCCCCGCCCGAGGAGCCCCGGGCCTGGCTAACAGCAAGGCCTTTCTCTTCATGGCACAGGGGCCTGTCTCAGCCCCTGATCCTCTCTGGGCCTCAGTTTCTCCCCCTCCCTCACTGTGCAATGCGGGGCGTGAGGCTGGGGACCTGAGACCCCCTGCGGACACACTCACAGGCATGCATAAGCGTGTTTGTGGCAGAATTCCTTACAAAAACACATTTTTGGAACCAACCTAAGTGCCCACCAATAGTAGGCAGGTTACATCAATTCTGGCACATCCGTACAACGGAATATGATGCATTTATTTAAAAAAAAAAAAAAGTGTGAGCAATCTCTATGTACTGAAGGTGGAAAGATCTCTCAAGATAGATTGCTAGCCGAAACCAGTTTGGCTCAGTGGATAGAGTGTCGGTCTGCAGACTGAAGGGTCCCAGGTTCGATGCCGGTCAAGGGCATGTGACTTGGTTGCGGGCACATCCCCAGTGGGGGGTGTGCAGGAGGCAGCTGGTCGATGTTTCTACCTCTCTATCCCTCTCTCCCTTCCTCTCTGTAAAAAGTCAATAAAATGTGGTTTGTTTGTTTTTTTAAAAAAGAAAAAAAAAGATAGATTGCTAAATGAATATAGCAAAGTGCAGCGAGGCACGTATGCTTTGTGAAAAATAAAAATAAAAATAAAAATAAAAAAAGGTGGAGTCCACGCCTGCATGTGCTCCGGTGGCCCCTGGGTTGGCACAGAAGAACGTGGGAAGGGATGGGTGTCTGGGGAGAGGAGAGAGGGAGAGGCAGGCTTGGTCCACTCTCTGCGTCCTTGTAAGTCCTCGAGGCTCCGCCCTACGTGCCTGTTACCTTCCCAGTCATTGCTCAGGGCCTCCCCGGCTCCCACCTGGCCGTCTCTGCCCCGGCCTCCTCCTCCTCCTCCTCGTCAGCGGACGCCACGGCCTCGGCACCCCGCGGGCTGGCGCTGCCGTCCCCAGGTAGGTCCTCCTCCCAGTGAGGGTCCACCTCTTCCAGGATGAGATCCTCAGGCCCCTCCGGCCCTCCCGGGAGGCTGCGGACTGCAGGGGACACGGGGCGTGGGGGACAGTGGGCGTGGGGCTCAGTCCCAGGGGCCACCCAGGGAGCCTTGGCCTCAGCCCAGCAGCGGACCCGGCATCGTGGTCAGCAGGGATGAGCTGCAGCCCGCCATCAGTCACCCTGTCTCCTGCCATTTGATTTCCTCTGGAGACACAGCTTCCATCAGAACTAGTCTCTGTCTCTCCTTCTTGGTGTCTGTGCAGGAGCAGCAACAATGCTTCTTGCCACAGTGCTGCGGGGGAGGAGGGGTGGGGGGGACGGGCGGGCGTTGTCCAATGGCCACTCATTCCCCGCCCCTGCAGGTCTTCCCTGCAGGACACCCTTCTTTCCTTCCATCCATCCATCCATTTGTCCATCTGTGCTCTCCCAGACTCCCTTCTCCCCTGTTTCAGAGACCCAAGGTCCACCTGCACGCCCGGGGCAGGGAGCCTGAGTGGCCCCTGCGATGCAGAGAGAGCTTGCCCACGGCCTGCTCTCTCAATGCCGCCCCCTGGTGACTGCACACTGCACGCCTGTAAGCTCAGCACCTGCCCCCCGGGGGCGTCTTTTCCTCCTTCCTAAACCTAGAGGCTCCACCCCACAAGGCTGTGGTCAGTTGGCAAACTGTGGCTCTTGAGCCACATGTGGCTCTTTGGCCCCTGGAGTGTGGCTCTTCCACAAAATGCCACGGCCTGGGCGCGTCTGTGTTGAAGACGTGGCGTTAGAAGTTTACGTTTAAAAAATGTGGCTCTCCAGAGAAATGTCAATCGTTGTCCTGTTGGTATTTGGCTCTGTGGGCGGATGAGTTTGCCGACCACGGCCTCAAGGGGGTCAACTTCCTCATGGAGGTGGTGCCACCTTCGGAGAGAATCAGCAGTTTTCCACATTTCTCCACGTGCCCTGGCCCCGGACCGTGAAAACTCTGTGGGGCCGTGAACTTGGCAGAAGTGGGTCCAGGGGAGACTCATCGGGAACCTAAGCCCACCCCCAGGCAGGAGAGAGGAAGAAAGGGGGAGGCTTGCCAGGGTCTTTGGGGTTTCCAAAAAGCCCCAGGGGTCCGGGTGGCCCTCACGCCAACGCCAAGCATGCATGACGAATGGTGGCTTACGTATGTTTTTTTATTGATTTCAGAGAGGAAGGGAGAGAGAGAGAGAAAGAAAGAGAAGAAACACCAATGATGAGAGAGAATCATGGATCGGCTGCCTCCTGCACGCCCCCTATTGGGGATCGAGCCCCTAACCCGGGCATGTGCCCTGACCGGGAATCGAACTGTGACCTCCTGGTCCATAGGTCGATGCTCAACCACTGAGCCGTGCCAGCTTGGCTGCTTACGCTCCTTAATGTCAATGAAAGCATCTGCTGCTGTCCACGGCGGTCCCCACCCTCTGGGCCCAGCCTAAGAAGAGCATCTGGGAAAACCTGTGTCCCACGGGGACACCAACGCTGTGGCAGGCCCTGTGCTGGGAACGTCCTTGGTGGCTTTCCCCAGCCTGCGGGGGGGGGGGGGGAGTCCTGCTGTCCGGCCTCAATGCCACAGGCTGTCCCTCCTGACCTCTCCCTGCTCTGGTGGGCAGGGGCCGGCCCGTGTCCCCGAAAGGCAGCTCTGGGACAGGGACAGGGGAGGGACTCGGATCCCCCCTCACTGTTCAAGGAGGATGGGGGGGGGGGTGTCAATGGCCAATCATCCCCCTCCCCTGCAGGTCTTCTCTTCGGACACCCTTCTTCCCTTCCATCCGTCCGTCCGTTTGTCCCTCTGTGCTCTCCCAGGCTCCCTTCTCCCCTGTTTCAGAGGCCTCCCGCCGCTGCCACCCCTGAAACAGGAGAAGACAGAGGGTGGTGGCCAGGTGGCCCAGGGGAGGGGCTGAATGAGTGAGTGCCTGAGTGGGTGAAGGCTGGGGAGGCTGGGGGCAGACTGGGGAGGAGGGGGACACATCCTCAGCCCCCCAAAAGCCCCCAAAACATAACTCAATCCCTACTCCTGACCCCTGTGAATGTGACCTTATTTGGGAAAAGGGTCTTTACAGTGGTCGCTAGTTAAGGATCTCGAGATGACATCATCCTGGGTTAGGGTGGGCCCCGAATCCAATGCCTAGCACCCCTTTGAGAGAAAACAGAGGGGGAGGCACAGGTGGGGAGGCAGGTGCAAGCTGGGGTCACCAAGGAGTGCCCGCAGCCACCCGAAGCCAGGAGAGAGGCATCGACGATGTGTGCCCCTCAGAGCCTCAGGAGGAGCCAACCCTGCCAGCACTTTGTCCTTGGACTTCTGGCCTCGAGAGCTGGGGGAGGGTACAGTTCTGCTGTTTGGAGGCACCCAGGTTCCTGGGAGGGGTGTTGAGTCGCCCCATGGCGGCCCCAGGGCCCTCTGCCGACCCCTGACTCCCACGCTCCTGCACACAGGGAGGCCCTGTGTGTGACTGACTGAGAATTCTCCTCCTTCCAGAGGAGCAGAGAGAAGGTTAAGAGGGGCCAATGGGGCCAGCCAGGGTGGCTCAGTGGTTGAGCATTGGCCTATGAACCAGGAGGTCACGGTTCGATTCCCGGTCAGGGCACATGTCCGGGTTGCGGACTCCATCCCCAGTGTGGGGCGTGCAGCAGGCAGCCGATCAGTGATGTTTCTCTCATCAGTGATTTTTCTATCTCTCTCTTCCTCTCCCTTATTCTGTCTTTGGGGGGGGGGGGGAGAGGAGCCAGGGGTCCCTACCCTCAAAGCTCTGAGCTCCCAAGGGAGAGGTCTCTGTCCCAGGGCACGTTTTCCGAGCGTTAACCTCAGCCTGACTGAGAAGCTGCGGCCAGGCCACATGGACTCTAGTCTCTGAAAGTGCATGAGAACTTGCCCGGTGACCTTGTCCTGACAGCCTGGGGGTCCCTGTCCTGATAGCCTGGGGGTCCCTGTCCTGACAGCCTGGGGGTCCCTGCTCTGTGTCCCCCAGAGACTGGGTGAGTCCTGCTCTGAAGCCTCTCCTTCCAAAGTCATCACAATTACACAGATCCATCGCCCCCTACAGCCGCTCTGTCAGACCCCAGCTCCACGGTCAGCTGGCCTGTCTGTGCCCCAGGCCATAGTGGCCGTCCCCTGCCTCGAAGTTCTCATATAGGCCACCACCGGCCTACTGGGACAGGTTGGCCGCAGCCTCACAGACACGGTGAGAGCAGCCCTGGGAGGCCCTGAGACCCGGATCCAGGGCCCGGATCCAGGTGGATAGGGCCCCCACCCTCAGGGCCAGAACACCGCTTTGCCCCTCTAGCATTCATGACAGGCCTGGCACATAGCAGGCCCTCCTTTACATGTGTGAGCAGGCCCTCCTTTACATGAGCAGATGGATGGATGGATGGATGGATGGATGGATGGATGGATGGATGGATGAATGGGTGGGTGGATGAATAGATGGGTGGGTGGGTAGGTGGATGGATGGATGGATGGATGGATGGATGGATGAATAGATGGGTGGGTGGGTAGGTGGATGGATGGATGGATGGATGGATGGATGGATGGATGGATAGAAGGGTGAGTAGGTGGATGGGTGGGTGGATGGGTGGGTGGATGGGTGGGTGGATGGATGGGTGGATGGATGGATGGATGGATGGATGAATAGATGGGTGGGTGGGTAGGTGGATGGATGGATAGATGGATGGATGGATGGATGGATGGATGGATGGATGGATGGATGGATGGATGGATGGATGGATAGAAGGGTGGGTAGGTGGATGGGTGGGTGGATGGGTGGGTGGATGGGTGGGTGGGTGGATGGGTGGATGGATGGATGGATGGATGGATAAATGGATAGATGGATAGAAGGGTGGGTAGGTGGATGGGTGGGTGGATGGGTGGGTGGATGGGTGGGTGGATGGGTGGGTGGATGGATGGGTGGATGGATGCCCTGTCCTCACAGGCCTTTCCCGAGCCCACAAAATGAAAGAAGAGCAGATTTTGCACCTCTTGCCTCAGCCTCTCCCCAGTCCTGATGCAGGTCTGAGACAAAAGGCAACACACTCACCTGCCCAACCAGGTTACAGGCGAGGGTATACCCTCCCAGCTCAAGGCAGCTGAAGCCTGAGGGGTCCGGGTCCCTGTCCGCCTCCCCTCACCCCTCAACCAGGGACTCTGCTCAGCTAAACCCCCAGCCCAGCTGCCAGGGGCAGTGGGGAGCTCTCTCTGGGGGTCCCAGCAGGACCAGCTCCTCTGCATGGACGCTCAAGTCCATTCCCTCCCCCCCTCTCCCCAGCCCAGCAAGGCCTCCAGCCACCATCTGCTCTGGGCCCGGCTGGGCTCCCTGGCCAGACAGACTGAGGCAGGGCCTCGGGAGCACAGGTTCCCTCAGGAAACCCTGACTGTGCCCCTGAGCCAGTGCGGGCCCGGCAGGGGACACACCGCAGCCCATGCCCGCTCAGGCCCAGCAACCCTCCCAGAGAGGCACACGACCACCCACCACCCTGTCACTTACTGGTCTGCACGTCACACGTCCCGGGGGAGTCAGGCTCCTGCGCGGAAGGGAAAGAGAAAACCACGTGGCCTCCCCACCGGCTTCTCCACTCCCACCGTCCCTCCCAGTCATGCAGGGGCAAGAGACCTGAGACCTTCCTTCTCCCAGCAGGACACTCTCTCCATCCCCTTCCCTCTCCCTCCCCCGCCAGCACTCACAGAAGGTCCCCTTGCTCCGGCCCCAGGCTTCCCTGCCTGTCCTCCCCTGCCTCCGAGGTCAGCTCTGCTCCAGGCCCTCTCCACCCCCTACCCCAGCAGGCCGGGATCCAGGGCGCCCCCCCCCCCCAGCTCCAGGTGCTTCTGTGAAGGTGTCCAGTTGTCCCCAAGAGAGAAGGACCAGGGGAAGAGGCGCCCGGGCCCTGCTCCCCAAACCCACCCACACTTGAGTCCGAGGCTGTCAGGGGGAGGCACGCAGAGCCTCGGGCTTCCTGCAGCCCCATTCTTCCCAGAGCATGCCAGTCCTACCTCTGACCTCCGGCCTCCGCACATGCTGGTCCTTCCCAATCACCCACATTCACTGCCACCCACCCACTTCCTCCTCCTCCTCGGGGCTCAGCGCACAGGCCACCTCCACCGGGAAGCCTTCCGTCCTGCTCCTGGGCAGCTCCTCCTCTGCACCCCTCATCCTCTCTGCTCCACCATGGTAGCACCTCCCCTCTGACTGTGACCTCTCACAGGCAGGGCTGAGCCGGCCCCCTCAGCCCCATAGACACGGGGCCTGAGGGAGTGCAGAATGGCGGGGCGGGGCAGACGGGTGAGCTGGGCGGGCTGGGGTGCCGTGGCCAGCGCCCTCCTTCCTTCTGCATGATGGCCCCCCTGAGACACAGACCAACCACGCCACTCCTGCCCCCCATCCGGGCCCTCCCTCCACTGGCCCAGCACCCACCTGCTCCCCAGCCTTCCCACGGGGCACGGGCTGTGGCAGGGCCATCTGCAGCCTGTGCAGGAGCCACGCCATCAGCCTGCGGGTGAGAGAGAGTGGCCATGTCAAGGGGAAGTGATGCCCAAGGCAGACAGCAAGCCCACCAGAAGGCAGACCAGAGCCCAGGCCTCCAGCCCCCAAGGCCACGGTCCCCCTCCCCCGCCTCCATAGGCAAGTCTCAGGCTACTGCTCAGGCACCAGCAGGGAGCTCCAGCTCCCCCACCTCCACCCCAACCCCCTGCAGGTGCCCCTCAGGCCCCTTCCCCACCGCCAGGGTGGGAACTTGTCAGTACCCAGCCCAATTTTATTTTATTTTTGTGTATATTTGTATTGATTTCAGAGAGGAAGGGAGAGGGAGAGACAGAAACATCAATGATGAGAGAGAATCATTGATTGGCTGCCTCCTGCATGCTCCCCCCCCTCCCCCAATTGGGAATCAAGCCCACAACCCCAGGCAGGCATGTGCCCTGACTAGGAACCGAACTGTGACCTCCTGGCTCATAGGTCAATGATCAACCATTGAGCCACACCAATTTTATTTTATTTTTAATATATTTTATTGATTTTTCACAGAGAGGAAGAGAGAGGGATAGAGAGTTAGAAACATCGATAAGAGAGAATCATCAATCAGCTGCCTCTTGCATCACCCCCACTGGGGATGTGCCCGCAACCAAGGTACATGCCCTTGACCGGAATCGAACCCGGGTCCCTTCAGTCCCCAAGCCGACACTCTATCCATTGAGCTAAACCGGTTTGGACAAGCCACACCAATTTTAAATGCATGTATCCTTTGGCCCAGCAACCTCATCTCCCACAGAATTATCCTTCGCATTTGCTTGCATGTGGCGAAAGGATGCCCGTACAAGGCTACTGCCTGCAGTAAAAGAGTGGAAACACACCTAGCTGTGTACGGCATCCTATCTAATAAAGATGGGATATGCAAATTGAACGTAACTCCGTGACAAAGATGCCAGCCCCCGCAGCCAATAAGGAGGGAATATGCAAATTGACATGACAAGGCAAGAGGCAGAAGGCGGCTGCGGACCGGAGCGAAGGTGGTGCTGGCAGCCAGGGGAAGGAAGGCCTATTTCTGCACGAATCTTCCTGCATCAGGCCTCTTTAGTGGTTAAAGAGAAGCCAGTACACCCATACAGTGGAGTGCTATGCGGCCACACAAAGCATGAAGCAGGCCTGGATGTCTAAAACCATTTTGGGGGTGAAGAAAGCAAGGTGCAGAACAGCACGCACAGTGTGCTGCTGTCGGGCGGGTGCGTTTAAACGTGAAACACACGCCGAAACCGGTTTGGCTCAGTGGTAGAGCGTCAGCCTGCAGACTGAAAGGTCCCAGGTTCGATTCCGGTCAAGGGCATGTGCATTGGTTGCGGGCACATACCCGGTAGGGGGTGTGCAAGAGGCAGCTGGTCGATGTTTCTCTCTCATCGACGTTTCTAGCTCTCTATCTCTCTCCCTTCCTCTCTGTAAAAAATCAGTAAAATAGATTTCAAAATAAATAAATAAAATAATATAAATAATAAAAGTGAAACACACGCAATCTTGTCTGTGCCTAGAAAATGCCGGGAAGGCTGAGAAGCCGCTGATGGGGTGGCCCTGGGCAGGGGCCCTGGAAACCCCTTTGAGCTCCCTCCCAGGGGCATGTGTCACTTGTATAACTTTTAAAAGAATTTGGCGAAGCTCGGCTGTTGGGCTGCTCCCCACGGGAGGTGTGGTGTTTAGGGGGGCTCACCTGGCAGTGTCCCCGGGGGTTGGCAGGGAGGAAGCCTGGGAGCCGGGCTGGGGCTCTGGAGCGGACTCCTCCTCGGGCTCCTCCTCAGGCTCGTCCTCAGGCTTCTCCTGGGGTTCTGGGGGGCCAGGAGCAGGCAGGGGGGGACTCCCTGGGGGCTGCAGCACAGACTCTGTTTCCAAGGGGCACTCTGACGTCTCTGAGCAGGAGGGAGAGGAGATTCGGGCCGGGTTCCAGGGACCCCTGAAGGGCCCAGGGGACCAGATCTGACGGGTAGTAGCCATGACTGAATGGGGAGCCCCTGGGGACCACCCCACCACCCCCATCAGCAGACAGACATGGACAGAGGCCCAGGGAGAAGAATGACGTGTCCAAGACCTCACTAGGCTGTCCCAGGCCACTGGCTTCCCAGCCTGGACTGGGAAGGGGGTTCTAGTGCCCCCCACAATAGACCAGCAAGCCCTGACCCCTCCCTCGCCGGGACCCCTGGGCCCCGGGGCTACCTCAGCCCAGCCCGTGACCATCTCAGACAGCCCCTTCCCAGGTCCCTTGCCTGTACCTGGGCCCAAGGCAGCGTCTGCAGGCTCGTCTCTGCAGCCCTGGATCATAAGCAGGGAGAGAGGTCATGGAGCAGGGCTAGCCACACCTACCCCCGCCCCTGGCCAGCCGTGCGCCCACCCAGCCTTCCCCTCAATCCGGGCCCTCCTCCAGGCACCCCTCCCATCAGGGACCCTCCAGGGAAGGGGTGGGGACAGACTGCCTGAGACCCCAGAGACCCGTCCAGGTGGTCCGCTTCCTCTGCCCCTAGTCCTCCACTCACCTCGGAGGCTTTCGGAGGCTGAGGCAGCACTTTCTCCAGGTTCTGCTCAAACCACCTGAGCAGCCAGGGCGCCGGCCTGCAGGGGGGCCCACGGTCAGCCAGGAACCCATAGCCCCATTTTGTGGATGAGAAAGGTGAGGCCCAGAAGAGACCAACGACATGTCCAAGGTCGCACACTGAGGTGGTGGTGGACCCTTCTCTTAAACACAAGACCCTGGGCTCTGTGCACACTGCCCTCCCTCTTTCATCCCCCACTAACCGCCCCCGCCCCTCTCCACACACACACACACACACACACACACACACACGCATACATGCACATACACTACAGATGAGGCTCAGGGGCGGGGACTCACCCAGTGTCCTTTGCCCTGGAGGCCTCGTTGGATCCATCTACAGAAGAAAGCATGGCGGTCAGCAGCAAGAGGCCTGCCCAGAGGCCCCCTCCCCAACTCAAAACCAGGTTCGAACCCAAGGCCAGTCCCATAAAGTTTGGCCCGTGGACTCTCCCCGGGGCAAGGCCCATGCCCGTGGCCCCTCAGCCGCAGCTTCATAGCCACCCTCCCTCCTTACCTGAAGCCCCAGGGCTGCCGTGCCCGAGGATCTGAGCCCCCGCCTGTGGGGACAGTCAGACAGACAGACAGCTGTGGGCAGAGCCCAGGTGCGCCAACCTCCCGGGGCCCCCTCCCAGTCCCAGCGGTACCTGACCGGGGCCCTCGGAGCAGGCCGCAGGGCCGTGGACGGGCTGTGGGATGACCTTGGCTGCGCCTTTCCTCAGCCAGGTCAGCAGCCAGGCGCCGGGACTGCGGGGGGGACAGAGTACACGCCCCCCTCAGCCTCCCCAGCCCCGCCTGGTCCGAGTGACCGTACAACTGAACAAAGATCCTGTTTTTTCCACCTAAAGCTGGAATCACAACCTCTATTTCCCCCGGCTGGGGGCCTTCAGACACGCCGTCCCCCCTGAGCCTCAGGAAGTGGGGGCACCAAGTCTTTGTGAGTTGGATGTGCCCTGTGCCATCCGGAACCCATGCTCGAGAGCAGCCAGCTCTCGCCATCATCCCGCCTCCCCCTGGCCTGGCTCAGGGCTCCCCGCCTTGCACTTGGCACACATCCTGCCTCCAGAGGATGGAGGGTTTGGGGGTGGGGAGGGGAAGGGGAGGGTCGTTTCCTTGTGGCCGAGGCTGGTCATGCTAGCTCTGAGGGTCCTGGGCTCACTGCCCCGGATAATGTGTGAGCTGAGCAGGGATTTTATGGAAAAGCTGGAAGTTCTGGCCACTTCCCTCTGGCACCGAGAGCCCCACCCTCACTTCTCTTGGTCGTGTGGCCCATTTTGGCTAGAGATCACCACCCACCCATTTGGCTAGAGACCACCACCCACCCATTTCTTCCCCAAATGCCCCACATTTGGCCTGGGAGTGACCGTGGATCAGAGAACAGTGTGGGTGGGGCCCCACCCCAATGGCTCCCTAGCTGGGGTGGGAGGCCAGCCCCCAGGAGGGGGACGGGGTACAGTACCTGTTCACTCCGGGGTCCACAGCCACCCAGGCCTGGAGGGCTGAGGGCGGAGCTGGGACGGCTTTCTGGGTCTCTGGAAAAAGAGGCCTCACATTTCATATACATTTTTTAATATACTTTTTATTGGTTTCAGAGAGGAAGGGAGAGGGAGAGATAGAAACATCCCTGACGAGGGAGGGAATCATCGATCAGTTGCCTCCCGCACACCCCACACTGGGGATCGATCCCACAAACCGGGCATGTGCCCTGACCGGGAACCGAACCGTGACCTCCTGGTTCGTAGGTCGATGCTCAACCACTGAGCCACACCGGCCTGGCAAGTCTCCCACACTGGAGCCTTGGAGAGCCCATTTCTACCCTGTTTGGGAGGTCAAGTCAGAGGCAGGGGAGAGGGGAGAGCCCCAAGCAGGTCAGGAGGCTGGGATTCCAGCTCAGTTCAGCCACGAAGTGCCCAGGAGCCCACCCCTCCCTTCTGTGAGCCTCCCTGAAGCCGGAATGCCAGCCTCTGGCTCTTCTGCAGGCAGAGGAGAGAACACAGCCCGTCCCTGCCATCCGGGGCGGCAGCACTCACCCTGAGGCCCTGGGGCGGCCACAGCTCCGTCCTCCCCTCCCGACAGCTCCACGGGGGGCTGGGGGTTCAGAGAGGACCATGTGAGCCCTCGAGAGGCCAGTCCGGTTCCGGCAGGGCAGTCCCTGACCCACCCGTAAGGGACCCTCCCACCTCCCACCTCCCACGGGACCAAACAACTCTGTTCTCATAATCGTCTCTGTAAACCCTGGCGGCCTCCCCTTCCCCCAGGACACGCCCTTCCTCCAGCCCCAAGGGCCCCTCATTCAGGGTGGGGCCCTCACACACCCCCAGGTCCCCAAGAAGCTACCCAGGGAGCTGCCCCATGTCAGCGGCCTGGGAAGAGGCGATGTTAGAGAGCTGCGTAGCCTTGGAGGGGAAGAGGGAGGTGAGAGGAGCACCCCTTCCCCCCCCCCACCCCCCCGCCCAAGCCCCAGTCAGGCTCTCCCTCTCCTTCTGGGCCAAGCCTTCCACCCCCTCCAGCAGCCCGGGGGGAGCCGGCCCCTGCCCCCTGCCCCTCGTCGGCCTCTGCAGCAGCACCTCCTGCAGCTTCATGCACTTACGTGCGTGTGCAGCAAACGCAGACACAGCCACACTCACTCTCACGTGCACGCACTTACATACAGGCACAGACATACACGAGCACGCATGCATGTTTGACAGCTCTATTCTAATGCCACGACCCTCTCACACAGCTCCTCATGTGGTGGTGACCCCCCACCATAAAATTATTTTCGTTGCTACTTCGTAGCTGTGATGTGGCTGCTGTTATGAATCGTAATGTGAATGTCTGTGTTTCCCGATGGTCTCAGGCCACCCTGCTGGCGGTTCTCCACCTGCGGGTCGCCACATTAGCAAGGCTGAGGACCGCTGCTCCAGAGGCGGGCAAACAACGCCCGAGGGCCCAATCCAGCCTCTGCGCATTTTGTAAATAAAGTTTTATTGGAACACAACCATGCTCATTTGTTTCCATATGGCCGGTGGCTGTTTTCACGCGTCCGTCCGTGGCAGAGTTAAGTAATGGACAGAGATGGCGTGACCTGCAAAGCCTGAACTCTTTACTATGGACCAGGTCCCCCCTCACCCTCCCTTCTTACCAGCTTGGCCTCCTGGGGGGCTGGGTCAGGCTCTGGTGCTGGTTCCAGCTCCGCCTCCAGGCCAGGCTCTGGCTCTGGCTCTGGTTCTGGTTCTGCCTCCTTCTCCTCCTCCTCCTCCATCCTGGTCTTCTGAGGGGCCCCTGGGGGCTGAGGCAGCACCCTCTGGACCCAGCCCAACATCCTGGCACCTGGAGAGCACAGCGTCCTCAGGCCCCCCACCACGTGGGGGCCACTTCTGGGGGTCACCATTTCCCTTTCCTCCCATCTTTTAGAACGCGTTTGCAATTGTATCGCCACGTAGCAATAGTCAGGCCCACAAGCACATGTGTAGAAAGAGGCTGATCACAACAGTGTTACAGCAAAAGATGAAAAAATTCAAATATCCCGCCGCAGGGGACTGGTTATGGGAAAATACCTCAATGTTCCCCTGTAAGAGGGGCGCGTGTTGAATGAATTACACTCTGTCCAATAACGGAATGTTGTGGATCTGGCTGAACTAACCTGGGAAGTTTTACATGCTCTAGCCGTGAGCAAATGAGCGAAACACATCGTACCTCAGTTTGCTTGCCTGTAAAATGGGATAGAAGCGCCTGCTTTGTACGGGGCGAGTGTAAGGATGAAATAAACTGGTTAGAGCAGCGAGTGGCACACACTGGAAGCTTAATAAACGGCTGTGACTGTTGTTTGGAGTAAAAATGCTTGTTGTGGAAGATCGCGTTCAGCATACTCCCCTAGCAAATTTTTATAAATACATTCCAATATGTAAGTGAAGAATCCGTGTGTGGTTTTTTTTTGTTTGTTTGTTTTCTGGGTGTTTTTTTTTTAATATATTTTACTGATTTTTTTTTTCACAGAGAGGAAGAGAGAGGGATAGAGAGTTAGAAACATCGATGAGAGAGAATCATCGATCAGCTGCCTCTTGCACACCTCCCACTGGGGATGTGCCCGCAACCAAGGTACATGCCCTTGACCGGAATCGAACCTGGGACCTTTCAGTCCTCAGGCCAACGCTCTAACCACTGAGCCACACCGGTTTCGGCGGGGAGTCCGTTTGAATACAGACAAAACTAGCCTATTTTCCTGACTTCAATGTTTTACAGTAAAATGCCGGCGAGGCCCCTCTTGCACGGTTCACTGTGAGAGGTCAGCCTTCTAGGGGTTCAGTTTCTGGTGTCACTTACCTTCGGGGACGGGGAGCCCCCTCCCTCGAGATCAGATCCCTGCAGGAGGGCCCGGCCCAGGGGCACCACATCGGTCATGCTGTGCGAACTCCCAGCCCAGAATGGGCCATTCCAGGCAATGCCCAGCCGGTGTGCCCGCCCCCGCCCTGGGCAGCCAGGTGTTGGCAGAGGGCTCCTCTGTCCCTGCTCCACCAAGGACCCCAGCCCCAGGCTGACAGGGCAGGCCCAGGCCCAGGATCCCTGCCCCAGGGCCCCGCTCCCTGAGGCCTGGGGCCATGCTGCCTCCTCCTGCTCACAGCCCTGACTTCTGTCCCCACCCGGCCTCCGCAGCCAGCCTCCCCTGTGAGAGGCTCAGCCTCCGAAAGAGTGACCTTGGGCCACCATGACCCCTCCAGGCATCCATGTCTCTGCTGAGAGGGTGGGGTGGGGGGAGGTAGAGGTAGTGGCTGTTGTCCTGGGCCAGTGGTCAGCAAACTCATGAGTCCACAGAGCCAAATATCAACAGTACAACTATTTGAAATTTCCTTTGAGAGTCACATTTTTAAAACTTAAACTTCTTCTAGCGCCACGTCTTCAACATAGACTCGCCCAGGCCGTGGTGTTTTGTGGAAGAGCCACACTCAAGGGGTCAAAGAGCCGCATGTGGCTCGCGAGCCGCGGTTTGCCGACCACAGTCCTGGGCTGGCCCTCTCAGGGTCTCCTTCCTACCAGCCTTTCAGAATCTGGTGAGGAGCTGGCAGAAATGTGGATTCCTAGGCCCCCAAGTCCTCTGTGGGCCTAGAATCTGCATTTCACAGGCTGCCCTGGGAGCCAGATGCACACTGTTTGAGGCTCACTGGAAGAGAGGGAGAGGCGGGGGGAGGGTAGCCCTGGTTCCCAGCCTTGCCCGGTTCTCCGTGTCTAAAGGCCTTGCTAGCAGGAGAGCATGGGGATCCCACCAGCAGGCCCACCGCCACCTCACCCCCAGGTACCTGCTCCGAGGCCGGCCACCAGCCAGGAAGTGCCTTCTCCCCACCACTCACAGCCGCCCTCTCAGACAGGGATTAATGGACAGCACCGGGCAGGAGGGCCCTTGATTAACAGCACAGGGCGGGCCGTGTGCAAAGGATTAACAGGTGCCAAATGGGAGCTGGGAAAGGAGGAGGTGGATGCCAACCCTAGCAGCCCCCTAGAGGCCAGCAGGGACCTGGGGTCCATGCAAGGAGCTTTGCGAGGCGGGGGAAGAGACAGGTTTGGGAGCCTGGGCGGGGAGGGGTCCAGGGGCCTGGCTCCCCACATACCTTGGCCAAGCTGCACAGTGGCTGGTCGGAGAATGACAGCTTGGGGTCCCCAGGTGATCCTGGGAGACTCCTTAAAGTGGCAGGAGCTTGTACACTCTCAGTCATTACCCCAGATCCCCAGACCTCCAGCCCCAAGGCTGAAGTCAGGAAGATTCTTTCTGGTCCAGAATCCTTGAATCCTGGGCAGCACTCTGGTCTCAGGGCCAGGCCTTTAGGAAGGAACCAAGGACTGCTGGGTGACTGACGGGGGGGAGCTGGCCCCCTGACCTGAGGTGGGGCCCTCGAGGGGAGACAGAGATCTCGGGGAGGCGGACAAGAGGGACAGAGGCCCAGTAAAGAGGGACGCAGGGAGGCGGCAGGGCCTGGACGGGCGGAGGGGTAGCAGGATGTTCAGCGAAGGGATGGGAACCTAACATGATCATCCACCGTATTTCTCCAGCTCTTCCTGTGTGCCCCTCTGCGTGCCAACCTCGGCACATTGAACAGGCCTGCCCTCCTGAAGCTTCTATTCAACGGAGGGGACAGAAGTACAACAGATGAAGGACAAGTAAAGAAATATTGTAGCCCAGCTGGCGTGGCTCAGTGGTTGAGTGTGGACCTATGAACCAGGAGATCACGGTTCAATTCCCGGTCAGGGCACATGCCCAGGTTGTGGGCGCGATCCCCAGCAGGAGGTGTACATGAGGCAGCTGATCGATGATGTTCCTCCCTCATCAATGTTTCTCTTTCTCTCTCTCTCTTTCTCTTTCCCTCTCCCTTCCTCTCGGTCTCTAAAAAAAAAAAAAAATCAATAAAAACATATTTTTACAAAAGAAATATTGCAAATGTTGCTGATTCCCATGAAGGAAGCAAACAGGGTGGGGAGTAGGGGCTGGCAGGTGTCTGTGAAGAAGTAGACATTTGAGCTGAGACAGGAAAAGCAAGATCTGAGTGAAGGTGGTCCAGGCAGAGGGTACTGCCAAGATCAAGGTCCTGTGACTGGAATGAGCTTGGATGCACCTGAGCAGGCAGGGGCCAGAGGCCAGGGGCTGGGGGCTCAGTGGGTGTAGGGAGGGTGGCAGGAGATCAGGCCCCGGCATGTCATGTAGGCCTGTAACCCAAGACAAGAAAATCTTACAGGGGGCTTGATGGGCCACGTTAGCCTGTCTTGTTTGTGGCTGCGAACATAGGTAAAGACAAGCCATGGTGCCTTGACCAGTTTGGCTCAGTGGATAGAGTATCAGCCTATGGACTGAAGGGTCCCAGATTCGATTCCAGTCAAGGGCATGTACCTTGGTTGCGGGCACATCCCCAGTAGGGAGTATGTGTGCAAGAGGTGGCTGATCGATGTTTCTCTCATCGATGTTTCTAACTCTCTATCCCTTTCCCTTCCTGTCTGTAAAAAATCAATAAAATATATTTTTTAAAAAGATAAGTCATGGTTAAACTATGCAGCAGGAAAACGAATTACCACTTGTAGGAAGTTGGGGCTGTGACTTGGAAGAGGTACTGGAAGCTTCTAGGCTCTGTCTTTTGCTTTCTTTAGTTAGCATTTATTTTTCAGGGCCACTTTAAGGGGTATAATTTACATGCCATAAATTTCACCCGTTTCCGTGTACGATGAGCTTGAGTAACATGCCCGAGCTAGGAAATGAGCACCCTCTAGTTTTAGCACATTCCCATTACCCACCCACCCCACCCCCACGAGATCCCTCATGTCACTTCCTGTCCCGCCCCAGCCCCAGGCAACCACTAATCTGCCTTCTGTCTCCCAGGCTTTGCCTTTCATGCACATCTATAGATATAAAAGCCTAAGTGACCGGACACCCGGCTGGTAGCTATGACCTGCACTGACCACCAGGGGACAGATGCTCAAGGCAGGAGCTGCCCCCTGGTGGTCAGTGTGCTCCCACCGCCAACCTCCTGCAGCTGGCCAGCCTCTCCTGGTCCCTCCCCCTGGTTGGCCTGCCCCAATCGGCCCCAATCAGCCCCAATTGCCAGCCAGGCCACAGGACCCCACCTGTGCACGAATTCGTGCACTGGGCCTCTAATTTCATATAAATCGATCACTCAATCTGTGGAGTGTTTTTGTGTGTGATTTCTTTCATAATGTTCTTAGCATGATGTTTTTGAGGATCATCCACATGATAGCACATATATCCGTTTCTTTTGCATTCTCAAGAGTCTCTCATGGAGCCCTGACTGGTTTGGCGCAGTGGATAGAGTGGATAGGTCTGCAGACTGAAAAGTCCCAGGTTCGATTCCATTCATAGTGCCTAATCCTATGTGTACTCACAGGCTCAGCACCCAGGCAGGCATATGCAAAGTACATGCCAATATATGCAAATAGCTCAGGCTCTCCCAGGGGCCCCTTGCCTGAGGGTCTCTCTCGCTGATTGTGACCAAGGTGGTAACCGGCCCCAGAGCTTCGGGGTCCTGGGCTTGGGCACTCGTGACCTTGCTTTCTGGGAAGGAGGGAGGGAGGGAGGCTGCAGGGGGCTGGGGATGATATATCACCTGCTAATCTCCGTTCTGCTGAGGCCACCACTCTCCCTGATCCCCTTATGCTGACCCTGGACACTGGCCGCCACTAATCTCCACCTCTGGAGCCCCAGTGGCTGGCAGGGAGGACAGTGCCCTCTTCCCTGAGGTTTACAGGGAGGGAGGACCCTCCCAGACCCCAGACACCCCTCATGGCAGGGCCTGGGGCCCTTGCTTAACACAGACAGGAGCCTTGAGGCCCAGAGAGAGACAGTAACTAATCCAGGATCACACAGCCTGCCCTGGCCAGCCCTGGCACGGCCCTCCCCAGGGAGCCCGGCTCCCTGTCTGACATTTCCCAACATGCCTGGCCTGTGCTGTGGCCCAGGGGACAGCAGCCTTCAGGAAGGCTGAGATAGAGGGGTGGGCAGGGACGGGAGGGAGGAACAGAGGACCCCTGGCTGCAGGCCCTTCTTCCCAGAGCCTGCGGTTGCCAGGGTTGCCAAGGAGTGGGTGCCCTCACAATCAGGTTGCAATGGGCATTGTCTATGCAGAACATTCTTTGCCCTCCTGGATAAAGTGTCTTATAAGGCACTGGGCCTGGCCCATGTCCCTGCCTCTTCCCCGCCTGAGCAGCTGGAAGAAGAGAAAATCCCTATAAGCCTGACCACCTGGGGCCTGAGGCCTGCAGATCAGGTAGTCTCCCTTCCCTGCTCCACTCCCTGTCCCTCCCCCTGCAAGCCCGTCCATCCCCTGTGCCCTCTCCCTGCTCTTCCATGGCCCTACGTCTTCGCCTCCTGCCCACCTCCCACCCTCCTCCGTCTCTGGCCTCTAGCGGGGGTGTGGGAAGGAAATGAGCTAAGTCAGCAAATCCTCACTAGATTTGAAAAGGCAGAATGGCTCCTGGGACTACCTGCTTTTTATTTTTTAATTCTTTTTAAATATATTTTATTGATTTTTTTACAGACAGGGATAGAGAGTTAGAAACATTGATGAGAGAGAATCATCAATCAGCTGCCTCTTGCACACCCCTTACTAGGGATGTGCCTGCAACCAAGGTGCATGCCTTTGACCGGAATCGAACCCGGGACCTTTCAGTCCGCAGGCCGACGCTCTATCCACTGAGCCAAATCGGTTTCGGCTACCTGCTTTTTAAAGGGAGGCACTGCCCTGGCAGGAATGTCTCCCTCATTCGTATCTTGTCTCTCCCCTTCTTTTAAAATGCACGTGTCTCCCTGCAGAATTTTGAGTAAATGCCAGAGGCCTTAGCGAAGGCCAGAAGTCCATAATTAGTTCCCGTTCCGAGCTAAATCTGAACCCAGTTGCTGCTGCCGCTTCCTGCTCGTTATTTAAGAATAGACTCAAATGCCACCTCCTCTAGACCATTCCCCGAATGCCCCAACACCAGCCTCCCCAGACACACACACCCTTGTCCTGACCCTGTCAGAGCCCCTAGCACATCCCGTGTGTGTGTGTGTGCCATGTTGTCTGACTGTCCCTGCCACCCCTTGGGAGCTCATGAAAAAAATAAAATTAAGTTCTGGCATACAGTAGGTGCTCAATAAATGCCGGGCCAGAGACGCATCAGCACGGGCCAAGGTGGTGTTCCGATGTGGAAGGGTGTCTGGCTGACCCGAGCCCAGGGTGAACCCCTTTGGACTCTTTGTTCCCCAGCGATGGCCCGCATCATCGACCTGGTGCCCTGGGACAATGGCACCACCCACCTGTACGCGTCCCCCGCCGTCCTGCTCCCCATGGAGCGGCGGAGAAACCAGCTGGCCAGCGTGAAGCACCAGCTCTACCACCCGGCCCTGCCCACCCTGCGCCGCATGGACATGGACTCTGCCAGGGCCTGCCTGTCGGACGAGCACTGCCAGACCACCACCTACTGCCGCAAAGGTCAGAGGGCCTTTGGCAAAGGGCTGGATGGCTCGGAGGAGAGAGATCCGGGGATGCGAGGCCATGAGTGGCAGGTGGAAGCATCCAAGGGGCTAGGCCCAGCGCTGCTACTCCCTACCCAGGAGACCTCACAAGACCTGAGCCTCAGTTTCTTTATCAGTAAAATGGGGATGAGGATGGGACCTGCCTCCCAAGGCCGAGTGTGAGGCTCAAACGAGAAAAGGCGGGAAAAGTAATTAGACTAGTGCCTGGCACCTAACAGGTCTTAACAGATGGAGCCTATTGATGCAGATGTTATTATTATTCATGGAGAACAGCTGTGCAGAGGTCAGTAGATGCAGCAGCAGGAATTTTTTTAAAAAAATAATAAGCACTAATAACAACTTCTGCCCAACCCTTCTCCACCTGGAGAACAAGTGGAAATAGTTTTTCCGTTTGTCTTTTGACTTCTCGTGTTGTTTTTGCAATGCAGAGGTCTATTGTTATGGAGCCAAAGTTACCAACTTTTTCTTTAAGGCTCCCAGATTTAGAGTTGGGACGGCCTTCCCCACCCCAAGATTAGGAAGAAATTTACCCATGTTTTCTTTCTTTTCTTTTTTTCTAAAGATTATTTGTAATTGATTTTTTTTTTTTTTTTTGAGAGGGACGGAGAGGAGAAGGGGGTGGGGGGGGGCATCAATCAGCTGCCTCTTGCATGCCCTCTACCGGGGATCAAACCAGCAACCTTCCCGTGCATGGGATGATACCCAACCAACTGAGCCACACTGGCCAGGGCTACCCATGTTTTCTTCTAGTACTTCTATAGTTTCTGTTTTCTTAATATTAAAATATTTGATCTCTTGGCGTTTATTCTGTTGTAAGCCATATTAAGTAAAAATCCACTTTATCTTAGTTTTCTTAAAGTTGTCAAATATTTTCCCCAAAAAGAAATTATAAGCAGTGTGGGGCAAACCTCTTCTGGGGGGGGGGGGGGGGGGGCGTGACTGCTGTGCAGGAGACATCCCCTCTGCCTTTCTCTTCCTTCTTCAGACGACTTTGACAACGCACAGTACACACTCCTCGGTGTCCCCAACAAGCCCCTGCAGTGCTTGGTGAGTGGGTGTCCTCTGCCCTGGCCCTGGGTTTGCTCAGGGGAAAGGAAGGAAGGCCAGGCCTGCACCCAGCCCCAGGCACCTCTGCTCTTGGGCTCTCCTCGGTGTACTTCCTCGGCTGCCGCGGGGGGACCCTGGTCCCCTTCCCATCTCCATCAGGGGCTGCAGGCGGCCCTCGGTCAGCTCCGCCCTCCAGGGCAGTTTGCACGGGCCTCCCAGGCTTCTGTCTCTGCCCCCGGGGCCCTGACTCCCATCGCCCGGGCAGGACATCACCGCCACCGGCCAGAAGATCCGCCACAGGAGCCGCGAGGGGAAACTGGCGCCCATCGCTCCGGGCATCAACCAAGCCAGCTGGCCCAGGTTCACCCGCGCCATCGAGGACTGGTCCCGCTTCGTGTCGTCTACCGGCGAGTTCAGGCTGCCCTGCCCGAGCAAGAGGGGTGAGTCTCCCGGGCGCGGAGGATGCCCTGGGGCGGGAGTCTGGGACCCGCAGCGCTGACCACGGACAGGGGACAGAGGGATGGGGCGGAGGGGAAAGGGGCGCTCCAGCAAGGACAGGGCGGGGAAGCTGGGGAGCAGTGGGGGACGGAGAGAGGGAAGGGTTGGGACGGATTGAGGGATATGGAAGCGAGGTTCCTTTTAGGGACAGGGTGGAGCCAGGTCCGGGCCAGGAGCCTTTGGGGCTGAGGCTGAGCCCAGGTTGGGTTCAGCGACCCGAGAAGCAGGGTCTGGAGGGGGGCTTGTTCCCACCACTCAGTGGAGGCGGGACAGGCTCCAGGTTCAGGTGAGAGAGAGGGCGGGGCCGGTTCTAGGAGCCGGTGTGGGCGGGGCTTGGTCTGGGGGCGGGGCTCAGGTGAGAGAGAGGGCGGGACTGGTTCTAGGAGCAGGTGTGGGCGGGGCTTGGCCTGGGGGCAAGGCTCAGGTGTGAGAGGGGCGGGGCTTGACCCAGGGGCGGGGCTCAGGTGAGAGAGAGGGCGGGACTGGTTCTATAATAGGAGCAGGTGTGGGCGGGGCTTGGTCCAGGGGCGGGGCTCAGGTGTGAGAGGGGCGGGGCTTGGCCCAGGGGCGGGGCCCAGGTGAGAGAGAGGGCGGGATCGTTCTAGGAGCAGGTGTGGGTGGGCGGGGCTTGGTCCAGGGGCGGGGCTCAGGTGTGAGAAGGGCGGGGCTTGGTTCGGGGCGGGACTTGCTCCGGTGTGCTGGGGACGGGAGATGGCGCTCTCTCCGCAGTGGAGAGTTTCAGCGGCTACGCGGTGCGCTACCTGAAGCCGGAGCTGACGCAGAACTGGCGGGTAGGGAGGGCTGCGCTGGCCCGTCCCTGGGGGCCCGGCACGGGGGAGGGAGGAGCGGCTAGCCCGGGATGGGGCGTGGGCAGAGGGGGGTCTCCCAGGCCTCAGGGCCAAAATCTCCCGCCCAGAGCGCTGTGTGGGGCATGCACGGGTGGGGTTGGGGGGTGGGTGTCTCCCGGCTCACGGGCTGCCCCCATCCCTCCGGCCTGCCCCAGTACTGTCTCAACCAGAACCCCAGCCTGGACCGCTACGGACAGAAGCCCCTGCCTTTCGATTCCCTGTAAGTGAGGCCATAGCCCACCCCACCCCCCCTTCCCCACCCCGGACCCCTGTGGGACGAGGGAAAACTGGATGGCTCCAATACACCGCAAGGAAATCGCAATTTCAAAACGAATAACTGTTGAACTTCTGCCCAATGGAGCCCCCTGGCAACCTCGCCCTCTCGGGTGGGCAAAATCCTTCTGGGGGCTGGAGGCTCCGGGGTGGGAGCTGGGTTTCTGGGAGTGAGGCTCCCTAAGATGGGAATGCGCCTCCCCACCCCGTTCACCCTCCTCCCTCTCCTGCAGGAATGTGTACCGGCAATTCGGCTCCAAGTACAGGTAGGTGGCCGCCCGCCCCGCCCCGCACCTGCCTTTCCTCCCTCCACCTGGGCTCCTGGTGAGGGAGGCCCTGAGGGACAGGGAGCCCCCACCACGTCAGAGAGAGTGGCCCCGCCCAGGCGACAGCGCAGCCCACGGGGGTGGGGGGGAGAGGGGACAAGCTCTCTGTCCCCCCACTGTGCCCCTGGCGGTGCAGGGAGGGCTGCCTGAGAGGACACAGGGGCAGAGAGCAGGCAGATATAAGACTCGTGATGGAGAGGGTCAGGGCCACCCTCCGGCATGCAGAGCTGGTGGGAGCTGGGGTGCACACCCAGGGGCACGTGTGATTCAGTTACTGACATGTAACCCTGCCCGTGCAGTTCCCTAAGGGATGAAAGTGAGTAATTTGGTGCATGGCTGGGGGGGAGTGGGAGATAAAGGTGAGGCAAACCTGAAGGGAGGGGGCTTGGACATCAGGCAGAACAACTGGAAATATAACAAGGGAACTAGGGAGCCATGGAAGGTCCTTGAGCCACAGACAGACAGGGCGGAAGCTGTGTTTTCAGAGCGTTAAGGACGGGGGTGGATATCCTGATTTTCCCCCAGGATACCCCGGAGGCGCCCACCTCACCCCTGTTTCTCTCCACAGTCGTGTCAACTACCTGATCCCCTGGCATTAGTCTGTGAAGAGGAGGCCATTGCCCAGGCTGCTGGACCATGCCACCTCAGTTCCCAGCTGGACAGCCCCCATGACCCCATCCTCACTGGAAATAAACTTAATGCTCCCATGGGGAGGCAGCGGGCTCATATCCTGTGTGTGTGTGCGCATGTGTGTGCATATGTGTGTGCACATGTGTCTCTGTGTGTGCCTCTGTGTGTGTGTGTGCCTGTGTCTGTGTACGTGTGTGTGTACATGTGTGTATCTGTGTGTGTGCCTATGTCTGTGTGTGTGCCTCTGTGTGTGTGTGTGTGTGTGTGTGTGTGTGTGCCTCTGTGTGTGTGTGTGGCAGGAGCTGGGAGTGGCCAGGACCTGCAGAATACAATATTTTACCCTTTCCTGCTCCTCCTGACTCCTGCAGGACTGGGGGGGGGGGGGGGGGGGGAGGTAGGGGGGACGGAAAAAGTCTGGTGATCCCGAGAAAAAATCAGGAACTACACCCCAAGGCCCAGCTGGGGGTGAGATGCAGCAACAGGCAGAGAATTGGGGTTTCCTTGTGCCCCTGTCCCTTGCTTATGGCCCCACAAGCAAGTCCCCTCAGCCTCAGACTGGGAACTTGAGCCCTAAAGAGAAAAGAGGAGGTTCAAAGGGGATTTTTTCAGACACCATACAGTGTAGGGGGGAAGGGGAGAGGGGCGGGGGAGGGGGCGGGGGGGGGAGAGGTGGTGGCCAGCTCCGAGGACTGGCCAGGCCTGGGGGCTCTTTGCTGCGGTACAGCCAACACAGCTGAGAGAAGTAAGATGCTGCCCCAGGCCCCTCAGAGGAGCCAGCTTCCTGCCCCACAGGCCCCGCCAGTGACAGACCGTGTGAGCAAACGTTGTGGGCTCCCAGTGCTGGCAGGTGAGCAAAGGCAGCCGGGCGGGGATGGACGGAGGCCTTCAGTGACAGGGAGACCACAGCCCTCCCCCCACCTTCCACCTTCTCCCGGGGCCCCAGGCATTCCAGCCGGAATCTGTGAATCTGCGGAAGGTCAGGCTTTTCCTGGAGGCATGACCTTCAAGGAACAAAGAAACCCGCCAGTGTGAGGGTGGCAGCTTATCACAGGGAGCCTGGCCCAGGCTGGGAGGCCCTGTCCTGTCTGAGGCCCCCTCTGAAGGGGGGAGGGGGAGCAGGGGGCTGAGAGGTCAGGAGGGAGGACTGGAGACCCGAGAAGGCCCTGCACCAGGTGCCTGCGGAGGCCCGGGCTCTTTCTAAAGCTGCTCTGCACAGATGGGAGGACGGAGCCCAGTGGCTTGGGCCTCTGAGGAAGCAGAGGGCTGGCCGCCCCCGCTGCCTGCTGGGAAAGAGCTCCCCTGCTCCCCTGGCCAGACCCAGTGCCAGCTCCAGTCCCGGCCATTGTCCCGGCTTCCTGGTCAGCTGCAGTGGGGGGAGCCGGCGCCCCGGGCGCCAGTGGCTGGAGCTGGAGCCTGTGAGGTCCCAGACCCATCTGGCCAGCGCCCACAGTGCCAGGCTCCTTATCACTAACTGCATGGCCTTGGGCAGCCCCGCACATCTCAAGGGTCTGCCCTCCCATCTCAGGGGGATGGCTTGGGGCTCAGGTCAGCTGGGGGATGGGACAGGTCTTGGGAACAGGGTGTGGAGGGGAGTGGGACACCCCTGGCATTCAGATGGTAGAGCCAGGCCAGCCCCCTCCCTCCTCTGCCCCCTCACCCCCCACTACGTGCCAAACACCGCTCACAGGTCACCTCTCCATGCCCTCGCCCTAAGCCAGGGGAGAGCAGTACTGGCCCCATTTCACAGGTAAGGAGAATGAGGTCAGAAAGTCAACAACCTGCCACATGAGTGACAGCGGCGGGACGCTAGCCAGCTGTGACTGCGCACACTCCATCACGCCGCTACAGTTCACGAGCACAGGGTCCCCTCCCACTGTCCCCTGCCAGGCCGAGCACAGAGCCAGCCACACGGTGGGCGTTTGACAGAGCTGCCAGCATGATGGCTTCCTGGGGAAGTTGTCTTTGGTGGCCCTGCCCACCCCGGCGATGACCTGTGGACCCTGGGAGAATGCCCCCACCCTCACCAGGGCAGTGCCCTCCCCCCAGCCAGCGGGAATTACTAACTCCAAAAGGGAGAGTTTCCGTCGGCCTCCCCTCTCGCTCCTCCCAGCTCTGGCTGGCATCCGGATGTCACCCACACACCCCCACAAGGTACCACCCTCTTGCCATACTGTCAGTGGCTGGGGCAAAGGGGGTGATCACCCGGAGCCTGGAAGACAGCACGGGGCTGCCACCCCGGCCACAACGTCTGACTCCCCCTGTGAGAATGCCACGCTCTAAGACGGGTGGGGAGCCTTGCTTCTGCCGAGGGCCATCTGGATATTTATATCACCATCTGCTTAATGTCATTCGCTTCGTAGAAATTTACGTTGCTGTGAAAGAAACCACCTCGATTTGTTGCATTTTGAGTCCCGCCTGCAGTTGCTTTGGCAGGGCCAGACTGCACGGGGTTTCCCTGGCCTTCTATGGCCCTCGGGCCGGACATTCCCCACCCCTGCTCTAAGAGAAGGAGAGTCACCTCAGACACAGGACAGGGGAGAGAGGCATCTGCGCGTGCGTGGCCAGGTGCGTGGCGCAGCTGCGTGAGCCCGTCTGTGCCGTTCCTGCCACTGACAACCGAGAGAACGCAGACGGAGGCAGGAGGGCGGCAGGTGGGAGGCCAGGAGAGACGCGGAGGGAGGAGGAGAGATGGATCGATCCTGTCACCTCCCCAGAATCAGAGCCTCGGGTCCTAAGGGCCTTTGGAGATCAGGGGTCGAGACCTCTGGCTGCTTCAGAGGGAGAATGAAGGCCCCGAGAGGGGCAGAGAGAGGCCGCGTGCCCTTGTTATCAGAGGGCTGGGACTGGAAACAGCCTCCAGGCTTCACTCACAGCCCCGGTTGGGCCCAGCTGGAGCACAGAGGCTGAGGGCCAGGTCAGAGCTCTAGGCGCCCACCTCAGTGGTTTGTGAAGGAGGGAGAAGAGGGAGAGGACTGGAGGGAGGGTCCCAGGCTGCAGGCCGACACTCTATCCAATCACTGGGGTGGTGACAAAGGAAGGAAAAGTCACTGCAGGCTCCACGTGGGCTCAGCCAGTCATTCCCAGCCAGGGCTGCTCCTACCTCTGCTGCGCGCAGACCGTCCGCCGCTCGGGCAGGGCACCTGAGGCTGTAAGTCAGCAGGCCCAAGCCAGTGCTTCCCAGGCATCTCCGTGGGGTGGGTGGGGCTTGCCTGGGGGCATGCAGCTGGAAGGGAAGCTGGGCCCGAGCCTGGCACAGGCACAAAGGACCGGGCGTCCTCCTGCTGAGTGGTGGCCGCCTGCAGAGAGGTTCCTCCTGCTCAGGGGCGGGTCCTCCTGTGGCTACACACAGAGGAAATAAAAGCGTGAGGTCCGGGTCCTATCTGGGGTCCCCCCCCCAGCCTTCCCACTAAGCCCTCTGTGCTCATTTTTGAGCCCCTGCATTGTGGGCAGCTCCCCGTCTTCTTGATTTTCCAGCCTCAACTCCCACCCCCACCCCCGGGCCAGCGTGTCTTTGCTGACCACCCTCCCCTGGCCCTTAGATGCCTGACCCGGGAAGGCTGTTTCTCCCTCTCTCTCCCCTCCCCCACCCCTGCCTTTGAGAAATGGAAGAAGCTTGAGCTGGAGTTGGGCCGCTGGGATTCAGGGCTGGGGTACAGGAGAAAAGGGGTGTAGGTAGGAGGGCTGGGTCGGCCATGCAGACGGATCCCAGGGCAAGTGGAAGCGGGTGAGAGCAGGCATCCCTTGGGTTCATCGCTGCTCTAGGCAGGCGCTGGTTTTCCACTGGGCACTGAGCAAGCAGCTTCCAACCATCCACGATCTGCTAGTCCTCGGATCCAGGGCTGCAGGGCCGTGTCTGAGGGTCCCAGGCAGCCTGCCATTGGTACTGTCAGCATCTTCACGGCTCCCCCACCGGGGCCCCCCCACTAGGATTCCATTTAATGCTCACAACAGCCAAGCAAGGGAAAAGGGCTAGCCTCTCCATTCTACAGATGAGTCCCGGCCAGGGAGTTTCCAGAGACTTGCCCAGTCACACAACCGCAAGGTTCAAAACTCAGGATCCGAGCCCAGCCTGGGTCCCAGTCTCCAGCCTGCCACCCTGGCCCGCACCCTCTCTGCTCCCCATCCACGCCCCAGCACGCCCCCGAGGAAGAACGACCAGAACACGCAGCGCTGTGGCCTGGGATGGTCAATGTCTTTACTTCTAAAGCGTACATTGGACTCGCTATATATTAACATCAAAAGGGGCTATCTAAAATGGAGACGTTCTTTTGAAAAAATCCAAATGCTCACATTTTTATAGAAGATCCCAAACGACATGAAATTAAAAGAGACGATGTTATGGAGAGTATAACGATAGCTTTTGGAAAGCAACGTGAAAAGGAAAAAAAAAGGAGCAGTTGGGACTGTGGTCAGCCTGGGTTCAATGTCTTTTGAGGCATTGAGACTGTCGGGAAGGGGACCCGGACAGATGGAGGAGGTGGGTGTGCTTTTCAGACGTATTAAGGGGACAGTGGGGGGGACGGGGCGGGGCTCCCTGCTCCTCTGGGTCCGTGGTGCATTGATTAAAGTCTCCTTTTAAGATCCAGGACCAGGGACGGGGGCAGGGGCTGGAAGAGGCGGGGGCAGAGCTGGGGCCTAAACAATCATTTCCATCATAAAGGTCCTCTGGGCTTCCCAAGGGCCCCTGCGTCCAGTGACATCAGCGGACTCCGTCCACCTACTGATCTCCTTAACCCCTTCCCCGCCGCCGGCTCCCTCTGCCCACACCTCGGCTCCATGCGCAATGTGGGCAGCCAGAGGCAGGGAGAACTGAGGGAGGACTCGCTGGCCTTGGGAGTGGCTGGATGTCGTCCGGGGTGTCTGGGCGATGCAAGATCCCTGCAGTCCCCGACGGGGGAGGGTTCCCGTGGGCTGGCCATCCGCACAGTCCTTTCACCTGCCCGCCCTCGGTCCACAGGCCTGGTCTGGGCCCTGCGGCAGGGCCCGGAGCTGATGGAGGCCACGCCCTTGACACTTGGGTTCACGCAATTCAAGGGGGAGGACACCTGTCCACAACCACTGGGAAGATCATGGGTGTGGCCGGGCACCAGGTGGCCTAACAGTCCCCCTCTATCACATGGGGCATCAGTGATAGAGGGGGACTCTATCACCCTCCCCAGCAGAGCACCCTCCCCAGCAGAGCTCGGAACCAGGCCGCAGACGGTGGGGGGGCTTCTAAAATATCGGGATCAGACCTCCTGCCCCTCCTCCTTTCCCTGTGGACGGCACTGTCCTGGGCACGGTCTCTGGCTGGGTGTCCTCCCTGGAGGAGGACTTCTCAGCCTCCTCCCTCTGGCCAGGCCGATTGCCCTGCGGGCAGACGCAGCCCACAGGTGTGCAGCCCGCCTATCCATCTCCCCGGTCAGTAACCCCTGGCTGGTGCGGACAGAGAGGCCTGGGGCTCATGGGGCGCCCTCCTGGTTCCCAAGACTAATCACGAGGCCGCGCGGGCTTCTCCCCAAGACAGCACCCTGAAGGAGGGTGCCCTACACCCAGCCCTCCGCCCAGGCCCCACCGCGGCTGTCCACTTTCCTAAGCATCTGGTTTCTAATCAGGCTACAAGGTTTGGGAAGGTTGGGCTGGCGCTAACCCCTCCTCGGCGGCGCGGAGAGAGGCCGCCTGACTTCCAGTCTGGGTTCCAGGCCCCCCAGAGACAAGGAAGGCTGACGGCTCCCAAGAAGACGAATCCTCTGGTGAGAAAGCGGGTTTGCAGGACGGGGACCTGGCAGGGCCGTCTGGCTCCCCCCCCCTCCCCCCCCCCCCCGCCTCGGGGCGGGTTCCAGAAGTGCCAGGCCTCTCTCTCTCACCACCTGCTGGGCGCTCTCCTGACCTCATGCCCAGTGCCTCTGAGCGCGGAGGTGGGTGGAGAGGGGCCTCTGAACCAGGAGACGGGCGCTCAGGGCAGGCAGGCGGCCACCTGGTAGGCGCCCTCGGCGGCGGCGGCCGCGGCGCTGTGCTGCGCGCTGTGCTCCTGCAGCAGGGCCACATCCAGGAAGCGCTCCCCGCACCACACGCACTTGAACTGCTGCTCGCGGGCGTGCACGCCCTGGTGCTTGTTGAGGTGCTCGCGCTGCTTGAAGGCCTTGTCGCAGCTGGGGCACTTGTAGGGCTTCTCGCCCGTGTGCACGCGCCGGTGCCGCTGCAGGTCGGACGCGTACTTGAAGCGCTTCTCGCAGTCCGGGCACTTGAGCGGCTTGTCGCGGGCCGGGTCGCAGCGGTGCTGCACGAACTCGGAGGACGAGAAGAAGCGGCGCTCGCACAGCGTGCAGCGCAGGGGCTTCTCGGCCGGCGAGCAGTGGGCCAGCTGGTGCTTCTGCAGGGCCGACGCCCGCTTGTAGGCCTTGCTGCACGCGGAGCACTTGAAGGGCCGCTCGGGGGCGCCGGGCAGGGCGCACTTGTGCCGCAGCAGCTCGGCGGACTGGTCGAAGCCCTTCTGGCACACGGGGCACTTGAAGAGGGTCTCCAGGGTGTGCACGTGCTGGTGGTAGAGCAGGTGGCCGGGCTGGCCGAAGCCCTTGTCGCACAGGCCGCACTTGAAGGGCTCCTCCGCGGCGGCGGCGGCGGCGGCGGCGGCGGCAGCGGCGGCGGCGGCCGCCTTGTGCGTGCGCCGGTGCCGCATGAGCGCGTACTGCTGCTTGAAGCCCATGGGGCACAGGTCGCACTTGAAGGGCCGCTCGGCGCTGTGCGTGCGCTCGTGCTGCCGCAGGTCCGAGGGCCGCTTGAAGGCCTTCTGGCACTCGCCGCAGCGGAAGGGCCGCTCGCCGCTGGGCGTGCACGGGTGCTGCAGCAGCTCGGACGACTCCTTGAAGTGCAGCTCGCACACGTTGCAGCGGAACAGGTGGTGCTCGCCCGAGTGCGCGTACATGTGGCGCACCAGGTGCGAGCGGTGCTTGAAGGTCTTCTCGCACACGGCGCAGCGGTAGGGCCGCTCGGAGCTGTGCGTGCGCTTGTGGTGCACCAGGTGGGACGACTGGCTGAAGCTCTTGTCGCACAGCGTGCACTTGTAGGGCTTCTCGCCCGTGTGGATGCGCTCGTGCCGCGACAGCTCCGACAGGTGCTTGAAGGGCTTCTGGCACACGGGGCAGCTGTAGGGCTTGTCCACCTGCTCCGGGGCGGCGGCGGCGGGGACCACGGCGGGCGGCGGGGGCGGCGGCGGGGGCAGCGAGGGGGCCGCCGCCCCGGTGGCCGCAGGCTCCGCCGCCTCGGCCGGCTTGTAGGTCTTCTCGCAGATGGAGCACTTCACCAGGCCGCCGCCGGCGCCCGCGCCGCTGTGCGCGCTGTGGTGCTGGGCCAGCGAGGTGAGCAGCGAGAAGCCCATCTTGCAGACGCCGCAGACGAAGGGCTTCTGCTCCACCTGCACGCACTGGTGCTCCAGCAGGTCGGTGGCCTGGTGGAAGATCTTGAGGCACTGCGTGCACTGGAACGAGCGGTCGTGGCCCACCAGGCACTGGTGCTCGTGCGGGCTGGACAGGTGCGCCAGGTCGTGCCCGCACACCCCGCACTTGGGGCCCGGCTCCCCGGCCGCCTGCAGGGGCTCGTGCTGCGGGGGCTGCAGGCCCGGGTCGGGCTGCAGGAGGATGCCATAGACGGCGCAGCCCAGGGGGTTCTCGGCCGTGCCCGGCGGCAGCGAGTGCTCCGCCAGGGCCGGCGGCGGCTCCGGGTGGTGCTGGGGCTGCGGGGGCTGCGGCTGCTGCGGCTGCGTCTGCGGCGGCTGCTGCCAGCTCTCCGACATGCTTGGGAAGATGAAGCAGGGCTTGGACAGTAGCGGCTTCAGTTTCCCCGATTAAGATGACCCAACCCAGAGAGAGAAGGTGCCCCGGGATCAGGGGCAGACAAGGACCTCGGACAAGGCACAGAGCAGGGACCGGTCAGATGGCCCAGGTCATTCGCCCAGACAGACTACAAGGCTCTGCCGGCGGCTCAGGGGGCTCTTGGAGGCAGGTGCCCACAATGCCAGGGAGGGAGGCTCTGCCTTCCCGGATGCCGGGTTCTGTAGGAAAGAGAGAAATGGTGAGATTGAGGCAGGGTCCTGCCACTGGGCCCTCTCCCTGCCTTTCCTGCGCTTACCACAGTGACATAAAGCACACCAGGGAAGGGGAAGGCTCGGGGCTAGGAGGTCTGCTCCCTTCACACTCCACCAAAGAAGTCTGTTGGGCCCTGACCAGTCTGGCTCAGTGGTTAGAGCGTCGGCCTGCAGACTCGAAGGTCCCAGGTTCGATTCCGGTCAAGGGCATGTACCTTGGTTGCGGGCACATCCCCAGCAGGGGGTGTGCAGGAGGCAGCTCATTGATGTTTCTCTCTCGTCCATGTTTCTAACCCTCTCTCCTTCTCCCTTCCTCTCTGTAAAAAATCATAAAATATAAAGGAAAATAAAAAGTCTGTCAGCAGTGCCGCTCCTCCTTCAGAAGGTACAATAGTTGTCTCCGCCCCACCTGAGCCAGGGCGTCCCAGCCTCAGACAGACTACAAGGTTCTGCCTGCAGCACAGGGACCTCCTTTCACCAGCTGCCTCCCTCCCTCACAGGGGACAGTCCAGGGTGCTCTGTCCACCACACAAAGAAGTCACAAATTCTGCTCAGGCTCCAAGAAAAAGCTGACCAGTTTGGGCCACCGTACCCAAAACAATGATTTTAGCAGCAACACTTTTTTTTTTTTGCAAATAAATTCTTACTTGCAAAAAAAAAAAAAAGCTTAAGCATATAAGGTGGATAAAAGCAGAGAGGCCTGAATTCCAAGTCCGGACACCACTGCTCGGAGCAGCCTGCTGGCTCACAGAGGCCGGGCCTCCCAGGTGCGAGGGCCGCCCAGCAAACAGCCTCCATCCGCCAATATTTCAAACGACGGCACGGAACAAAGGGCCGTCTCAAAGCCTGCTCTGCTGAGGGGCCGGCCCACATCCCTCTCAACTGTCCCCCAGGCCCTCCGCCCTGACCACGCCACTGCTCTCTCTCCACACACAGGTTGTGCGGGGACCTGAGCCGGGGCATGATGGGATGAAACGATAGGTCCACAGACCCATGGAGCTCCATCATCCACAGGAAAATTTCTACTGATCCCACAGCGTATAGGAGGAAAAAAAAAAGTGCTAGGTCCTCTGATGTGATGGTGCCGGGGCTTGCGGGAAATCATGAGCAATGACGAGCTTGCCCCTGCGCTGTGTTTCTCATCACCTCTCCAGAGACAATTCCGCTCCCTGGCTCCAGGTCTGTGTCCCTTCCGGGGGAACCGATAGAAGGTAGAGACCACCCGGTCCAGGCAAATCTCTAACTCACCACTTTGTGGCAGCATAAGGTAATGACAGCAAGAGGAAAGGAACTTTTTAGAATCAAACGTATCCCACTTTACAGGTTCCCAGCTCTTGTGCCTCTAAAAACTGACAAAGTTTCAGAGTTTTCTCCTGAGGGAAAGAGACGCGGATTCCCCTTCCCAGGCCAGCCTGGCCTCTCTCACCGTTCTGCCAAAGAAACATGAGAATTGGGGCTAAAAGCTGTCATCCTCCATCTTCTGGGAAGAGGAGGAAAGGGGCCGTTGTTCTGGGCGGAGGCAGCAGGTTGCAGGAGCCAGCAGGTGCCAGAGCCTCCCCAGAAGGGAGGGAAGCCCGGCTCCTGCAAGGGCGGTGCAGGTTAGGCTGCGCCAACAACACGACTGTTTTTTCCTGCACGAATGGCTGCCAAACGCACGCAAGGTCCCTGGCCCAGGGCCCCCAGCGCCACTGCCCACCCGCTCCAGGAAGGTGCAGCCGCCACGAGGCCTCCCGGATGGCCCTGCAGAGAGAGTGGGGTAGGGAAGCAAGGGGCTGGGGGCCACCCCTGCGCCCCACCCATCCCAGCCCTTCCTCCTCCTCCGGGGAGGGCGGATGAAAGCCCATCATTACCTCCCCGCCAGCACCGCCCGCCCGCTCCGCGCCGCAGCGCCTGTCAGCCTCCGCCGGGCACGGCCAGGCCGCTGCAGCCGGGGCGCTGGCCCCGCGGGCGAAGGGGCCCCCGGGAAGGCCTGGGGGCGCAGGCCCGGCCCAGGAAGCAGCTGCGCCGCAAGGCCGGCCTGGCCGCCCAGCTCGGAGGGAGGCCGCCGGGGCGGGCTGGATGGTTGGGGGGGTGGGGGTGGGACGGCTGGGGAAGAAGGGGTGCGGCGGGCGCGGGAGAGGCCCCCAGACTCGGTCGCGGGCGCCCCGCCGCTCACCTGCTCCGAGCCACCCGCGGGGGCGGGCGCGGGGCGCGAGGAGACCCGCGGTGCTCGGCCGCCCCTTTATTCCGGCTCGATCGGCCGAGGCGCGGCCTACGCGCGCTGCCCAATCCCCGGCCTCGCGTAGCGGCGGCACCGGCCCGGGAGCGTGGGGGACGCGCTACCGGCGATCGTGACCGAGGAGGCGACGAAGGCGGCCGGGATAGCGGTTCGGAGCGGAGGAGCGCCGGGAGGACGGGCGGACGGACCGATGGCCTTGCAGGGACCGGAGGACGGGCGGGCGGGCGCGCGGGGCCAGGGAGGCGGGGCCGGAGGAGGAGCGGCGGCGGCGGCGGCCCGGGCGGTGGCGGCGGCGGCTGCGGGAGGAGCGGGCGGCGCGGAGCGGAGCGAGGTCGCCCCCTGCCGGGGACCCCGGAGCCCGGCCGCGCAGGACAGGGTCGGACCGCGGGGCGGCTTTGCAGGCGCCGGGCCGGCCGTCACGCCTCGGCTGACTCGGGAGGGTGCGCCGCCGCCGAGCACCCCGCTCAGCCGTAGGGGCGGGGGTTCTGGCCCCGACCCGACCCCTGCACCTGGGAGGAGGGCCCCTGGGCCCCGGGTCCGCTGGGAGTGACCCCCCTGACTGCTCAGCCGGTTCCTAGGGGAGAAGCCGGCCGGAGCTGGGGGCTCGGGGACCTCGGATCCCGCCGGGGCGACGAGGGCAGGATCTCCGCCGGGTCTGAGCGCGGCCCGCTGACTTGGGGGCTGCCGGGAGCCGGGACGCCTGGTCCCGGCGGCTGCAGACGGAGCTCCCGCACGACCCGCGGAATGAACTCGCGGAGACTGGGGGGACCCAGGGCGTGTCGGGCTGCCCTGCACCCGCAGCGAGCGCCAGGCAGTGCGGGCTGGGTGCGGAGGGGGGGGGGTGCTGGGCGGCGCTGGCCCCGCCCATCCAGGCCACGCCCAGGGGCGGTGCTAACGCGGGCCCCGCCCCCTTAGCCCCGCCCCCAGGGGCACTTCCGGCATCGGGGATTCCGGGTGCTGAGTGCGTGCGGGAGCCGGCCGCCCTGTGGTCCCCGCAGGCCCCATGAGCGCGGCTCCCCTGGTGGGCTACAGCAGCAGCGGCTCCGAGGATGAGGATGAGGCCGAGGCCGAGGTGGAGGCCGGGGATCAGGCCGGGCCGGGGGCTGGAGGCCGCCCTCGGTGAGAAGCGAAGACGACTTTCTGGGGGGTTTGCGGGTTCACGGGAGCCCCCGAAGGGAGGGTGGGAGACCCCAGTGAGAAGTAGCTGGGCTGGAAAGGAGAAAGGGCATGGAGATGGGGGTGAGGGAGGGAGGAGTGGAGATTCCAGGAGACACCCCTGGACAAAGCCCCAGAATGCGCCCCTCCCCACCCCCTTCCCGGCTAGACCCAGGTTAAGAGGCCAGAATCCTGGGTTGGGGTCAGCCTCTGGCACTGGCTGACCACCTCCTGGCGCCCATCACTGCACCGCCCTAGGTCTGTTTCCTCATTTAACGCTGTTGCATCATAATAAATAACAGCTAAAGCATGGCGAGTTTTGGGGGTTGTTTTTTTCATTCATTCTATAAAGATGTATGGAGCACCCACCGTGCGCCAGGCTGGGGACTGGGGCTCAGCAGGGAGCAGTACCAGCGGAGCCTGGGCTCCCTCGGCGCCATCAGGTCGAGGTATATACTTTACAGATGAGGAAACGGAGGCCCACCGAGGGCACAGGGCTGGCCAAGACCGCAGAGCGAGGAGGTGCTGCGCCAGCTCAGTCTGCTGCCCTTTAAGAAAGGTGCCATCTGAGCCACACATTGCTGTTTCCCAGGAGAGCCGTGCTCCCAGCCGAGGCCTGACTCTGAGTGGTGACAGTCCTGGGGAGGGAAAGAGTTCTGCAGCTGTCTACACGGGGCTTGCAGCACCTGGGGGAATTAGGGGCGCAGCCCCCCTGTGCGGAGGAGGGAGAGGGTGCTCGGAGGACAGCGCTCATTTCCTTTTTTCCGCTCGCAGGCTCCAGAGCGCCCTCCCCAGCCAGAGGTGGCCAGTGCCGGACAGTGTGCTGCACATGTTCCCCGGCTCCGAGGAGGCCCCTGAGGACGACAGCGCAAAGCACGGGGGCCGGGTGCGCACTTTCCCCCACGAGCGGGGCAACTGGGCCACCCACGTCTACGTTCCATGTGAGTAACACGTGCAAGGCATGTGGCTGAGGCCCACAGGGGCCTCTTGTACTTTTTTTTAAAAATATTATATATATATATATATACACACACATATATATACACACACACACATATGGCCCTGACTGGTTTGTCTCAGTGGATGGAGCCTCGGCCTGTGGACTCCAGGGTCCCAGCTTTGATTCCGGTCAAGGGCATGTGCCTTGGTTGTGGGCACATCCCCAGTGGGAGGCGTGCAGGAGGCGGCTGATGGATGTTTCTTTCTCATCAATGTTTCTAACTCTCTATCGCTCTCCCTCTCCCTTCCTCTCTGTAAAAAAAATCAATAAAATATATTTTTAAAAAGTAAAAATAAAAATATGTATATTTTTAATTGATTTCAGAGAGGAAGGGAGGAGAGAGAGATAGAAACGTCAATGATGAGAGAGAATCATTAATCTACTGCCTCCTGCACACCCTCTCCTGGGGATCGAGCCCACAACTCATGCATGTGCCCTGGCCTGGGAATCGAACCATGACACACATGTCCTTCCCCCATGCCCCCCCCACCACACCCCGGGTTCATAGGTCGACGCTTAACCACTGAGCCACACCGGCCAGGCTAAAATATTATTAAAATACATAGACACAGACTGCTGCTGTCAAGGTAATTTTCTCCTAAAACCCGGAGTGACAAAGGCCTTTGCTAAGAGAATGGCCCACCCTCTGCACTGTGCCCTCCAGATGAAGCCGGGGAGGAGTTCCCGGACCTGCTGGACGCACTGCTGCCCCACGCGCAGACCTACGTGCCCCGGCTGGTGCGGATGGAGGCCTTCCACCTCAGCCTGTCCCAGAGCGTGGTCCTGCGGCACCACTGGATCCTGCCCTTCGTGCAGGCTTTGAAAGAGCGTGTGGCCGCCCGCCCAAAGTGAGTGCCCAGCGCCCCCTGCCCCGCCCCTCCTCCCCTCCCCTCCCCTCCCCTCCCGGGCTCCTCCTCCTGTCCTGAGCTACATAGCTACCAGGGCCATGTAGGTGTGGGGTGTAGCACCCAGCAAGCAGGCCAAACGTCTGCACCTCATCCTGTGTGAGCTCGGTCCACCATGTAAGCTCTGGATCCATCGAGTCCCCGTCTGTGTGCAGGTCATGGGCGTGGTGGTAGCTGCTCAGGAGGGACTTGGGAGAGTGACATGAGATCCGGGGTGCCCTTATCATGGCACTTGGCAAAGGATGGGTGGGACCTGGACCCCACTTCTCGTTGTATCTGCCATTCTAGGACTTTTTGTAACTGTTTCATACATGGGCCTGCCAGAAATGCCTTTCTCCTAGACCTGGCCAGATCCAATTCCTGCCCCTTCGCTGCCCTCCCAGTTGGCGTTTCCCCCAAAATCCCTCAGGGGGAAATCCCAAGGGTCATCCACCCCATGGCTGGTTACAACCTGGAGCTCATTTCTCTCCTTCTCATACCCAGTCCTTCCCATGTCCCTTCGGAGCCCACGTTCCTGTAAGCCCAGGAATGCGGCTTCTCTCAGAATCTCCCCCTCTCCCCCCAACCCTACTCTTGTTTGGAGGTGCTCTGCTCACTGTAGGCACCCACTGGCCATAGAGTGAGTGAGTGCACAGGCCAGAGAGAGCCCCGAGGTCCTCCCTGGGTCCTCCAGGGTTGGTTCCAGAGCAGCGGACGGTCCCTGTGTAACTGATCCAAGTGGTGGGAGGCGGTTTCTGCCCCAATTTTATACCCAAACCACTGGGCATCTCGAGGGCAGGGACCTTGGAATCAGGCCCACTGAGGCGTCAAGTGTGGCTCACAAACCCAGCCGCCCCGGTTTTCTTGTCTGTGAAGTGGGCGTCGCTTCTTGTGGACTGTTCTTGTCGTTGCTTGGGCGAGATCAGAATTGTCCTTTTTTAAAATATACATGAAAAAAATCAATAAAATATATTTTTAAAAAATAATAATAAAATAAAATGTACACGGAACAGATGATACCTCCTGTAATCTGAGTTAGCCTCAACCCGTTGGATGGAAGGCCTGGCTATTCCTAACGTAGAATTCTCGCTGGCATCTGGATGGAGCTGTTCTGCTCCTTGAACGGGGCGATGAGTTAAGGTCTTGTCCAGCTCCACTATATTGGGGCTACAATTTGCCGCCCGTATGATAATGAGGGACGATACTAAGTGCGCCATGAGTTCACTATATTTTCAAAGTGCTTTTTTTTTTTGAACTATAAACTATTTTTTTTTCCTTATTCCCCCACCACCACCTTATTCTTCCTGAAATGTGGTCTTTTCTTCTAAATTTCAGATTCTGCTTTATAGCCGACCGGGTAAAGATTTATACCAACGAAGAGAAAACCAGGTGGGTCTTCCTCCTGGGCCCCGTCATTTCCAGAAGGTTCTTTAGGATAAAGATTGGGGCGGGGTGCTTCGTCTGTGGCCTGGTCTGCCGCCATTTTTCGTTTGCTTGTAGTTTTAACCGCGACTCTATATGACTGTGAAGGCGATGGGTCCCCAGGCTGAGCCTTCCTTTCGTGAAGAGGAATAAGAGAGGGGTGTGGGGGCGGGGCAGAGGCAGAGAAAACAGCTCGCCGTCCTGCGGCAGCGGCTATAAGGAAACCTGAGTTCCTGCCCCAGCTCTGCCCCCCGATTTAACACTCAGCTCGTATCTCCAGCTCTGTGACCTGTTTCCGCGTCACACGCCTGTCCTTGACACGTTCATCACTGGACGCTTGTGAGGCTCACCAGGGTTTGATGGCTTTGGCCGCCGTCGCTCAGTGGTTAGAGCATCGGCCTGTGCACCAGAGGGTCTTGGGTCTGATTCCGGGTCAGGGCCACGTACCTTGTCTACAGGTCCGATCAGTTGGGGTGCGTGTGGAGAGGCAACCCATGGATGTGTCTCTCTCTCATCGATGTTTCTCTCTGTCTCTCCCCGTCCCTTCCACTGTCTCTAAAATTCAGTGGGGGGAAAATACCCTCCGGTGAGGATTAAAAAACGAAAGAGGGTGTGTCTGGGTGCTGATGGGAGGGCAGCCGGTGCCACGGAGCCAAGCCCTCGGGAAAGGGGTGGCTCGGAAGCGGTGCTGGAGAGACGCGTCCGGGGGCTTCGGGGTCTGCAGACGTGGCAGCTGCCGACGAAAGCACTCCTGTCAGCGTTATCAGACCCTGGGGAGGCAGGGAGGCAGGCGTGTGGTTAGACCGAGGGAAGGAAGGTTTCCAGACGGCGGAGGGAGGATGAGCAGGAGACGGGGAGTGAGCACTGACGGTCCAGCCCGCTCGGCCCTCTGCCTGTCACGTCCTCCGCGGCCTCCCCGACGCTCCCGTTCTCAGCGGCTGCGTCTCACGCCCCCGTGGTCTCCCCACTTCTGTCTCCCGCCCAGGACCTTCGTTGGGCTGGAGGTGACCTCCGGCCACGCCCAGTTCCTGGACCTGGTGTCCGAGATAGACAGAGTCATGGAGGAATTTGACCTCACCACGTTCTACAAGGTAACCCACGGGCCCTTTCCTTCTCCTGCGGCCCCTTCTCCTTCCCCCACTCAAGTGAAACCAGCCTCGGTCAGAGACAAACTGAAGGGCCCCCCAGAACTGTCCCACGCCAGGGGGCCCCAGCGCCAGCCCTCAGAAGAAGCGGAGGGGTCTGAGGTGTGGTCAGACGCAGCCCATCCGAGAAGGCCGACATTCCTTAGGATTCTTTTGTATGCATCTTAAACATGCGCAGGAGTTATGCCTACTATGCCAGATTGTTTTTATGTTTCTTCTTACAGTTTTGGAAGAGGCAGTTTTCCTCGGTGTTGACACCCCAAAGGGTAGAGCTTCGTATACCTCCCCACGGTCTTCAGGGGTTCTCAAACTCCAAGCTGAGTCTCAGGGCCTTAAAGGGCCGCTGGTTTTTGCTTAATATCTTATTTTCAGATCATCCCGAGGCAGAGAAGGGTGAACTTGAATGGAGACAATAATGATTTCTTCATCGTTTTAGACACTTTGATTTTTTGGTTCATCTCATCTTAAAAAGGGTGTCATCTGTCGAAGTGTTTTAGATCAGGAAACGGGCTCAGAGCCTGGGTTCTCTCCCGCGTCCCAGATTCAGGGACACACACACACACACACACACACACACACAGCCGTTGGTAAAGGAGAGTCTATGGGAACAGGACTGCCTCAGTGCTGGCTACCAGGACAAAATACCGTGCAACTGGGCGACTTAAACACCGAAATTTATTTTCTCCCAATGGTGGGGCCTAGACATCCAAGATCAAGGTGTCTGCGTGGTCTGTGTTGGGTGAGGCCTCTCTTCCTTGTTTGTAGACGGTCATCTTCTCGCTGTGTCCTCACGTGGTGGAGAGAGAGGGGAAGCAAGCTCTCAGTTGTCTCTTCTTTATAGGGCACTTATCCCATCGTGAGGGCCCCACCCTCATGGCGTAATTATCTCCCAAAGACCCCGCCTCCAAGTACCATCCTATTGGAGGGTAGGGCTTCAGCATAGGAACCCGGGGGAACACCGTTGGGTCCAGGGCTATTTTGTTCACCTCTAGCAGTGTTTCCCAAACTTTTGACATAGTATGTGTACCCCTCCTATAATTTTCGTTAACGCTGAGTACCCCTCGCAATCATGAGAACGTAGAATTAGGCGCAGCTAGGCACGGTGCAGTGCATATCCCCACCAAACTCTTCCCGCACCCCTGGGGGTACGCGTACCACACTTTGGGAAACACTGCGAGGGTGCTTGGGACCAACTCGGATCAGCACGGAGGGTCTCTCCCGTGGAGCAATCCAGCGATCCAGCACGGATCCCATGACAGCTCTGTTCTCGGATCCGCAGTGATGCCCGAGCCGGCGGCCTTGGCACCTGGTGACCGCCCGCCTCTCTGCCCTTCCCCTGCAGGACCCCTCCTTCCACATCAGCCTGGCCTGGTGCGTGGGCGATGCTCGTCTCCAGCTGGAAGGCCAGTGCCTGAGGGAGCTGCAGGTGAGTCCCCGCAGCAGGAGCCGGGAAGATGCTGAACTCCGGAGTGAGCGGCGTGGGGAAGCGGGGCGAGTGCTGATTGGCTCTGGGGGTTAGGGGTGCAACCCTGAATCCCGGGGAAATCGCAAGAGACCCCGCCGGCTTACCTGGCTGCAGCCCTGGACCAGCAGCAGCAGCAGCAGCAGCAGCAGCACCCAGGAGTTTGTTAGCTGCAGCCCCGGCCCAGAGCATCAGAACCGCGTTTTAACAGGCTCCCTGGGGACCTGTGTGCGTGAGAACATCTGAGCGTTGCTGCCCCAGAACATGGTTCCGAGAGGACACTGCCGGCCTTCCCTGAAGTCCCCGCCCCTCGCCAGGAGGTCAAAGGCTGGGGTGCCCCCAGGGGCCTGGCCGGGGTTGGGAATGAGTCACACGTGCTGGGCGTAAGGCACATCATCCACCTTCGTGGCCTTTCTCCTGTGGTGACGAGGTGAACTATGTCCCTCTCCCCGCGGTCCGCAGACACTCTGCCGACCCTCCTCCTCGGGTCAGGAAGGCGGTGGGAGGGTTGCCGGGAAGGAATGCGGCCTCGTGCTGCTACCACTCCCGTTTTCCCGAGAAGCCAGAAATCCAGATTTCTCTGTATCCCCTACCCGGTTCCTAATGTTGGCAACCGATCTGTATGTTTCTCAAAAACACGCTGCAGGCCAAGCAAAGCCTGCGTGCTCCATAGAGCCAGGGGCTGCAGCAAGCAGCCGCCCCTGCTCTGGGCCCCATTGAGCTGGAGGTGGCACAGAGCTTGCTGGAGCCCCCCGCAGACCCGGGTGCCCATCCTGGTCTTATTGGATCCTGTCCTGCAGCCACTCCTTCCGCCCAGCTGACAGACCCTTCACCACCTCTGAAGGGTCTGTCAGCTGTTGGCAGTGCCCGCTGGTCCGCTCCCTGAGTCCCCTCCAGTGACTGTCCTCTCCCGGCTCCCGGCTGCAGGAGATCGTGGACGCGTTTGAAGACTCGGAGCTGCTGTTGCGGGCGCACGCCGAGCAGGTCCGCTGCAAGTCCGGGAACAAGTTCTTCTCGGTGCCTCTGAAGTGAGCGCCGGAGGCCCTCCTTGGCCCCGGTCCCGCCTCTGCAAGCCGGGCAGAGGCTGAGGAGCCAGCCTGGGAGGCCCCGGGGGTCCCCGGGGCCTGGTCCTCTCCCGGCCCTTCTGGGTCGCAGGTCCAGCGCTGCTGTGCCGTGGTCGTTCCCCAAAACCACCAGTAGAGGGCAGACCGGGCTCCCTCGTTCTAGATCTGTGGTCCTTCATGCAAAAATATAAATAAAAAAAAACGGGGTCACCCGGTGAGCCCACCCATCCTCAGCCAGAATCCCGCACTGTAGTCCCACCAACAAATGGCCCCTCCCCACACACACCCCTGCACCCACACCCCTTGGGGGGCTTGAGGGAGCCCCCCAAGGCTCCCTCAGCTGTTTGCTTTGCGAGGCCCTTGGCTTCAGACCAGCCTTTACAAAGCCACGTGTCCCAGCTCCTCCCTGCTCCTCCCAGGACAGAGGGTCCTTCAGCTCCTGTTGGGTCTGTCCCTCACTCCCGTCGAAGCTTGTCCCTCTATTGCCAGCCTCACCCCCTCCTCCTACGCCGGCAAAGGCCATGTCAGGGGTGTGCTAATTTGAGGTTCAGCATCAGTTTTCCCCATTCCTTCCTCCCACTCGCCCCAGCCAGGTGCCTGGGGAGACTCCGGCAGATGTTTCACGTTGGCCTCGCCCGTGGCTCCCGGCCAGGCCTCCAACGCTCGGCCGTGACCTCCGGTTCCCCATCAGCTTTCCCAGAGACGGAGGCGCCTCCCCCAGCCAGGGCCGCGCTCCGGCCGCCAGCGGCCTGCAGGCCCGCCGCGGGGACGCGGGCAGAGGGCCGGGGCTGCAGGGGGGTCTGTTCTCCCGGCCCTCACAGAGCACAGGACTGGTCCTCGGGCGGCCCCCTGGGTTTCCCGCGACGGATAAAGAGATATTTTTACGTTACCGTGTTAAATTATCTTCCACAAATAAAAACATGACAGTTTTGTTTTGTTTTTTACTTTGGGTTGCTTCTATCTAACGATGGGAAAGGATGTTGCTTCTCCACCCACCCCTCCCCCTTCTCCAGGTGCTTCACAGTTTGCGGGGGGGGGAGGACCCCGAAAGACTGTTACGACTTCTAACGTGGCCACGAGAGATGTGGGTGTTGGGGTGAGGTCGCCCAGCCTGCCGGGTTGCACACCAGTGAGGTCACACAGGCCACACCGAGCCCAGGCCCTGGCATGAGGCTGGAGGTCGCCCGTCCCACTCGTCATCGGTGTAAGGACAGACATTTTGATGCTAAAACAGCTTCAAAGCCCTTTTCTCGCCCGTTCCTCCCAATACGCCCCCTGGAAGATGAACCGGGAGGAATGACTATTCCATTATACAGAAGAGCAGGTTCCAGGACCAGCCCCGAGGTCCCTCCCGTGAGAAACCGGAGGTTTTTCTTGCCCCCATCCTGCCCCGGTCAGAACGGAGGGCACAGTCAGAACGGAGGGCACGGTGGGGAGTGGGGACCAGGCCTCCTGCACCTGTGCTTCCCCGTCCCCGTTCGGTGCCTTGTTCCCCGGCCCCACCACGTCGATCTGCTGAGTCAACTCTGACTGGCCAGTCCGTGCTGGCTCTCGAGGCCACGCTGGAGACGGAGCGGCAGCAGCCAAGCGCCTTTCCTGGCACGGAAGGGACACGGCAATCCGGCGGTGCAGTCAGCAGTTACTGACGCCTGCTCCGTGCCAGGCCCTGACCTGGGCAGCTGGGTGAATCAGGCTCATCCGGGTTTCTGGATGCTCACCATGGGGAGGGGGGGGGGAGGGGAGGATGCACAGGCAGGGATGCACTGAGGAGAAACCCCCTCCCCAACTCTGCACGGCTCAGCCACCCCATTTCCCACAGGCAGGCCCAGGCCACCTGACTCCTCTTCGGGGACACCCCTGTCTGGGGCACTGCTCTCCCTGGGAGGGGCTGGGTGTGATGTAGCACCTGCATCCACAAACTGGGAGGACTGGACCGTGGGGAGAGGGGGGATGAAGGGAGGTGGGGAGGGGGAAGCAAGGGGTATGGATGGAATGAGCGTGGGGCAACTTTGAGAAAGGGACCCAGATCAATAACCGGCTCCTCAATGGAGATGGAGAGTGGTGACAGAGGAAGGAAGCAGGAGACACATGGGGGGAGGGGCGGAGGCCGGGCTGGGCGGCCGGGGCTTGGCGGGCGCCCAGACCTGGAGTGCGTGCTGACAGTGCAGAAGCCGCCGGGGCGCTTCCTTAAGAGGCGATGTGCCTGAGGCTGGAGAAGCAGGCAGGACCCGGGTGGCCGGGCCGCCCCAGGCAGGCTGCCCGCCCCGGGCCGGCCGGCCAGGAGTACAGACGAGCTGGAGTGGGGATGCTATCGCACCAGGGAGGGTGCAAAATCAGCACCTCTGGCCTCGGTGTCCTCAGATGTTCCCGCAGGGCAGGCAGGGGAAGGGCCGGCCCTCGCCGGCTGGCCGGCTGCCACCTGGCACGCCGGGCCGTCCGCACAGCGCCGCGGAGCAGACCACCCCAGCTCCGCTTCCCGGGGAGCGGGAAATGGCCTCTTGTTTGTTTATTCTTTGTCTTGTGGCACCGGGAGCCTGAGAGGCCCGTGGGGGTGCAGGGTGGGGCAGCCGGGGTGGGGGTGGGGCCCTGGTTCCCATGCTCAGGGCCTTCGCTTTACCAAACAAGGGGCCTCGGCCACTCCCTGAGCCAGAACCTTCCCTTGAACAGTGCTTCCCAAAGTGTGGTACGCGTCCCCCCAGGGGTACGGGAAGAGTTTGGTGGGGGTACGCGTTGCACCGGAGTTTGGTGGGGATAGGCACTGCACCGTGCTTAGCTGCGCCTCATTCTACGTTCTCATGAGGACAAGGGGTACTCAGCGTTACGAAAATTATAGAAGGGGTACACTTCTATAATTTATAAAAGTTTGGGAAACACTGCATGGGGAAACAACCCCACAGAGAGGCATTGGGCCTGCTCACGACTGAACCCCATGGAGCCGTAAGTCAGTGCGGGGACAGGCACCCCCAGAACCTAGTGTTCGGACAGCCCCTCCTTGCAGCGGGGTCTCAGAAGGAGCTTGTGCTGGGAAATGCTGTGTCCGAGCTTACGTTCGGAAGACACCACGGGAAAGGAATGGGGGAGGCAAGTTCCACATGAAACGATACGGGAAAATGTGGGTGATGCTTAGGGCTGGCTGACTGCAGGGCTGGGGTTCTCACCTCTCGGTCCCCCTGGTCCCCTCAGGCCCTGGGTGCTGGCCAGACCCTGGAGAGCCACCGAGCCCTGTGAGGGATGGGCGCGCAAACTCACCGCGGGCCCCGCGGAGCGACCTGGAGGAGCCGGAACCCATCATGGGCACTTCAAGGTCTGGTCCCAGGGATGCCATCTCCTTCCGATGGGATGGACACGAGTGGAGGCTCCTACCAAGAGAAAAACAATGACCCAGTTAGTTAACAATAGGCCTCTAAGCGCGTGGCTCCCAGGCACCTCTCTTTATTGGGCAGCACCCTAAACTCAAATTAAAAAAATAATAATAATTAAAAAATAATGGCTGCTTGGGAATAAATAGTGTGGGAGACGGCAAGGCATGCAGTTAAACTGGGACAGCTCTGTTGTTCATTTCTGACGTGACTGTACACTTCCCAAAAGGCCATTTCAGAGCAAAAAAAAAATTTAGAAATCCATTTCCCAAAAGAGGGACCCCACAGAGAAGCTTGCCCATGGGAAGGGGTGAAATCGCCCCACCTTTTCTCCAAACCCGGACTTCCTTTCCCCCAGCAGCCTCTGTCAAACACCAGGCGATGCCCACCCACTGTTGGTGCTGATGATTCTCCCTGTGACCAACTTCAGCCTGGCCGCCCTGAGCCCTCCACCCAGCAAGGCCCGGGCGTGTACTTCCTTCTAGAATCCAGTTTTATCTAGAATCCCGCTGAATCCGATGAGCAAGAAACCCCTATCTTTGGTTACCCAATCCAACTCCCCATCCCCACTGCCCCCCCAAGTGATCTGATCACCCTGATGGCTGCCTTCAGCCAGAATCCCTCTGGACCTGACCTCTGTCTCTCCTCTGGGTGAGTTCCCATTCATCAATGCCCCCACACACACACACACACAATTCGCTCCTTGTTGATAAATCCCCGCTTGTTCTGTTTGTATTTGGAATTGAAACCCATTCTATACTGGAGTCTCTCCCTTTTGCAATGGTTTCTCCTCTCTCTCTCTCTCTCTCTCTCTCTTTCTCTCTCTCTCTTTTCTGCAATAGTTTTTTGAGTGAAATCCATCTTTACCACTTTAACTTCTGTCAACTCTGGTTCTCTCTCTCTCTCTCTCTTTTTTTTTTTTTTAATGAATTTTTATTGACTTTTTACAGAGGGGAAGGAAGAGGGATAGAGAGTTAGAAACATGGATGAGAGAGAAATATCAATCAGCACACCTCCCACTGGGGATGTCCCCGCAACCAAGGTACATGCCCTTGACTGGAATCGAACCCAGGACCCTTCACTCCACAGACCGACGCTCTATCCACTGAGCCAAACCGGTTAGGGCTCTGGTTCTCTTTAGCAGTGCTTCGTGCTGTAGCTCCGATCTGGATCATAACCACCATCAGACCTAGACCTCTGCCTGCAGACTGCTTGCCCCTCCCCATGGTTTCCCAACGTCACTCAAAGCCAGAGAACTTGAGGGACTCTGCCCAACACCCCAAGGTTTGTTAGGCAAAATACAGTCTGGTCCCCACTTCTAGTCTAAGCAGTACTCCCCTTTTGGCTGTCAGAAAACCAAAGAGGCAAGGGTATGAGTTAGTCCAAGATCTGCGATCTATCAACAGAGTCGTCAAACCCAGGTTTGCCTTGGCCCCCAATCCCGACACTATCCTGTGGGGTGTTCCTTCAACACCCGGCATTTCACAGTCCCTGATTCCTGTTCTGTCTGGTTTAGGGCCCCCTTTGGAAGGAATCCCTACACTTGTCTGCCTTCCCCTGGGACCAATACCCTTGGACTCTTATGCCCCAAGGGTTGACGGAGGCTCCTCCTACTTCCTTCTTGCGCCCCCTAATGGCCAATTGGAGGGACGTGAAATTCCCAGGAGACCCCACTTTAAGACACTATGCAGATGGCCTCCTTCTCCGTTCTGAGGGTTGTGACAATTCCTCTGGACACTGATCACCGTCCTAAGCCGGCGGTGAGAAAGGGCCACCAGGTGGCCGAAGACAATATCCAGCTGTGCTCTCCGTATCTGGGTCATGATATTCCTGCTGCAGGTAGCCTGTCTCCACAGACAGAGCCTCTACAATTCAGCATTTTTTTCTCCCGGAACGTGACAGCCGAAAAGGGTTTTAGGTCTCGTGGGGTACCATGTGGACGCCTGATTTCCCCACGAGTGCCTCACTCCTCTATGCCATGACTAGGGACGCATCCCCAGACCCAGGAGTCTGGGACCCCCTATCCAACGGTGCTCCCAAGAACCTTCAGGGCTTTCTTCTTTGCTTTTTTCTTTCTTTCTTTTTTAAATATATTTTTTATTCATTTCAGAGACGAAGGGAGAAGGACAGAGAGACAGAAACATCAACGATGAGAAAGAGAAGCAGCCATCAGCTGCCTCCTGCACACCCCACACTGGGGATTGAGCCCGCAACCTGGGCATGAGCTCCGACTGGGAATCGAACTGTGACCTCCAGGTTCATAGGTCGATGCTCAACCTCTGAGCCACGCTGGCCGGACAAGGACTCCCTCCTTTCGCCTCCCCTCCTTGGACTTCTCCATCACTCCCTGCCTTCTGCTTGTGCATGAAGCAAGAGGGTCACGCCCTCAGAATGTTATCCCTGAAACATGATGGACCCCACAGACCTCTGGGATATGAGAGTTTGGCCTTTGACCCAGAGGCCAAGGCAAGTCCCCCTGTGAGCCATGGCTGCCACCACCACACTTGGCTAAGCCACCTCTGATGTGGTATTAGGTCACCCGCTTGGCATACACATTCCTTAGGCTACACAGCCCCCTTCGCTTAATAAAATACACAGCGCTTTTCCGCGTCTCAACTTACCTCCTATGAAATCTTACTCCTTTCTCCCTCTCCCATCACCATACATCACTGTCATTGCCTTAACGCTGCCTCCTCTGCCCACGGATGGGACACCCAATCGTATTAGTCACACCAGATCATGATTCTGTCCTAGGCTAGCTTTACCAGAAACCCCCCCTCTCCCAAGCTGACCTCCCTCCGGGCTGGATATGCCATCACAGCCCAACATAAACCTCTAGAGCACCGAGGCCCGCCAAGTGCCAAATCGGCCCACGTTACTGAACTCATGACTCTTCCTCGGGCTGGCACAGGAGCAGAGGGACGGTTAACATCCACGCCGATACCCACTGTGCCTCTGGGCTGGCACCTGACTTGGCTATGCTGTAGAAACACGGAGGATTCGTGACAGCGGCTGGTACCCCAGTAAAAAATGGACTCCAAACAGCAGAATTCCTAGAGGCGTTGTTCTTACCCCAGAAGATCGCTGCAGTAACAACCGAGGGCCAGCCCTGGCCCGTGTGGCTCAGTCGGTTGGGCACTGTCTCATGCACTAGAAGGTTGCCAGTTTGATTCCCAGTCAGGGCACATGCCAGGTTTGGGGCTCAGTCTCATGCAGAAGGCAGCCAATAGATGTTTCACTCTCACATCTATGTTGAATGTGGTTGGGGTTGTGTGTGTGTGTGTGTGTGTGTGTGTGTTTTCTTTCTCTCTCTCCTTTCCTCTCTCTCTCAAAATCAATTTAAAATCTTTAAAATAAAAGGAAACCTGAGGGACATAGCACAAAAAATTCCGATGAGGCCGAAACTGGTTTGGCTCAATGGATAGAGCGTCGGCTTGGGGACTGAAAGGTCCCGGGTTCGATTCCGGTCAAGGGCACGTACCTTGGTTGCGGGCATGTCCCCAGTAGGGGGTGTGCAAGAGGCAGGTGATCGATGACTCTCTCATCGATGTTTCTAACTCTCTATCTCTCTCCCTTCCTCTCTGTACAAAATAAAAAATATATATATTAAAAAAAAATCCTGATGAGGCCTGAGGAAATAGATGTGCTGAAACATGTGCTACATTTGCAGCCTCTTCCCCCTCCACCCAAGACATTGAAGTGGTTCCCAGGCCTTGGGACCATGCCCCATGCATGATTCACGTCCCAAGCAGGACGTCACGAGATTTTATCGCGCTGCTCAGAATGATGGCAATCTATAATGTATGCGTTGTGGGTTTTTATCACCCTCACCCAAGGATATTTTTCCCATAGATTTTGTGGACGGAAGGGGCCACATGCTGACCTGACCAGCTCAGGGAAGGCCTGTGTGACGGTCTTACAAACTCAGAGACCTCAAGTCACCACAAAGGACGGTCTGAAATCAAACTTTAATTAAATACAGTGATGGCGGGCAGTTACCTCCTAGGCCCGTATCTTCATGACAAGGTCAACCTTTCCCTTAACTGAGCCTCTCTGTCTTTTTGCATCTGGGATAACATACCCTTGAAATGTCTGGGTAACTTGTAACTTCCCTTTTTCTGGAGTCCCTGGGCCCAAGCAAATGTGGTGGGTGCCAGGACAGATACCACAGAGTCCTTCATTATCATGTTCATTGTTCCTGCACCCGCCTGAGTATGTTATGTGTCCATCGTTTTACTTTTCAGCCAATCCCAGGGGTTTCCCACCGCTTTGCTTTATCCCGCCTCCTTAATCCATCATCAATGAGTTTCACGTAACCCACCTATATCCCTCCTTGGATGGCAATGTATAAATACGGATGTAACCCGCCATTCTCCGGAGCATGATCTCAATTCTTTGAGATTCTGCTTCCCGGCATATGTCGACAGTATGGCTCAAATAAACTCACAAAATTCTTTACAGGTATCAATGATTTTTTTTTTTTTTTTTATGTTAACAATTTCTAGTGAGAGTGGAAGGGAGGGAAGAGGGGAAAAGAGAGGGGGGAAACATCATTGGGAGAATTGGCTGCCGTCTCCACATGCCCTTTCTGGGGCTGGGGAACCTGCAACCGAGTCCTTGACTCTCGGTCCACAGGCCAACGTTCTAACCACTGAGCAAAACTGGCCAGGGCACGTATGCATTGTTCATTCCTGGAGTTTTCAGACCATGACTGACCGCAGGTAACTGAAAGCATGGAAAGCGAAACCACAGGTAAGGGGGAACCACCACACTCACGGCTTAAGCAACTGACCTTGCAATCCATCTTGTCCCTGGTTGTGGGCACATACCCAGTGGGGAGTGTGCAGGGGGCAGCCGATTGATGTTTTTCTCTCATTGATGTTGAGAGAGAGAGAATCATTGATTGGCTGCCTCCTGCACGCCCCACATTGGGGATCCAGCCCACAACCCAGGCATGTACCCTGACCGGGAATCAAACCGTAACCTCCTGGTTCATAGGTCTACACTCAACCCCTGAGCCACGCTGGCCGGGTTTTGCTTTTTAAAATCTATCTTTGCCGCTTTAACTTCAGTCTGTTCTCTCTAACAGTGCTCCTTTTTCCCACCTGGCAGGTCGGGGAAACAAGTCAATTTCTCAAACTCTGCCAGATCTCTGCCCATTTCCGGGGGGTGAGGCTGGGAGAGGGAGGGGAGGGAGGGGCGAGGAGGTGGCGGGGAGGTTTCCAGAGAAAGCTCCTGTGGAGAGGAAAGCTCCCATTTCCGGGCTGGGAGGTGGCAGAGGGGAGGAGCGGTGAGCCCTCCTGCCCTGCTGGGCGCCTTCACACCCAACCTCTGACACCGAGGTGTTGGGCCAGGGCTGTCCCTGCTGTGGGCACACAGCCTCTTCAGACTCTAGACTAGGGACCGCCCTCCCTCCCTCCCAAGGCTTTTGAGGTCCAGATTGGGGGGAGGAGGGGGGACCTCAAAACTGACCAACAGTCACATTGCACTTGCACACCATAGTGTCCTCCACTTGAAAACTCGAGGTGTGCCAGGCCAGGGACCGGAAGCATGCCAGGCCCTCAGCCCACGTGCCCCAGGTAAGGACCTGGAGGCTCAGGAAAGTGAAGGAACGGGCCACGTGCCCCAGGGGAGAGGGAACGCAGGTCGCTACCCGTCCCTCCCACCCCTCGCGTGCTCTCCCTGCAGGCACACGCTGCACGCCCAGCCCCTCCCTCTGCAATTAAGAAAAGTCCCTGGGAGGGCCAAAGACTGGAAGGCCTTTAGAGAAAACAACAAACCCTTAGGTATTGTTTATCTTTTGTTGCGGCTGCTGCTACTTAAGCCTAAAACAGGATACCGGTCCTTCCTCCCAGCCCCCCTTCCTGCCCACCGTGGCCTCAGCAGCCCCACCCCCACCCCCCGGGTGAAAGCAGCGGGAGCCTTCCTCTCTCCTTACCCGCGCGGCGCGGGGGTCACTTAGTTTGGGGTCCACTCCGCTCTCCAAAAAGCAGGGATCGGAGTGCAGGAGGCGGGCTGGGGAGGATTCCCGCCGCCTGGGAAAGAGGGAAAGGGCCGCCCGCCCGGCCCCACCGCCGGCACCTGCTCCCCAGAAGCTTCCGCCGAAGACACCGCCCCCCGGCGCCCGCCCCCCGCCCGCGGCCGCGCGCAGACAGAGGGAGCGCTGGCCCTTTAAGAGCCGCGCGCCGGGAGGAGGGCTGGGAGCGCCCCAGCTGCGCCCAACTCGCCGGGGACGTCGGGCTCCGGCTCCCGGGCCGGCTTCTCGCTCCGACCGGCTCCCTGCGCCTCCTCCCGGGACTGCGCGGGGAGGACCCGGGCCCGATCGGGGCGCGGGACCAGCGGGGAGGGTCCCCGGGCGGGCGGGAGGGAGGCGGGAGGCGCGCGCTCCGGGCAGCGCCGGCCCCGGGCATGGACAGCGGGAGCGGGGCGCGCGGGGGGCGCCGCGGGGCCGGGCGGCCGGGGCGCTGAGCCAGACAAAGGCTCGCTCGGGAGTTGCGATCGCTCGCTCTCGGGGAGCCGGGCCCCGGGCGCCCAGGACTGCGGGACCGACCCGGCGGCTGGCGGCTCCGGCCGGCCCCTCTCCCCCCCGTGGGCCGGCTCCGCGCGCCCGGACCCGCCCTGCCCGCCTCCCCGCCGCGGGCGTGGGAATCTGCCGCGGGGACCTCTGCGGCTCCCGCGGGGACCCGGACCGGGACTCCGTCCGTCCGCCCGCCCGCCCGCCGCGCGGGGAGCCAGGGCGCGTCGCCGGTTTCCGAGCCGCGCGGAGGGGACACGGAGCGGGCGGCCCCCGCGGAGCATGGGCGGCGAGCGGAGCGCGCCCGGACGGCCGTCCCCCCGGGCGGGCAGCCTCCCCGGCGGCCCCGAGGCGGCGGCGCGGCCGCGGCTGCTGCCGCTGCTGCTGGTGGCGCTGGGCTGCCTGGGCCGCGGCGCCGCGGAGGACGCCGAAGTCAACGCCGAGGTAAGGACCCCGACCCGCGCCCCCCGCACTCCGCCGGGGGCCGGCAGACTTGGGGGGCGGGGAGGGAGCCACGCCCGCAGCCCGCGTCCGGTCCAGGCTGTAGAAGGCGAGGAGACGAGCCCCCCAAGCCCCCCAGCTCCGGGGGGTGCAGAGAGGGGCCGGGCTCCCCCGGCTCTCCCTCTGCGGGGCGCCTCTCCCCAGACCCCGGGGGGCGCAGGGCTTGCCCCCCTTCCCCACCGCTCAGCCCTCCCTGGGCGCTGGTCCGCCCCAGCCCCGTCCGGAGCCGCTTCCCCCCACCAGCCCTGGCTCCCCTCCTTCCCTCCCCCCCGGCGGCCGATTCCTCGAGAGCCCGCGGGCGCCGTGCCGTCGGTTGCGAGTGGGGTGGGGGCTGCCCGGGGGGAGCGCGGACCGAGCGGGCGGCGCCCCCCGCGTCCCCGCCTAGAAAGCACCTGGTCTGGGGTCCGCCGAGGATCGCGGGGCCGGGATGGGGGAAGGGATGCAAACCTCCGAGACCGCGGACTCGGGTGGAAGGGGCGCTTTGGCGACTTTCTTGGGCTCTTGGACCCGAGCCGCGCCGCGGGCAGGTTGGGGCTAAGAGAGAAAGCCGGTCTCCCCGGCCTTCCGGGCCACCGGGGTGTCTGCGCCCCGGCCCCTGTGCGCCCCGGCGCCCCGGCTCCGCTCATCTTTTCACCCGGAGCCCGACCGACGTCCGCCTGGGGCCCCGACTCTGGGCCGGTCCCGTGGGCGTCAGGTGCGGCCTCCCGGGAAGAGCTGGGTCTGTAGCCAGTGCCAGCACCATCCTTCAGGGCAGGGGAGTGAGGGCACCAGCTCCATTGCCCCAAATTAAAAGTGGGGTCTTCTCCTTCCCCACCTGTGTGTTGATTTCAGAGAGGAAGGGAGAGGGACGGAGAGAGAGAGAAACACCCATGATGAGAGAATCATGGATGGGCTGCCTCCTGCAAGTCCCCCACTGTGGATGGAGCCCACAACCCGGGCATGCGCCCTTGGCCAGGATGGAACCTGGGACCTTTCAGTTCTCAGGCCCAGGCTCTATCCACTGAGCCAAACCGGCTAGGGCACCCCTTCTAGGGTCCGGTTCCCTGCCGGGACTAGGAAGGGAGAGTGGGTGGCCGGGGTAGACTCGGCCTCGGTGCCCTTGAGCCGCCTGCAGCCTCCCGCTGCTGCCTGCCGGGGAGATTTTCCGATGGAAGCCTGCCTCTCCCCGCCCTGCTTTAATAAAAGCTTGGAGGAAGGGCAGGGAATTCCTCCCGGCTCAAGTTACACCTCTCCCAGCTCCCCACCTGCTCTTCCCTGGCTCCCCGGGCTCGGGCCAGGGAAAGCTGCAGGGAGCCGGGGCCTGGCAGGGAGGCGGAGTGGGAGCCCAGGGTATGCCCAGTGCAGCCGCCTCCCCCTCATTCACAGGGACAGGCACTGGCGGGGGGGGGGGGGGGGGGGGGGGGGGGGGAAAGGAGCTTCTGCGATGGGTGTGCCGCTCAGCCTGTGAGCCAGGTACCAGGGAAAAGGGGCTGGACCCACCTGCCACTCTCTGGAGTGGAGTGCTAAAGGATTGCAGGTCACAGACCCACCCGGAGGGAGCCGTTGTTAATCCACTAAGAAGGAATGGCATCGGGGCACGGGAAGTAATTACGGACCACGCTGGAATTGGGTGGCCGGGAGATGAGGTCCCGGGACCTGCGGTCTGCAAGGGCTTCCTTCTCTCCTTCCTTTGCTTCTGCTCCTCTGTCACCCCCTCCTCTCCCAGGACCTGGTGGGGGAGTCACAGACGATGGCCCCAAGTCTCTGGTGGCATTAGCTAGAGATTCTGAGAGTGACCTGCAGCCTCTCTCTTGCGGAGAATTTGGGTTTGGCTGTTGCTGGAGGAGACTGGAAGGTTTAGGGAGCCCAACATGGAAACCAAGGTAGATAGAGGGCTAGAGACTTGGGGGGGGGGGGGGGCGGGGGTCCCTGCTCCTGGAACTGGCTTTGGGGTACAGACTGTTCCTTGGCGTTTCGCCAGGTTTGTCCAGATCTAGGCCCAAAGAGTCGAATGGCTTCAGCGGCCAGAGCATTTGCCAGGAGGCTTGGGGACCGTTGTCCACGCTCTCTAAGACCGGCCTCAGAGACTCCTGGGCCTGGCCTGCACCCTGTGGGCTCTAGTCCTCGTCCTAGAACTGCCCCCCCCCCCACTCCCCAGCTCCAGGCCTCAGGTCGGTCATGGCTGGCACCTTCTCTGAGCATCCTGGTCACGGTGCCAAGGCCAGCCCCTCTCCCTCCCGGGCAGAAACCGTGGGAGTTCCACTGGACTAAGCAACCAGGAGGAAGAGAGGGATAGACAGTTAGAAACATCGATGAGAGAGAAACATCAACCAGCTGCCTCTGCTGGCAGCCACCTGCCACCTACCTGCCAAGCCCCTCCCTGGAGAAAGCTGTCTTTTTTCTTTTTTAATACATTTGTATTGATTTCGGAGAGGAAGGGAGAGAGAGAGAGAAACATCCATGATGAGAGAGAATCATTGACCGCTGCTTCCTGCATGCCCCACACTGGGGATGGAGCCCACAGCCTGGGCCTGTGCCCTGACCGGGAATCACACTGTGACCTCCTGGTTCCTAGGCCGATGCTTAACCACTGAGCAGCCAGGCAAGACTGTCTTTCTTACAGAAGCCACCTCTGAGTTACTCTGCCCTGTCCTACTCTCTCCCTGGGATGGCAGGTGCCAGGCTCCAGCTGTTCTGGGCTGGAGCTTCCCCCCTACCCCCACCCCCACCCCCACCTACATGCAGGCCTCACCTGACTGAGGAAGCAGCTGTAGCTCCTAGCCTTCCTCTCCCCCCCCCCCCCAACCCCTGTTCCCTGTCCCTCCCTCAGCACCCCTGAGTCCAGGTCCCTTTCAGATCCATCCCATTCTTGTTGGCTATGGCACCTGGCCTGCTCAAACGCCATTGGTTTCACCAGAGAAGCTGTGGTCTCTTCCCACTGGCCCCCGCTCCCCAGGTGTGATCTCAGGCCTCAGCCAGCCCCATCCCTCTCTGTACAAAACCAATAAAATACAAAAAAGAGAGAGAAAAAAAGGAAGGGTATTAATAAGAGTATAGGAGGGATGGCCAGGCTGCCAGAGGTCACAGGGATGGTGCAGCTGCCGCTAAAGCCTGGGCACGCTCCCCTTTCCTGCGTGCCTTTCTGGCCCCCACCTGGCTGCTGAGCAGATGAGCAAAAGGAGGGCGGGGCTGGGTCAGCTTGAATTCTGGTTTTGACCTCCAGACCTGACTGGGGAGCCACAGGCCCAAGTTTCCCGTGCTCCGATCTCCGCAGGCACTTTCATGTTGGCCACCCCTCCTATACTCTTATTAATACCCTTTCTTTTTTCTCTCTCTCTCTTTTTTGTATTTTATTGTTTACAGAGAGGAAGAGAGGGATAGACAGTTAGAAACATCGATGAGAGAGAAACATCGACCAGCTGCCTCTTGCACAGCCCCCACTGGGGATGTGCCCGCAACCAAGGTACATGCCCTTGACCGGAATCGAACCTGGGACCCTTGAGAAATTGAGTCTGCAGGCCGACGCTCTATCCACTGAGCCAAACCAGTTTCAGCTTAATATCCTTTCTTAAATACAGAGCGGCCACTTCGGAGGCCCCGGCCGACCTTTGAGGCAAGTGTGAGCCTTGTCTTTGGCAACCCTTCCCTTCTCCCACCCATCCCTGCTTTTCAGTCTGTTCTCTTTCTACTGACAAACCATCCCTCCACAATGCATCTGCAAACATCCCTCCCCCCCCCCAGAACTGGGCTGCTGGGTGCCGCCAGGGCCCAGGATCGGATCGGGCCGTGCCCCTCATGCCCAGCCCTTTGCCGGGTCCCTGCTTTTGGGGGGCTGCTCTGGGGTCCCCTCAGTCCGCTGCCTCCGTGAAGGGCGCCCTCCTTGTTTGAACAAAGCATCTGTCCGGTCTGCGCATTCCAACCTTTGGACACACAGCTCACCTTGCTCCACCCAAGGAGGGTGGGGAGGAAATGACATGGAAACACACCCAGAAATGACATAGGAACACCCCCCCCCGCCCCAAGCCTTCCTCCGAACCCCAGCACCCACTGCCCGAGTTCTCTGATGCCCACACAGAAGGGCAATGCTGGCCAGAATGGAAAAGCCCCTCCTTGCCAAGTGCTGGGTTTGGGCTGCCCCCTCCGTCCGCCTCTTGTTGCTGCTCCAGATGTGCCCTCTGTGAGGCCAGCTGTGGTCAGCGCCCATGAAAGTTGGTGCTATATTGCTGAAACCGGTGTGGCTCAGTGGATAGAGCGTTGGCCTGCGGACTGAAGGGTCCTGGGTTCGATTCCGGTCAAGGGCGTGTGCCTTGGTTTCGGGCACATCCCCAGTGGGGAGTGTGCAGGAGGCAGCTGGCTGATGTTTCTCTCTCTCTTGATATTTCTAGCTCTCTATCCCTCTCTCTTCCTCTCTGTAAAAAAAAATCAATAAAATATATATTTTTTTTAAATAAAGTTGGTGCTATAGACTGAATGTTTCACCAATGCCCCCCCAAATTCATATACTAAAACCTAACTCCCAAGGTGACAATATTGGGGCCTTTGGGAGGTGGGGAGGTGAGGAGTAGAGAGCCAGCGTGAATGAGATTAGTGCTCTTACAAAAGCTGCTCCAGAAAGTTCCTTGCCCCGCCCACCATGTGCGAACAGTGAGCATCCGGGAAGTTTGCAGCCAGGAACAGGGCCTGCAGGGATCCTGACCTCGGAAGGCACCCTGAGTGTGGACTTTGGCCTCCAGACCTGTGGGAAATAAATAAACTGCCAGCATCCAGTGAGGGTCCCAGCCGTGAGCCAGCCTTGGTGAATGCCCCCATCCTGTTGCCTTTGATGGTTGAGCTACCGGAGCCGTGGCACCTGGTAAACACTTATAACTACGTCCAGATCAGCTGTCCATGCTGGTCCTTGGCTCCGACACCACCCTGACCGTCTCCTAAGAGCACCCTTGAGGGTAAGAGCCAGCCTCATGTCTTACACTGTGGGCATGGCCCCTGGTACACAGGAAGTTCTTACAAAATGGTGGCAAAGCAGTGACAGTGAAGAGCAAACGACATTGGCTACTGAGCAAGCCATGGAACCCATCCGAGCCTCAGTTTCCCCATCTCCAGAATGAGAATAGTAAGAGCATCTACCGGGTGGAGTCACTGGGCAGAGTCTGCGTTCACGTGTAAAATGCTGACTAACCGCTGTGCGCAGTGACCTCAGCTGGGCCCAGCAGGATCCCTTGCTTTTTTGAGCACCTTCAGCCCATTTGGTTCCGTCCTGGGCATCCCCACAGCTGTTTTGTAAGCATTTTCACATTAATTCTGGTATTGACTCTAAGCATTTCTGCTGTCATTTCCCCATCGTACAGAAGAGGAAACTGAGGCAGAGTGAGAGGAAAGTCCCCAGCCCAGGGTGGCAGAGCTGGGACCTGCACCCAGTCGGTCTGGCTTGGAGCCTGAGCGTGAGGGTTCAAGCCTGCGGGTCAGAGCCAGGGAGTCATCCTGTGGAAAGGCCCAGGCAGGGCCTGCTGGGCTCCAGCCAAGAGGGAAGGGGATGATGGAGGTGAGGTTGGCCGAACCTGGAGCCCAGCCCCACCCCCACCTCACCTGTCCGGCCACCCAGGCTCTGCCCTGTTGACATCCCCATCTAGGAGATGAACACCTCTGAGGGTTTCCAGGTGAGGCCCGGGCCTGGCCCCCAGCTAGAAACCATTGGCAAACGGGCCTCTTTCACCCCACCCTGCCCACCCACTGGCCAAAGGACCCTGCTGCTTCTTGCTGCAGGTTAAGGAAAGCCAGGCAGGCTGGGAGGCCACAAGGTAAAGAAGAGAGCTCAGTGGATATATCGGACTGAAAGGTCCCAGGTTCAATTCCGGTCAAGGGCATGTACCTTGGTTGTGGGCACATCCCCAGTAGGAGGTGTGCAGGACGCAGCTGACGGATGTTTCTCTCTCCTCGATGTTTGACTCTCTATCCCTCTCCCTTCCTCTCTGTAAAAAATCAATAAAATATATTTTAAAAAAGAAGAAGAAGAGGCAGGAACACAGACCAAAAGCCTCCTTCCTGCTTCTCTGTCTGCACAGCTCCACACCCCCCAGAGCCCCTTCTCCCACCTGCAGCTTTCCCTTCCCAAAGGGCAGTTCTAGAATCGCTCAGAGAGGGACCCTGCTGCTCCTAAAGGTAGTAAATCATCTGCCAAGGACCGGGTGGCCTGGCCGGCGCCCTCTTCCTTCAACGGCCTTGGGGCCGGTTAGGTCACCTGTGCTGTCACCCTGGGCGCCCGCTGGGGAGTGGACATTGGGCAGAGAAGGGCCGGGGGCTGGGAGGAGTGGCCAAAGCCTGCTCCGTGGACGGGCAGGTTTCTGCTCTGCCCGAAGAGGGAGCGAGCCCCCCCGTCTTTTCAGGGGAGCAGGCCTGACGGGACCCTGGCCCAGTGGTGGCCCGTGGAGGTTTCGGTGAAGTAGCTGGACTTGATGGCTTTGAGGTCCCTTCCAGGCTGAGACCGGGGGAGCCCAGGCCTGCTCAGGGTCACCTCACTGGTAACACGGGCGCCTGGCTCAACCCCATGGACAGGGTTGGGCCCCGCGGGCCTGGGGTGCATGCCCTGCCTCTGCAGAGTCTGTGGCTCCCCCAGCCCCCCAGGCTCATCCTCCCTCTCTGTGTCCATCCCGCTCTGTGCCCGGCACGGCCTTGGCTTGCTCCCAAGAGCCCTCAGACTGCGACACGGGGCGGGGAGGGAGCACAGCGAGGCCCCAGCGCCCTGCAGGGTCTGTGCACCCCCGGCTGGCCCAACGAGATGCCTCTGTGCCTGGTCTGCCCCAGCGACTGTCCTTATCGCCAGGGCTCCCCGATAAGGCCGGTGGGCGGAGCTGGCTGGAGGAGCTGGCGGCGGTGACAGCCGCAGCCCTCGGCCCCTGCCCCCACGGCGGTGCTTAATGCACGGCATCGATCCATCTGGAAGCTCTTCCCAGACACGCCCTCCCTGCGGGCCTGCCTTGGCATTGTCTCCGCAGTCCTGGGGGGGCAGCCCGGCTGCCGTGGCCCAGTGCCCAGACTCAGCGGGAGCGGGGGAGCGCGGGGAGGAGCAGACGCCCTCCCCAGGGCCTTTCCTCCTGGGAAGGGCCGGAGCCCCGCATCCCCAGCCACAGGCCAAGAGGAGCTGGTGCTGCCTCGCAAGCAGCCAGCAGCCTGGTCCAGGCGCCCTGCTGGTGGGCGCTCGCTGTGGCCAGATCGGCTGTACCACCCCGTGGGCCACTCGCCCTCCCTGAACCTCCCCGTGTGTATAACGGGAAGGGGGCTCTTGCTGCATGTACGGCCTCTCCTAGGGGCAGGGGGCCAAGGGTCCCCTCTCAGATGCCTGATGGCCCCGCATCTCCTGGCCTGGGCCCAGCCACTCACCTGAAGCATCTGTGCCCCCACGTGGAGCTTGAGAGAAATGGCAGAAGGAGCCAGGATGAGCGGGCGGGGTCTTCGGGATGGGCTGCAGGTAGGAGGGGCCTCGTGGCTCCAGAGTTCTCTCTGGAACCTTCCCTGCCTCCTACCCAGTGACCCCCGTGGAGGAGGTCCCTCTACTCTGCTGCTGACTGACCTCCCCGAGCCTCAGTTTCCCCGGTGTGGCCCTCCACCTGTGAGACTCGTGAGGGGAGGGGAGGAGGCCCCTTGGATAAGGGACAGTCTGTCCCGTCCCCCCCCAAACACAGACACACAGGGGACACAGCCCCTCCCCGCCTCGGTCAGCCATGGCCTGGGACATGGCTCCCCACTTTGTCCCATGGCGGCAGAGCCCCTCGGGAAGCTGGGGCTTAGGGTGCAAGCAGCCCCGCTGTGCGCCCCTGTCCCACCCCGTTCCCTCCTGGGCGGCCACGCTGGGCACCGCGGGGGGGGGGGGGGGAGAAACTCCCCCTGGACACGGACAGGAGAGGCCACAGTCCGTGCGGGTGGCGCAGATGGATTGGCAGCTCCCATCCGTCCGAGCTGCCGGTCCGTCAGGCACCCTCTGCTGCTTCGCCTCGTCATTCAGAGGTTTGACCTCTGGGCCCAAACTGTGCGTCTGCTCCCCCCACCCTCTCCCATGCCACCCGGCCTCCTCCTCCGCTTCTGCCTCTCCCCCCGGTGATGGCCTGGAGGCCTTGGTCACCAGGAGGCTGAGGGTTCGAGGCTTGGCGGAAACCGAGATGGAAGCTCTTGGCGTCCCTGAAGCTCACACAGGTGCTCGTCTGTGTGAAGGAGGGTCCGTGTGAACCGCAGCCAGAATTAGAGGCCCCCACCCCCACCCCCACGCCTGACCCATGTGGCTCAGGGGTTGAATGTCGACCTATAACCCAGGAGGTCACTGTGTGACTCCCAGTCAGGGCACATGCTTGGATTGCAGGCTGGATCCCCAATGGGGGGGCGTGCTGTGCTTCTCTCTCATCATTGATATTTCTGTCTCTCTCTTTCTCTCCCTTCCTCTCTGAACACAGTAAAAAAAAAAAAAAAAAAAATATATATATATATATATATATATATATATATATATATATATATATATGTTTTGTTTTTTTTTAAGACTCTTCCTCATGCCATGCCCTCTGCTGGGCTCTGAGCTCCTCCCTGCAGACAGGCCCAACTGGCTCCCCTCCCCCTCCCCCACCCCAGGGCCCAGCCTGAGCCTCCCCCTCCCTGCCCTCCTGTCACTCAGCAGACACTGCTAATCAGCAGGGATATTTTTACTTTATGCAAATAGTGATGTCAGGTGCCCTGCAGTCAGCAGCAGCCCCGCCTCCTCCGGCTGCTCCCTCTCCCTGCGGGAGCTGAGCTGGCCTGGCACCAGGGCCTCACCTTCTAGACCTCTCTCTCCAAGCTTCTCCGGGAGAAGCTTCCATTCGGGGTGGCGGTGTCCCCCCTTAGACATACACTCAGGAACTTGGGGAACAGTTCCCCGGGTTTGGAAAGAGCAGGAGCGGAGGGGAGGTGCCCAGGCTGTGCCCGTGTCTGGTGGAGCCCGGGAAGGTGCCCTGGGCTGGGCTGGGCGGGGAGGCCACCCGCCTCCCCCAGCTGCCCCCCCCCACTGAGATGTGCAGCCCTCAGGCCCTGTTGGAGCCTGGAACCTCCAGCCCTGTTGGTAGAAGCAAAAGCCTGCCCTCCTGGGACAGCCGGACAGCCCAGCTCTGTCACCAGGGCACGTTTATTGGGCACGTTCCCCGCCCAGCTCAGTGCGAACGCTAGCGTCCCCACTTAGTCCCCACAGAAACCCGAGGTGGGAGGCAGGTCCTCCGGAGCAGAGCCACGCCTCCATGAGGCCTGGCTGGAGGTGTCCCCAGCCCTGTCGGTACCCAGAGCCCTGGCTGGTCTCAGCCCCCGCTCTGCCTCCTGGGCCTGGGGCCGTTGCCCGGGCCTGAGAGGCCTGTGGCTCTGACCGTGTCTCTGCGCTGCCCTCCCGGGCCCGGCAGCGCTCCCTCCAGCGGCAGTCTGGGGGCTGGGGGCCGGATACCAGGGCTGGGCTGAGGGTGGCACTGAGGGAGCAAGTCCCCGAGGAGCTGGCTGGGACACTGGGTGGCAGGCAGACGGGGGCGTGGCCCTGGCCAGCTGACCCCTGGCCAGCAGCCCAGCGCAGCCACCATGTTCGGTCATCCTCCTGCCTTGTGGGTCCATAGCAGGCCTTCAGGTCCCGTCATGCGGGGGCTGAGAGGGGGGGGGCACCCAGAGACCCAGGGCGGGTACCAAGGACACCTTCCCATGTGGCCGAGGCCCCAGAAGTCCCTGGCCTCGCCGGGACGGGTTTGGCTCAGTGGATAGAGCGTCGGCTTGGGGACTGAAGGGCCCCGGGTTCGATTCCGGTCAGGGGCATGTACCTTGGTTGCGGGCATATCCCCAGTAGGGGGTGTGCAAGAGGCAGCTGATCAATGACTCTCATTGATGTTTCGAACTCTCTATCTCTCTCCCTTCCACTCTGTACAAAAATCAATAAAATATATTTTTTTTAAAAGAGAGCCAAAACCAGTTTGGCTCAGTGGATAGAGCGTCAGCCTGCAGACTCAAGGGTCCTGGGTTCGATTCCGGTTGGGGGCATGTACCTTGGTTGCGGGCATATCCCCAGTGGGTGGTGTGCAGGGGGCAGCTGATCGATGACTCTCTCTCATCGATGTTTCTAACTCTCTGTCCCTCTCTCTCCCTTCCTCTCTGTAAAAAATCAATAAAATATATTTAAAAAGAAAGAGAGAGAGAGAGAGAGAGAGAGAGAGAGAGAGAGAGAGAGGAAGAAACCACCGCAGGAGGTGAAAGCAGGGAGAGGGAAATGAGATAGGGTGGCTCTGGGCCATGGTGGTGGCGGTGGTCTGACCCAGGCCGTATGTCTCCAGAGCCAGCCGTGCTGACCCGCCCTGGCGGTCTCCCCTTTGCAGAACTGGCTGCGGCTCTACGGCTACCTGCCCCAGCCCAGCCGCCACATGTCCACCATGCGCTCCGCCCAGATCCTGGCCTCGGCCCTCTCCGAGATGCAGCGCTTCTACGGAATCCCTGTCACCGGCGTGCTGGACGAGGAGACCAAGACGTGAGTCCCTCCGGCAGGCCCTCCCCCGTCCTCCCTCCTGGCCCCTGCCCGCCTCCTGGCCCCTGCCCGCCTCCTCCTGGCCTCTCCCCCCTCCCGGCCCCTGCCCGCCTCCCGGCCCCTGCCCGCCTCCTCCTGGCCTCTCCCCCCTCCCGGCCCCTGCCCGCCTCCTCCTGGCCTCTCCCCCCTCCCGGCCCCTGCCCGCCTCCTCCTGGCCTCTCCCCCCTCCCGGCCCCTGCCCGCCTTCTCCTGGCCTCTCCCCCCTCCCGGCCCCTGCCCGCCTTCTCCTGGCCTCTCCCCCCTCCCGGCCCCTGCCCGCCTCCCGGCCCCTGCCCGCCTCCTCCTGGCTGCTCTCGGGAGGTCTTGGCACACGGAGTCACCAGCGAAGCGTGGTCTAGAGTAGAGAGGACCCATGGTTGGGCCCTCTGCCGGCTCTGCTTGGTTGGGGGTGGCTGCCTGAAGCCCGGGGCTGAGAAAGCTCCCGAGGCCGAGGCCCAGCGTGGCCACCGGAGCGGAGGATGGATGAGTGACGTCCGCCATCACTCATGGGAACGGAGGGATTTGGTAGCATCCGGGCCTGGGAGGGGGCCTCACCGTCAGGCTCTGCGCGGAATGGGACACAAGTAAGGTGACCAGATCGCCCTGCTTTTGGCGGGACAGTCCCGATTTCTAACAAACTTTCCCGCGTCCCGCTGCGTTTTAAAAAAAAGTCCCGATTCTCACCAAAACCGGTTTGGCTCAGTGGATAGAGCGTCGGCCTGCCGAGACTGAAAGGTCCCCGGTTCGATTCCGGTCAAGGGCATGTGCCTTGGTTGCAGGCACATCCCCAGTGGGGGCTGTGCAAGAGGCAGCTGATTGATGTTTCTCTCTCATCGATGTTTCTAACTCTCTATCCCTCTCTCTTCCTCTCTGTAAAAAAAAAAAAAAAAAATCAATAAAAAATATATATATATTTTTTAAAAAGAATTCTTTAAAGATTCCAAAAATCGGGACTTTTTTAAAACGCCGCGGGACGCGGGACAGATTGCTGAAAACCGGGACTGTCGGGCCACCTTACCCTAAGAGGCAGCTGGAGGCCGGGGGGGCGGGCGGAGGGGGAGCCCAGAGGGGGCAGGCTGGGGCTCACCCCGCCCCGCCCGCGAGCAGGTGGATGAAGCGGCCGCGTTGTGGGGTGCCGGACCAGTTCGGGGTGCACGTGAAGGCCAACCTGCGGCGGCGGCGGAGGCGCTACGCCCTCACCGGCAGGAAGTGGAACAACCCCCACCTGACCTTCAGGTAGGGCCCCGGCGCCTCCCCTTCACCCCGTCTGAGGCTTCGGGCTTCTCCAGGGGCCTCGTCTGGAAGGTTTCCTTTCTCAGCAGCCCCCGCCCCCCGGGGTGCCCCGTACAGACAGTCCAGACCCACCCTGGCTGCCACGCCAGCCGCGGCTGCTCACCCCAGGCTGTCTTCCTCCGGCCTTCCTCTCTCTCCTCCTTCCCTCCCTCCCCCCCCCCCCCAGCTGCCTGGCCTGGCCTCCCTGCACCCCCACAGTGGGGCCTCCACAGTGCGGGGATGGGGTGTCAGGCACCAAAGGGTGGGGAGGAGAGGGGCTGGAATCCCGGCGTCTCAGCAAGTCCCCTGCACCATCCTTAGGCACCATCCTCGGGCTCGTGGCGGTCCCCAGGGGCTGCTCTTCCTGTGTCTGTCCAGCCCCGGCCCCCCCAGAGCTCCCTGGCCCGGGAAGAGCCGCTCCCACGGCCTCTCAGACCCCGGCCCCCAGTGAGTTCACGGGCGGCCGGCTTCCCGGAGATCCGTCCAGCGCAGACGCCGCCTCCGATTTCACGCGCTCCTTCCTTTCATCCTCCCGGGACGCCACGGGGAAAGCACTCACCTTGACCCGCTTTAGGGACTAGGAACCTCAGGTTCAGAGAGGGGACGCGCTCGCCCAAAGTCACCCAGATAATGGCCTTGACCTCAGGTCAGCCTGACCCGGAAGCCAACCTTCAGAACCACCAGCCCCGTGGGCCCCAAACCTCAGCCATTTGCGTTGCTCTGTTTGGGGTCTTTCAGCTGCATACTCCCCTGTACGTTCATTTCCTTAGCCTTTTCTTCCAGAAAAATAGGCCTATTTTGGCACAAGGCAGCCTTCTTTGGTAATATCCTAATGAGTCCCTGGTTTTGACATTCCTCTTTTTCTTTTTCTTTTTCTTTTTTTTTAAAATATATTTTTTTATTGATTTTACACAGAGAGGAATTGAGAGGGATAGAGAGTTAGAAACGTCGATGAGAGAGAAACATCGACCAGCTGCCTCTTGCCCACCCCCGACTGGGAATGTGCCCGCAACCAAGGTACATGCCCTTGACCGGAATCGAACCTGGGACCCTTCAGTCTGCAGGCTGACGCTCTATCCACTGAGCCAAACCGGTTTCGGCGACATTCCTCTTTTTCAAATTCACCTCCAAGCAGACTAAATGGCTGATATTTCAGCCATTGTTGTTAAATCGGTTCAGATCTTTTCTTTTTGGAGAAAGAGAGAGAGAGAGAAACATCGATCGGTTCCCTCCCACCCATACACCGGCCAAGCGTCAAACCCACACCTCAGGCACGTACCCTGGCCAGGAGTCAAACCAGCAACCTTTCCGTGCACGGGCGACGCTAACCACTGATCAACACCGGCCGGGGCCCAACTCCGATCTTAGGCACGCTCCTTAAGGCCACGGTGTCCTGGCCTCCAACCCAGTGGGTGCCAGCAGCGGGCAGCAGCCCCAGGCCCTGGGCTCACGGGTCTCTCCCCCCCCCCCCCAGCATCCAGAACTACACGGAGAAGCTGGGCTGGTACCACTCGCTGGAGGCGGTGCGCCGGGCCTTCCTTGTGTGGGAGCAGGCCACGCCCCTGGTCTTCCAGGAGGTGCCCTACCAGGACATCCGGCTGCGGCGGCAGAAGGAGGCCGACATCATGGTCCTCTTCGCCTCCGGCTTCCACGGCGACAGCTCGCCCTTCGATGGCACGGGCGGCTTCCTGGCCCACGCCTACTTCCCGGGCCCCGGCCTGGGCGGGGACACCCACTTCGATGCCGATGAGCCCTGGACCTTCTCCAGCACCGACGTGCACGGTGAGAACGGCAGGCCGGGGGCGGGCAAAGGAGCTGGGAACACAGGGCTGGGAGGGGAGAGGAGGGACCGTTGTACCCATTGCTCAGATGGGGTAGCTGGAGGCCGAGAAGTCAGAGCAGCTCAGCCCACACAGGCCAGGGGGCCAGGTCCCGGGCCGGGCCGGAGCTGACTGTGCCCGCTGCTGCCCCCCCTTAGGGAACAGCCTCTTCCTGGTGGCCGTGCACGAGCTGGGCCATGCGCTGGGGCTGGAGCACTCCAGCAACCCCAGCGCCATCATGGCGCCCTTCTACCAGTGGATGGACATCGACAACTTCCAGCTGCCCGAGGACGACCTGCGGGGCATCCAGCAGCTCTACGGTGGGTGAGCGGGCGGGCGGGCGGGCGGGCGGGTGGGCTCTGCACGACCACCTCTGCCCGGCCCCCATGCGGCCCAGCAGCTGCGGCTGTCCTGTTTTGTAGATGAGAAACTGAGGCCCAGAGAGGATGCTAGAAATCGAACCCAGAACCTACACCCAGAGCCCCCACAGTGTCTCCTGCTGGAGCCTGCGAGGAGGAGGAGGGAGGGGGTTCCATCCCTGACCCCCTCTGCTCCTAGCCTCAGTGATATTCTTCTTTTTTTAAAAAATATATTTTATTGATTTTTTACAGAGAGGAAGGAAGAGGGATAGAGAGCTAGAAACATCGATGAGAGAGAAACATCAACCAGCTGCCTCCTGCACGCCCCCCACTGGGGATGTGCCCGCAACCACGGCACATGCCCTTGACCGGAACTGAACCCGGGCCCTTCAGTCCGCAGGCCGACGCTCTATCCACTGAGCCACACCGGGCGTGGCGTCAGTGATAGTCTCATTAGACCAGAGGTTCCAGGACCCCATTCCTCCTCCTGTCGCTTCCAGTCCAAACCTGTCCTGGATTCTCGGCCCATATTGTCAGTTTATCACTTCGCAGTGTCCCCAGGCAGGTCTCCTGGGGCCAGTTTGCTGGGCCAGAGCCTGGGCCCAGTGCCCACACCAGGCACCTCACTGATACCGGCAATGCCCATCTTGCTGGGCACCTGGCAGACATGCCTCACTGGGTCCTGGCAGCCTGGGAATCAGGCCCGTGTTCCTGGCTCTGTGTGTGTCCAGCGAGCCTTCGGGGGAACTGGGGAAACTGGGGCACAGGGACCCAAGCCCAGTGTGGGAAGGTCCACGCAAGGGCTCTGTGGAAGGGGATGGAGATTCTCCTGAGGATGGGGGTGTGGGGAGGGGGTCTGCTGTGGACAGACAGGGCCTTCTTTTATTTTTATATTTTATTGATTTTTCATAGAGAGGAAGGGAGAGGGATAGAGAGCTAGAAACATCGATGAGAGAGAATCATCCATCAGCTGCCTCTTGCACACCCCCTACTGGGGATGTGCCCGCAACCAAGGTACATACCCTTGACGGGAATCGAACCTGGGACCCTTCAGTCCACAGACCGATGCTCTATCCACTGAGCCAAACCGGTTTCGGCCAGACAGGGCCTTTCCCTGGGGCAGGCCCTTCGCCTGGGCACAAGTGTCTCAGGCTGGGCCTGAGGTCCCAGGTTCTGAAGAGGACAAGGCTGGGTTCTGGGGTCTCCTCACTACCTTTTGTTTTGTTTTTTAATATCTTTTTTATTGATTTCAGAGAGGAAAGGAGCGGGAGAGAGAAACATCAATGATAAGAGAGAATCGCTGATGGGCTGCCTCCTGCATGTCCCCTCCTAGGGATCAAGCCCAAAACCTAGGCATGCGCCCCGCGCGGGAATCGAACCATGACCTCCTGGTTCCTAGGTCGATCGGTGCCCAACCACTGAGCCACACGGCCGGGCAGCTTTCTCATTCCTTGTCCCCGCTTCCTGGACCCTACAGGCACCCCAGACGGCCGGCCACAGCCCACCCGGCCCCTCCCCACGGTGACGCCCCGGCGGCCAGGCCGGCCGGACCACCGGCCCCCCAGGCCCCCCCAGCCTCCGCCCCCAGACGGGAAGCCGGAGCGGCCCCCGAGGCCGGGGCCCCCGGTCCAGCCCCGGGCCACGGAGCGGCCTGACCAGTACGGCCCCAACATCTGCGACGGCGACTTCGACACGGTGGCCATGCTGCGCGGGGAGATGTTCGTGTTCAAGGTCTGGCCCCGCCTGCCCGCCCTCCCGCCCTCCCACAGCCCCGGGCCGGGTTCGGAGTCCGAGAGCACCCACCCCTCCCCGCCCCCCAGCCGTGCCCGCCCGGCCGCTCAGCACCCCACTCCCTCACCGAGCAGCCCTGGGGAGCCAGGAGGCTAGACTGAGGAGCCCCAGCGAGGGGTGAGGGTCTCCCTGGAGTCCTACAGGCCCAGGGGTCTTCCTGCCCCCACACACTGCCCCTTCCACCCAGGGCCCCCCCAGTGCTGCCCTCGGGACCTCAGTGCCCGGTCCAGGCAGGGGGGTCCCGGCGGCCCCGCCCCCAGGCCCACTCACGCCCCGCCCTCCCCAGGGCCGCTGGTTCTGGCGGGTCCGGCACAACCGCGTCCTGGACAACTACCCGATGCCCATCGGGCACTTCTGGCGAGGCCTGCCCGGCGACATCAGCGCCGCCTATGAGCGCCAAGACGGCCGCTTCGTCTTCTTCAAGGGTGAGCTGGGGGGGCGGGGGCGGGCGGGACCTGAGGAGGAGGGGGAGGAGGAGGAAGAGGAGGGGGAGGAGGAGGGGGAGGAGGAGGAGGAGGAGGAGGGGGAGGAGGAGGAAGAGGAGGGGGAGGAGGAGGGGGAGGAGGAGGAGGAGGGGGGGAGGAGAAGGAGGAGGGGGAGGAGAAGGAGGAGGGGGAGGAGAAGGAGGAGGGGGAGGAGGAGGGGGAGGGGGAGGAGGAGGGGGAGGAGAAGGAGGAGCCGAGCCCGAGGCTGCCTGCAGGCTGCCTGGCTAGCAGGGCCATTCCGAGCCCGGGCTGGATGCAGGCGGGGCCTGGGGGGGGACTCCTAACCCTGTCACTTCCTTGCTGTGGGGTTTGGGCCCTTTATTCAAACTCCGTTTGTAAACTGGGATGGTGAGGCTACAGGGAACTCGCAGCAGCTTGGGCCTGACACAACTGTGCCCCCCCACACGTCCTCACAGTGTCCGATGGCCTTGGGCAAGCCCCGCCCCGTGTGTGCACGTGTGTGTGTGTGTGTGTGTGTGTGTGTGTACATGTTGCTCCAGCTCAGCGAGGGGGAGGGGGAGGGGGAGGGGGAGAAGGGGGAGGGGGAGGGGGAGGGGGAGGAGGGCCTGGCACCCATTGGGCAGCACTTTGATCACCTGTGTCCCAGGACCCCCACCCCCAGCTTCACTGAGGCAGCAGCTCCCCCAGGACAGGGCTGGGCCCAAACCCAAAGTGGGGCGCCCGGGGCCGTGGGCTGGGGCGCCCCAGGAGCAGCCTCAGACCCCGAGGCCCGACAGGGAGCTCTTCTCTACGGGAACCGCTGGGGGCGAGGGTTCCCATGGAAACGCAGGCCCTTAGATGTCGTGTGACCTGGGGGGGGGGGTTGGTGTGTGTTCAGGCGTGAACGGTGACATGCGTGTACTAGCATGTAAACGATCGTGTCACAGCTGTCCGTGAGTGCAGAGCGGGTGTGACACAAGGGCGAGCTGCATGGTGTGGCCGTCTGTGTCAGTGCCTGCCCTGTGTATGAGGGTGTGAGTGTTAACCGTGTGCGTGTGCGTGCGTGTGTGTGTGTGTGTGTGTGTGTGTGTGTGTGTGTGTAATGAGTGGATGTGAATGGATTGTGGGCCCAGAATAACCTTCGTCCGCCCCCCGCCTGCTCTCACACCTCCCGCCCCTCCCCAGGCGACCGCTACTGGCTCTTCCGGGAGGCGAACCTGGAGCCGGGCTACCCGCAGCCGCTGACCAGCTACGGCCTGGGCATCCCCTACGACCGCATCGACACCGCCATCTGGTGGGAGCCCACGGGCCACACCTTCTTCTTCCAGGAGGACAGGTGAGGCCCTGCCCGCGGGACACGGACCCCCACGCCTCGGCCCGCCCCAAGGGACCCCCCGGCCCGCCCCGAGGGACCCCCGGCCCACCCAGAAGGACCCGGGCCTGTCCTGAGGGGACCCCAGCCCACCCAGAGCGACCCCGGCCCGCCCCAAGGGACCCCGGCCCGCCCCGAGGGACCCAGGCCTGCCCCGAGGGACCCTGGCCCACTCAGAGGGGACCCCGGCCCACCCCGAAGGACCCCGGCCCGCCTAGAGGGGACCCCGGCCTGCTCAGAGGGACCCCGGCCCCAGGGACCAGGCGCCAGGCCCACGGGGCCCACGGTCTGTGCTCTCGGCCACAGGTACTGGCGCTTCAACGAGGAGACGCAGCGCGGAGACCCCGGCTACCCCAAGCCCATCAGCGTGTGGCAGGGAATCCCCGTGTCCCCCAAAGGGGCCTTCCTGAGCAACGACGCAGGTACCAGGCCGGCACCCTGCGGTCCACCCCCCACCACACACACACACACACCCAGCACCCTGCGGTCCACACCACACACACACACACACACACACACACACACACACCCAGCACCCTGCGGTCCGCCCCCCCCCACACACACACACCCAGCACTCTGCGGTCCACCCCCCCACACACACACACACCCAGCACTCTGCAGTCCGCGCACACACACACACACACACACGTGCACACACGGGGCGGGGCTTGCCCAAGGCCATCGGACACTGTGAGGACGTGTGGGGGGGACACAGTTGTGTCAGGCCCGAGCTGCTGCGAGTTCCCTGTAGCCTCACCATCCCAGTTTACAAACGGAGTTTGAATAAAGGGAACCCCACAGCGAGGAAGTGACGGGGTTAGGAGTCCCCCCCCAGGCCCCGCCTGCGTCCAGCCCGGGCTCGGAACGGCCCTGCTAGCCAGGCAGCCTGCAGGCAGCCTCGGGCTCAGCTCAGAGCCAGAGGATGGGACTCCTCCCAGGTGCCCGCTCACCCCCCTGGCAGGGAAGCCAGATCTCTGTCCTTGTAACCGGGCGACAGGGAGCTGTGGCTTTCACCTCTCCAGGGTGGCCTCTGGCGAGCTCCCAAGAGCCACAGCCCTGGTTCTCAGGCTCCCTTAGGGCTCTGCGATGGCTCAGGTGACCACCCCGCCTCTGTGCGTGATGCCATCCCTCTGCCCCCACTCCTGGCTCCCTGCTCAGCGGGGTGTACACTTCCTGGGGCTGGTGAGACGTGGCAAGATGCCCAAGGCCAGAGAGCCGGGCTGAGGCGGTGCTGGGCTCCGCTCCAGGTCCGCTGCGGGTGGGCTGTGTGGCCTTGAGCGAGACACTGGCCGGCCTCATGCAGGGTGAAGCCAGACCTGGGACAGGGGACAGGAGACAGGGTACCCCTGACTGCAGCCTCCTGCCCCCTACACTGCCCTGGTCGGTGTCAGCCCCGCCAGGAAGCACAGGTGACCTTGACCCAGACCCTGCCCCTCTCTGCAGGGTCTGGGTCAAGGGCACCTGTAATTAGGTAGAGGCAGATTTGAAAACACTCAGGGAAGTCCAAACCGGTTTGGCTCAATGGATAGAGCGTCGGCTTGGGGACTGAAAGGTCCCAGGTTCGATTCCTGTCAAGGGCATGTACCTTGGTTGCAGGCACATCCCCAGTAGGGGGTATGCAAGAGGCAGCTGATCGATGACTCTCTCTCATCGATGTTTCTAACTCTCTGTCTCTCTCCCTTCCTCTCTGTACAAAATCAATAAAAATATTTTTTTTTAAAAAAAGAAAAGAAAAGAAAATGCTCAGGGAAGCAAGTAAAAGGAGGTGGTTTGGTGTGTGTGTTGTCCTGTCCTCACACCCAAGGATATTTTCCCATTGATTTTTTAAAATTTATTTTTAATATATTTTATTGATTTTTTTACAGAGAGGACGGAAAGGGATAGAGAGCTAGAAACATCGATGAGAGAGAAACATCGACCAGCTGCCTCCTGCACACCCCCTACCGGGGATGTGCCCGCAACCAATGTACATGCCCTTGACTGGAATCAAACCTGGGACCTTTCAGTCCGCAGGCCAACGCTCTACCCACTGAGCCAAATCGGTTTTGGCTCCCATTGATTTTTAGAGAGAGTAGAAGGGGGAGAGAGAGAGAGAGAGCGAGAGAGACATCAATTGGTTGCTTCCCACACACCCCCAACCTGGGACCGGGGATGGAGCCTGCAACTGAGGTCCGTGGCCTTGACCGGAATCGAACCTGGGACCCTCTGGTCCACAGACCGACGTTCTACCCACCGAGCCACACGGGCCATGACACCACCGGGAGGGTGCTCCAAGCCAGGGCTCCCGAGTCAGCACGTCCCAGCCTCCTGCGGGTGGGGGGGGGGTCTCGGCGGAGGTCGGGCCCCTTGCTGACCCCGCCCACCCGCTTGCCCCGCAGCCTACACCTACTTCTACAAGGACACCCGCTACTGGAAGTTCGACAACGACCGCCTGCGCATGGAGCCCGGCTACCCCAAGTCCATCCTGCGGGACTTCATGGGCTGCGAGGACCCGGGACCCCGGTGGCCCGACGTGGCCCGTCCGCCCTTCAACCCGGACCCGGACGCGGGGGCCGAGCCGGGGGCCGGCGGGGACGGCCCGGAGCGGGACGGGGGCCACAAGGCGCGCCCGGGGGCCGGGCCCGAGGAGGAGGAGGAGGAGGAGGAGGAGGAGAAAGACGGGGGCAGCCGCGTGGTGGTGCAGATGGAGGAGGTGACGCGGACGGTGAACATGGTGATGGTGCTGGTGCCCCCGCTGCTGCTGCTGCTCTGCATCCTGGGCCTCACCTACGCCCTCGTGCAGATGCAGCGCAAGGGCGCACCCCGCATGCTCCTCTACTGCAAGCGCTCCCTGCAGGAGTGGGTCTGAGCCGCCCCCCGCAGCCCCCACCACCCGCTCCTCCGGTGCTAGGCCCGGGCTGGCTGGCTGGCGGCGCCTGGGGCGCTGAGACTGCTCCTGGGCTGGGGGGGGACCCCCACCAGGCCCTCCAACATCCCTGCCAGCCCTGCCCCCCTGTTGTTTATTTATGCCCAGGTTCTGTGGTTTTGTGTCTGCACACTAACTGAGCATTGGTTTCTACCTTCCTGGCCGGGGGCAGAGCTTTCTCAATGGAGTTTAGCTCCAGACCAGGAATTAGGCCCCCCGCCCACCGCTGGCGAGGCCACAGCGCCAGCCACAGCGCCAGCCGTGGGGAGGGGCGGGTCAGAAGGCGCAGGTGGGAGCCTGGCTGAGCTGGGGAGGTTCTTCCCGAAGCCTGAGCCCCAGGGCCTGACCAGGAGCCCCCTCGGTCTTTCTCTGCCTTAGGAACAGCTGAGTAGGTGTGTGGGCTGCCAGGGCCACCCCCAGGCCAGGGGGACAGAGCGGGGAGGGGACCCCGGCCGTGAGTCCATGTCCTTCCCAGCCAACCTCTCACAACCCCAGCAGCCCAACCTCCTTGTGCCTACAAACCCTGCCCGCCCCTGGCCCCCACGTACCCCTGGAGCCCACGCCTCCTTATCTGTCTAGAGAAGGGGTTCTGGGCTGCCTTACCGAGGACCAAAGGGCGTCTGCCAAGGCCCCTCCGCCCCCCGTCTACCTTCTCTCCAAGCTCAGGCCCACCCAGGCCCAGTCCCATCCTCTTGCCCACACCTCCATCCTCAGGGGTCTCGGCACCCCGCCAGCCTCAGGCTCCAGCTACCAGTACGCCAGCCCTCCTGGGAGAGCGGGAGCTGACGGGTGCCCAGGCTGGGGTGCTGGGTGTCACAGAGCATGCCCACCACCTGTGTGGGTGCCCACAGCCCAGCATGCACCCGGCCTGGAGGGGGTCTCTTCCCCTGCAGCTCCCTCTCTCCCTGGGCTCTGGTGGGAGGGCCGGCAGGAGCCACGGGGCCCGGAGGCTCCGGGCTCAGCCAGGGTGCGAGCTGCCCCCTCCTCCTCTTCCTCCCCAAACCGAGCCAAGGCGAGGCTGAGGTGGGAAATGGTACTGTATCGCCGGCTCTGTCCCCTCTGCCCCCCGAGGCCCCGAGTCTCATGGGCTGGCCCCCAAGTGCGGGTCCAGCAGCGTCCGCCCCCTCCATCCCGAGAACGGAAGAGAGCCAGCCGAGGGGGGACGGGGGTCCGTGGCCGCCCCCATATGTGTCTTTCTGTAAATAACCTGCACTGATTAAACCGTATGGCCGGCAAAGCGTGGCCTCCTTTGTGAGAGGCCTTGGGCCCGAGCTTGCAGCTGGAGGGGCTACAGGTGACGAGAGGAGTCCCCAGCGGGAGTGGGGGGGCTGGGGGGGAGAGGGGACTTGTTCCCACACCGAACAGGCCTCGCTCCCAGCTCTGTGGGACTCCCTCCTGGGGCCCCTGAGAGGGAGGAGCCGGGGTAAGAGGGAGAGGCAGCGGCCCTCAATGGCTGGGAGGGGTTGGGGCAGGGGGCTGGGGTGGGTGGGACAGGAAGGCGTGGGGAAGATGTGTCATTCGTTCCTGGAGAGAAAGGGCGGGCCAGCTTCCCACACCCTGCACACCCGAAGCAGGGGGAGGGGGCGGGGAGGCCTGCACCCCTCCAGGCGGGGCTCCCAGCAGCCCGAGGACCAGCCGGGTCTAGAAGGAACGGAAAAGACGCCACTGTGGACGCCAGACTCCCCTCCCCTCGCGCTCTGCTCGGAGGGTGAGGCCACAGATCTGCCCGGACATCTTGGAAGCAGCAAGAAGGCTCGCCCGGGCTGGGTGCGGACCAGCCAGGAGAGCAGGGGACAGGCAGGGCCGCCCTCAGGGCTCCGTCAGCCTTGGACCGTGCCCCCCTACACACACACACACACACACACACACACACACACACACACACGCCCAGCCCGCTGGCTTCTGGGCCATCCTGCACCCCCAGGAATGCAATGATCGCTGGCATGGGCCCCACAACTCCTAGGACAGGGTCCTTCGGCCTGTTCCGGGCTCCTCCCGCCCCCGCAGCTGCACACCCTCCCCAGCCCCCCGGGCCCCACCCTTTCCTCTCTTTGTGTGGAAAACCGGCTGAGAGTCGGAAATGCTGGCCCTCGGAAGCCCCAAGGCCCATCAGGCCACACAGGGACCTTGGGGGGTGGGGAGGAGGGCCAAAGGGTCCAGGGAGGACTGCCTTCTAAGCTTCTCTGTGGCAGAAGCCATAGCACCCCGACCCAGGTCTGCCTTCAGCTGAAACCGTAGGGTCCCCCAGAAGCCCACGGTCATGGGTCAGGTGGAAGGCAGGTCGGGGCGCAGGAGCCAGAGGAGGAAAGGCCTCATTGAGACTCGGCAGCGGGGTCAGCCGTCAGGAAACTGCCTGAGGGGCCCCTCACCCCTACCCCGACCCCCAGACACTAGCAGCCCCAGCTTGATGCCCTGCTGCCCCCGCATTCAACAGGAGTCTGCATCTTTAAACTGGCTTTTTGATGAACTTGGCTGCCCCCTAAACCGGTGGTCGGCAAACTCATGAGCCAGATGTCAATAAACCAGATTGGCATTTCTTTGGAGAGCCACGTTTTTTAAACCTAAACTTCTTCTAACGCCACGTCTTCAACATAGACTCGCCCGGGCCGTGGTGTTCTGTGGAAGAGCCACGCTCCAGGGGCCAGAGAGCCGCCTGTGGCTCTCGGGCCGCAGTTGGCTGACCACGGACCTAACCTCACCCTGGGCCCTCACTGGCCCCATCCCGTCCGCACCTTTTGTTCCTGTAGGTTTTGCTGATTCCCAAGTCAGACAGTGAGGACACTGCCGAGGAAGGGGAAGGGGAAGGGGTCAAAGATGAGTCCCATAAACAACTCCAGCCAATATGACAGCCGGCGGCTTTTCCTCCGGCCTGTTTTCCTTCGATTTTGCAGAATGTGGAGTGGTGGCTGCAGCCCAGTGACCCGCCCCGGACCGCTGCTGGGGAGATGGACTGGAGGATGGTGGCGGCTACAGTGCCTGGCATTGGGCGGCCTCAGTCAACTTGCATTTTACTCGTGAGGACAATGGGGCTCAGAGAGGTGAAGTGACTTGCCCAAGGTCACACAGCCAGGACGTGGCCGTGCCGGGATTAGAACCTACAGGGGCCGACGGCCCACGGCCTCCCCGCCCGGAGACGGATGCTCCACCGCTGAGCCGCCCTGGCCTTCCCGCCCCGCACATTCTGGGCCTGGGAGACCCCGGGCCACCAACAGAGCCTCCTTTCAGGCCGGGCAGGGGCCATGCCGGCCGCTTCCTCCCCCGCTGACATGGCAGAAAAGCCTTTTTGTTGTGGCTCACACAGGGGCCATTCTCCTCGGGCTCCGGAGAAGGCCTGGCCGGCTTCCTGCCCGTCCACAGCCGCCCGCCTGCCCGCCCGCCCGGGCTGGGGGGACCCCGCCATGGAGGCTCCTCCTGCCCAGCGCGTCCTGCAGTCCCGGCTCCGGGGCCCCAGGTCGCTTCCCAACCCATGAAGTCACTCAGAGGGCAGAGGGCAGCCGCCCCTCGGCGATTCCAGCCAGTGCTGGGGGTTCCAGGCCTCAAGATACTTTCAGGGCAGAGCAGTACCCGCCTCAGCCCACTGCTCCGGCGACTGGATTCCTCAGGACCCACGGAGCCCGGGCAGAGGCCCCTGCCAGGCTGCTTGCCCGCCCGACCTGCCCCCTGAACTTGCTTGCCTCTGCGACGTTGCGTATGCTGTTCCCTCCTGCTTGAATACCCTTCCCTGCACCTTTCACCCCGCCCAGGTTGCAAGGATCCTTCCAAGGCCCGGGTTAAGGCTTCCCTTTCCACTTCCCCTCCCTCCGTCCCTCCTCGGGGTGAGTGTGTTTGTTCCCACCTCTGGCTCACCCAGCACCTGTGTCCAGGCCCAGCCTGCCGAGCGCCCAGATGCTGACTGTGGCTGCCTTGCTCATCACAGGCCGTGTGTCCGTGGGCAAGTCACTTCACCTGTCTGATTCTCCTCCCCTCGGAGGCTACCAGCCACACCTGATTCACACAGTTGGGAGGCTTGATGGAGCGGATCCTTGCAGACGGCTGGGATGGGCCTTTGTTACTAAGTCTCTGTTTCAGGTGCAGGGACCTGGAGGGCATCCCTCCTGGCCCTCCTCCCCAGGGCTCTGTGTGGCGTGGAGTCAAAGGTCACCAGCCCAGGGGACTGACAGGTGCGAGGACGAGGGACAATCAAGTCCCACCAGCTCCTCTCCCAGCTGCCCAGGCCTCTTCCTGCCGACCCCACTGGGGAGGGGAGCAGGGCTGGCCCAGCCCGGCCTGGCCCCTCCCAGCCCGGCCCCTCCCCGCCCGCAGCTCCAGCCCTCCTCCCCAGACCCTGGGCGGGAGGCCCGGCTCAGGTTTCCTGCCCCCCAAGTGTACCTGACACCCCCCACCCCCACACGTGCACCCACCTCGGTCTTGGCCAGAAATAGCCTCCCAACGCCACTGACAGCCCGGCTCACAGGCCCCTCCTGGGAACACGATAGCACGGCGCGGCCTTCACACAGCGCAGCCGTCCACGGGTGCCCGTTAGGGATCATCCCGAGCCCGTGGGGAGGGAGGGGCCCCGCTGGAGGCCGGCAATCTCCTCCAAAGACACACAGCGTCATCCTCAAGCCCGTGGGCTTCCCCACACCAACCTCCTTTCCCGATGGGGATCCTGAGGCCCCGGGCCCTGACCCTGAACTGTGTCTCCGGGTCCCCAGGCAAGGCTCTCCTCCACACCCCCTTGACACCCACCCTCTCCTCCCCACGGGGGGCCTTCCCTCTGCTCTCCAGCAGAGCTGAGCACAGGGTGTTCCGATGCACCCAGCGTCCCGATAAAGGGCGGTTTTTGTGCTTCACACACTGCGCACAGGAGCCCCCGTCCGGAACAGTCCCTCTCCTGTCCTGTGAGAACAGCTCCCGGTCCCTCTCAGGCCAGGGCTCTGGTAGAGCGGGCCCCATCCGATTGGTGGCCAGATGAGCTTGTGAACCAGGGTCAGCCAATCAGCATCCAGGGCATGGTTCAGGGGTGGGCAGGAAACTCACGTCTAGCCAATCAGGGTCTCCTGGTGGCTTTTTCTGGAGCTTTGGGGAGAGAGAAGCCCTATGTCTGGGGGGGATTGCTGAACTACGGGGGTAGGGGTATGAGCCTAGAGCTGCTGATGGGAGAGAGCCAGGACAGGGGGAAACGGAGCCTTGAAGATTCCAGAAGGCACCATGTGAGCACCTGGATCCAGCCATTCCTGAAGCTTTCTGGCTTGGGTTTTTCAGTTACATGTACCAATAAACTCCCCCCTTTTTTTTCTTAAGCCAACGTGAGTTGGTTTCGGTGATTTTAAAACGTTTATTCCAGCTGATGCCCAGGGTACCCAGGTGCATGTTTAGGTTAACGCATTATTCTTGCCAATCAAGGACTGTTCTCCGGACACAGCCCAATCCCAGGACCACCATCTCTTCAATCCTTGGATGTTCACTAGTACCCTGGGCTCATTCTGGGGTCCTGACACAAACCCCAGCTGCCTATGGCAACGCAGGACACTCGATCTCCTCCAGAGGCCTGGGAAGCAAGGAGCCAGATGGTGGCAGGAGGGCCCGGGGCGCCGTTAACTGTCACGTGGGCTTTTTCAGATTGCAAACGGTAACACGTGCGGGCCAATGGGAACAGCCAACGACTCCGAACATGCCGGCAATCCTTACCCTCTCTTCTGCTCCACCTTAGCGTGTTATTGTACCTCCCACAGGCTCTCCCTTACGAGAATATATTAATATATTTTATTTGTTAAACGTGAGTTCATTGCTGCCATGCCTTTTGCATTTAATACAGCATGAGATCTGGATGAGAAACGTGAAGGATCAAAGGCTTTTTCGTTATTTGCTGCCTGAATTAGGACGAACATGCGTTCTCATTCCCGTGACTACTCAAGGTATCTTTTTAAAACCGGCACCGGTTTGGCTCAGTGGATAGAGCGTCAGCGTGTGGACTGAAAGGTCCTGGGTTTGATTTCGGTCAAGGGCATGTACCTTGGTTTCGGGCACATCCCCAGTAGGGGGTGTGCAAGAGGCAGCTGGTCGATGATTCTCTCTCATCGACGTTTCTAACTCTCTATCCCTCTCTCTTCCTCTCTGTGAAAAATCAATAAAATATATTAAAATAAAATAAAATATATATATTTTTAAATTTATTTCAGAGAGGAAAAGAGAAGGAGGGAGAGAGACAGAAACATCAGTGATGAGAGATAATCATGGATCGGCTGCCTTCTGCACGCCCCTCACTGGGGATCGAGCCCACAACCCGGGCATGTGCCCTGAGTGGGAATCGAACCATGACCTCCTGGTTCATAAGTTGATACTCAACCCCTGAGCCACGCCAGCCCCCTTTCGTGTCCGCATCCTATTGGTGGATTCATGCTAAGATGCTACGGAGGGGCTTCCCCAGCCCACAGCAGGACAATCACAGATGATATCTTGGAAATGTCCGTAATTATCCCTAGTTCTCAGGGGCTCTCTGTGCACCAGATCTGATATGGTTCACAGTCTAAATCCCGATAAGAACCCCACGGGGCTGGTCTTCTGTTTGCACTTCCCACTGGAGGAGCCCGGGGCTCAGAGAGGTGGAGGAACTTGCTCAAGGTCACATAGCGAATCAGTGAACTCAAGCCCACACCTTCTCCTGACCCCAAAGCTCATGCTCGTAGCTGTTCTTGTACTCAGTGAACATCTGTGAATGTCAGGGGTCAGGCGAGGATCCAGCAGTGAGCCATACAGGGACCCTCTCCCTCCCGGGGCCTCTCTGTAAGGGGATAAGCATCCGTACAGCAGGAGCAGCCAGTGCAAAGGTCCTGAGGCTGGGCCAGGTCTGAGGAGCAGAAAGGAGACAGCAGGGTGCCAAAGGGGGTGAGAGGAGAGAGAGAAAGCATGGGCGCAGGCCCAGGCCATCGGGTCCGGAGCTGGATGTGTTCTAAGCCTGACAAGAAACTGCTGGAACATTTTTAAGGGTCAGAGGAGAAGGTGGCATGAGCTATGACTTTAAGAATATTTCTCTGGCTGCCCTAACCGGTTTGGCTCAGCGGATAGAGTGTCTGCAGACTGAAGGGTCCCAGGTTCGATTCCGATTAAGGGTATGTATTAATACCTTGGTTGTGGGCACATCCCCGATGGGGGGTGTGCAGGAGGCAGCTGATGTTTCTCTGTCATTGATGTTTCCAACTCTCTCTCCCTCTCCCTTCCTCTGTGTAAAAAAAATCAATAAAATACATTAAAAATATATATTTATCCGGCTACTGCATGGCTTGCTAAGCCACCTTTGCAAATCTCCGTGATTTTCTGGCCTTCAGAGGGAGCCCTGGAAGGGGAACCAACGTGGGGTCACCACCCACAATGTGCTGAGGCTGTGATCACGGGAGGAATCGCCCGCCAGAAGGCAGCTCCCGCTTCTCCTCCTCCCCCACGTGGTGGAGTGCCCGCCCCACAACCAGGCCCGAGGTTATCCTTATCAGGGAAAGTCATGCTGCTTGTTGGTTTTTCTTGCAAGGCCTTTGGTTGTTGCTGAGTTTAAACTTTCTCCCTTGTCAATTGTTCACTATTGGGGGATTTTTTTATTTTATTTTTTTTATGGGAGGGAGGATTGCTGCTCATTGCCTAGTTTTTTCTCTTGGAGTGTCTCATGGTATTGATCGGCTGCCTCCTGCATATCCTCATCTGGGGACTGAGCCTGCAACCGGGCATGTGCCCTGAGCGGGAATCGAACCGTGACCTCCTGGTGCATAGGTTGGTGTTCAACCACTGAGCCACGCCGGCCCAGCTGTATTGTCTACTTCCATACGTGCTCCCAAATGGCCTTCCAGGTCCCATGAGAGCGTGCCTGACCAGACCGCTGGGCAGCCCTGCAGAGCGTTGGGGACGCGGTGGGACGCTGGGGGGGTGGGGGGATAGGGGGAAGTCTGCATGGGGCTGGGGGGCTGGCTCCTGCGGTGCAACTTCAGGCCCTGGAGCCCGTGTCCTGGCTGATCGGCAGTGGCACCGGGGCACCGGGGGCCGCCTCTGGCTGGGTGCGCGCCCAGGAGCACGTGAGGGGCCCGGGCCCTGCCAGCCTCTGACAGCTCCTGCCAACCGACACCTGCCCGGGGCACCTTCCCCTGCCCTGCTCGGAGGCAGGACAAAAACCTGCCGGGCGTGTTTTCCCAGGCTGAGAGTTTCGGCGCCTCTCGGGACTGTTTGTGTTTCGGGTCACGCTCCCGGCGGCCCCCACCCCTTCTTCCCTCTGCCAAAGTGACGATGCCGAGGCTGCCAGGCCTCCAAGACGCTGGCCGTGCCTGCCCTGAGCTGCCCAGCGGGAACCTCCTTGTCCTCTTCCAAGTTCTTCCGTAACCTCTGTTACATTTCTTTTTCTTTCTTTCTTTCTTTTTTATATGTTTTATTGATTTTTTACAGAGAGGGAGAGAGAGTTAGAAACATCGATGAGAGAGAAACATGGACCAGCTGCCTCCTGCACACCTCCCACTGGGGATGTGCCTGCAACCCAGGTACATGCCCTTGACCAGAATCGAACCTGGGACCCTTGAGTCCACTGGCCAATGCTCTGTCCGCTGAGCCACACTGGTCAGGGCTCTCTGTTACTCTTCATTCCCTCCAGGAGTCCTGTAAAGAGAGGTAGCTGCCTCCCTCCTGCAGCCGGGGGGCTGGCAGCTGGCCCAAGGTCACACAGCCAGTCAGAGGCTGGGGTACCGGGAAAACTGACCCCCAGCCCGTGTCCACCCCACACACCCAAACCAAACCTTCAGACAGGGAGTCGGCCTGGCAACAACCCCCTCCGGTCCATTCATTCATTCATTCAACAAAGACTGAAACTCGCCAGCACCAACTGCAGAGGGCTGGCCCCCTACCAAGCTCTGCCACCAGCGGTTTTGGTAAACAAAGAGGAGCACAGCCACGCCCACCATCTGGCACCGCGGTGACACCGTGTGTGTGTGTGTGTGTGTGTGTGTGTGTGTGTGTGTGTGTGTGTGTGTGTTTCCAGGGCAGAGTTCGCTCCTGGCAGAGGCCATGGCCCACACCTGACACATTTACCAGCGGCCCTTCGCAGGGAACGTCTGCCCAGCCATGTTATGACTTCCTTTTGCCCTTTCGTGAAGCTCTTCCTTATAAGAAAAAAAAAATTAGATGTATGTTATATAGCTTATATTTTATTTAATATAATATATGCAAGGTAATTATAATCATATAACCTAAATATGTAATATAAAATACAAGTATCTATCATATTTAATATAATACAGATTATATATGACTAGGAGGGGGGCTGGATTCCCTCTGCCCAGCCTGTACCCTCTCCAATCTGGGACCCCTCGGAGGATGTCCAACTGCTGGTTTAAGCCCCATCTACCCGCAGGAATCAGGCCTAAACGGGCAGTCGACATCCTACTTGAAATCCGGGACTGCTGGCTCCTAACCACTCACGTGCCTGCCTGCCTGATCACCCCTAACCACTTTGGCTGCCTGCCTTATTGCCCCTAACTGCTCTCCCCTGTTGGCCTGATTGCCCCTAACTGCACTCCCCTGCCGGCCTGATCACTCCTAACTGCTCTCACCTGCCAGCTGATCGCCCTTAACCACCTTCGCCTCACCCCTCCACCGTGACTTTGTCAGGAAGGACGTCCAGAAGATGTCCAGTCTATCTGGCCTAATTAGCATATTACCCTTTTATTAGTATAGATTTTATTTTGTGACTGTTGGTATAAAGACAAGTACACCAGGTAATCCAGGCCGGGTTGTATTCTGTTTGTTTTGTTTTTCCTGCTGTTTTTAATGGATTCAAATAGTTCCACGAGCCACTAGGACTACTGTGGACCCACGCACTGCCCCTCCCCCAAGGCTGGTGGAGAAGTGCACACGTGGGGCCCACACGGCCAAGAGGAGTGCCCCGAAGGAGACCCTGTGCTCAGCCCTCACTCCCCGTGGACCTTACCCAGACAGTCCTGGGGCAGGAAGAGGCTTAATGGCTCTGAAGGGAACCGCTCAGGGCTCAGACAAAGCGACTGCATACATTTCTTAGGGTGAAGATGTTTATTCCCTTTCAAATTCCTTTATTTCGTATTTTTCAGACTTTTCATTGGCTTTTGTTTTTGGAATAAATAATAGATGCACTGCCCGGCACGGCATGGCTCAGTGGTTGAGTGTCAACCTATGAACCAGGAGGTCACGGTTCGACTCCCGGTCGGGGCACATGCCTGGGGTTGCAGGCTCCATCCCCAGTGTGGGGCGTGCAGGAGGCAGCCGATCCATGATTCTCTCTCATCAATGATGTTTCTATCTCTCTCTCCCTCTCCCTTCCTCTCTGAAATCAATTTTAAAAATTTTTAAGAGAAAAACAATAATAGAAGCACATGGCTTAAGAACATGTTGAATGCCCCAAATGATTTGTAAAGGAATATAGTAACCCTCCCTCCCATCTCTGCACCCCGCCACCTGCACTGGACTGAGTCCCTGCAAGCAGAGATATGCAAACGTGGTTTACCACATTCCTACAAGGAATCTGAATATGTTCTTGTGCACAAATGCATCTTCTCTCTGTTGGATGGCTCTTTAGGATCCCGTTGAGTGAAGAGAACACAATTATGGCGCCTGCAGTATTTCCAGAGCCCTTCCATTGCAACCGTGGAGTCGAGACTGCTCTCCCATTACCTGGTGCTTTTCCGATTCCTTTATTTGAAACAAGGATGTGCTATTTACGGAAGACACGATAGCCTGAGGCGACCTCAGCGAATTCTAATTCGGGACGTTTATGGCCGACACCCAACAGAACTGGCCGGAGCGGGGCGGGAAGGAGGCAGACATCTAACACCGATTTAGTAATTTTTCCCGGGGATATGACTTCACAATTGCAAGTGTTACATAAACTGTAAACAAATCCTTCCAAAGGTCACTGACAAAGCAGGGCTTTCCGACTAAGAACATCTATCTATTCCCCAGGCACCGTTAGGAGAATGGAAAGGAGGCTGCCGAGCGGGGGAAGACCATGCCATCTGGTGTCCAACAGGAGACTTGTCTCCATCCTATAGAAAGAGCGCCTACGGAACAATAAGAAAAGAAGCAGCTGAAACCGGTGTGGCTCAGTGGATAGAGCGTCGGCCTGCGGACCGAGGGGTCCCAGGTTCGGTTCTGGTCAAGGGCACGTACCTTGGTTGCAGGCTCCTCCCCGGCCTGGGCCCAGGCTCTGGTTGGTGTGTGTGCAGGAGGCAACCGATCCGGCGGTTATTTACCATCCCCCCTCTGTGAGAGAGGAATACAGCAGAGAACAAAATACAACAGGCAGGCGAATGGGGGAGAAGACAATAAAAATCAGTAAGTCAGTAAACGGCACATGACGTGCCTGAGAGTAAGTACCAGAGAGAAAGACCAAGCAGAAGAGGAGGGAGGGTTAGGGGATTTGTGCGTGTGTGTGTGATTGTGTGTGTGTGGTGGTGGTGGTGGGGGGGTGTACATGCGCATTTTTAAAGAGTGTGGCCAGAGAAAGTTTTCTGAGGAGGTAACACTTGAGCAAAGGCCTGAAGGAGATTAAGAAGTATAGCAGAGCCCTAGCCGGTTTGGCTCAGTGGATAGAGCTTTGGCCTGTGGACTGAATAGTCCCAGGTTCAAATCTGGCCTAGGGCACATGCCCAAGTTGTAGGCTTGATCCCCAATAACGGGCGAACAGGAGGCAGCCGATCAATGTTTCTTTTTCATCATTGATGTTTCTATCTCTCTCTCCCCCCCCTCTCTGAAATCAATAAAGAAATAGACTTAATAATAATAATAATAATAATAATAAAAAGTGTAGCAGATTAGTCCAGCTGGCATGACTCAGTGGTTGAGCATCCACCTATGAACCAAGAGGTCACGGTTCGATTCCCAGTCAGGGCACAGGCCCGGGTTGCCGGCTGGGATATACAGGAGGCAGCCAATCAGTGATCCTCTCTCATCAATGATGTCTCCATCTCTCTCTCTCCCTCACCTTCCCTCTCTCTGAAGTCAATATTAAAGAAAACACACCTATTAAAGAAGTGTAGTAGATTAAATGGTGGGCCGAAGAGATATGTCCCCAGCCCCAGCCCCAGAACCTGTGAGTGGAACCTTCCTTATTTGGAAAAAGCGTTTTTGCAGAATGTGGCTCTTCCACAAAATACCACAGCCTGGGCAAGTGTATTTGGAAGAAGTGGTATTAGAAGAAGTTTAAGTTTTAAAAAAATGGCTCTCAAAAGAAACTTCAATCGTTATCCTGTTAATATTGGGCTCTGTTGACTAATGAGTTTGCCGACCACGGCTCTAGGGGACCAGACCAGGTGAGACTGTGTGCACCTGTTGGCTTTGACCCTGAGTGAGGTGGAGCCAGGAGCAGAGAAGTGGCGTGATCTGACTTCATCGTTTAAATAACCTGTCCACCTTCAACATCACACAGCCAGTTATTTTGCCAGCAACATGGGTTCCTTCAGCAACAGCGACTCTGGACAACCCAGCTGCAGCAAAACCCGCAGGCTCCTCCCACAAGCCAGGAGAGGAGCGTTACTTTGTGGAGAAGAGGAGGAAGCTGGGAGGGGCCGTTTTGAAGGAAAGTCCATTGGAGGAAAGTGAGGGTTCAGGGTGGTGACGGTTTCTCATTGGCCCGTTGGTCCATTGGCTGAGCAGGGAGGGGGGTCTGCAACTGACACCTTCCTTTTGGGATCTGTCATTGCCGCCAAGAGGGAGTGCGTGAGGGCTCCCCCTGCTGGCCTTCTGACTCTCTCTTTTTTTTTTTTTTTAAATAAATCTTTATTGTTCATATTAGAAATGTTCCTCATTTTTTTTTCCTCCGTTGCTCCCCTCCACCAGGTTCCCATCCCACCCCACAGAGTCCCGCCCTTTCCCCACCCTCCATTATCCTGACTCCATCTTAAAGGAGGTTTCCCTTGATTGATTTTCACAAAACAAATGACTAAAGGAACGCCTAGCAGAAACCACATCACATCACATCCCAGTTTCCTCTGTGTATGCTGCTAAGCCAGGAGCAACTTAGGGGCAGGGACTATGTCTTAAATTTTTCTGTATCCTCAAGGTCCAGTCCTCTCGAAAGAGTGCCTACAAATCAATAATAAAAACGGGACTTGGGGGGGTAGAGGGAAGAGGCTCATGGATCAGAGATGTGTGAATAACGAGACTCTGTCTCCCACCCATTGCACTGCATTTGCCAAAACCATTCAGGACCTGTGGTACCCAGAGTGAGCGAGGGTGTGGGGACGCGCGTATGCTGTGGGTGGGCGGGATGGTGGCGGTGCCCCTGCCAAGGTCATCCGCCCGGCCACCCTGGGAGCTTCCTTCCCGTCCCGTTCCTGCCCCGAGCATCTCGTTCCCTGCTTGGATGTATACAGTGTCGTATCCTGTTTCCCCCTGGGCGCTGGAGTCTCCGCATTTTCTGCTTTAAAAACTCTTTGTACACGTGGTACTTGAGAGCGGGCACCACGGGGTTTGGGCTGGTTTTGTTGTGAGTGCAAAGTTCACTGTGGAAAACTGAGAGCGAACCGACCAGAACAAAGAGGAGAGTGAAAATCCCCCAAAACCTACCACTTTGACATTCTGTGGGCCCTCCTTCGGCTCCCCTGTGCATGAGCGTGGAGGTGTGTGTGTGTGCCTTTTAACAAAACCGGGATGCTAGATAAAGAGCTTCACAGATAAGAAAAAGCTAAAGGAGTTCACCACCACCAAACCAGTATTATATGAAATGCTGAAAGGTATTCTTTTTTAAAATATATATATATATATATTTTATTGATTTTTTACAGAGAGGAAGAGAGAGGGATAGAGAGTTAGAAACATCAATGAGAGAGAAACATCGATCAGCTGCCTCTTGCACACCCCCCACTGGGATATGCCTGCAACCCAAGGTGCATGCCCTTGACCGGAATCAAACCTGGGACCCTTCAGTCGACAGGCCGACGCTCTATCCACTGAGCCAAACTGGTTAGAGCCTGAAAGGTATTCTTTAAGAAGAGAAAGAAGAAAAAGATAAAGATAAAAATTATGAACAACAAATACATATCTATCAACAAGTGAATCTAAAAACCAAGGGAATAAAAAAATCTGAAGAACCGAATGGACTGGTGAACATAATAGAATCGGGGCATAGAAAGGGAGTGGACTGACAATTCTGGGGGGGAAAGGGGTGTGGGAAGAGACTGGACAAAAAGTGTGCACCTATGGATGAGGACGGGGGTGGGGGGGGTATGGGCAGAGGGTGGGGTAGGAACCTGGTAGAGGGCAGCTATGGGGGGAAAAAGAGGAATAATTATAATAATCTGAACAATAAAGATTTATTAAATTAAAAAAAAATCCTGGGATGCTATCAGACTTTGTGTTTTGTTACTTGCTTTTCTTAATAAACAAAATTCTTCTGAGCCGGGATTTACGGCATTCTGGTTCTCTCATGAGGAACCACGTTATTCTCCGTTCTCAGGGTCGGGATGGGGTCAGCCTGGTGCTGGCGAGGCCCTTGGGGAGCCCAGGGCAGGGACAGGCCCAGCGATGCAGACCTCAGAGGGGTGCAGGCTCCTGGGGTCGGAGGGCTTGTCAAAAACGCCCCTGATCTGGGGCAGGTGTGGGGAGCAGGGTCCCGGGCTGGAGCCCCAGCCTGGCTGTCCCGAGGCTCACCCCGCAATCGCCGTCCCCTCGGGGTTCCGCCGCCTGTCTGGGCCCATCCTGGCCTGTCCTGAGCTGCCCTGGGGGGAGGGAGGGGGTAAGACTAGGCCCTGAGGCCCCTGAGGATTGTGGGAAGGGCCGGCGTGTGGGGCCAGCCGCCAGGGCGTTTTGCCTCCGTCAGGCTTTTGGCCCGCGAAGCCTCCTTGGTCGGCCCTGAGCCTGGAGGAAACCCCTGCGCCCAGCCTCATTGTGCTCGCAGGATGTCCTGCTTCCTGACCGCCTAACCTATTTATGGGCCACAATGGCCGCTTCCCCGGGGGCCCCTACTGTACTCGGGCAGGGCCGTCCCGCAGGCCTCTGGACTGGGCCCAGCCCGGCCTGCCCGGGGCGGGACCCTGAGGGGCTAAGTCAGTGGGTGCTTGGAGTGCCGGGCACAGGGTGAGGGCTGGGCACAGGGTGAGACCGGAGGCTCTCTCCGGGCTCAGCAAGAAAGAGTGAACAGTCCGCCAACCACGCCACTGTGCGATGGTGCGTGACGTGAGCTTATGGCGTGGACCGTTCTGGCCCCAACTTCCTTTCTTATTTCACCTCCTCCCCCCTCCCCCCTTGCCTGGCCTTCCCTTGAGCCACAGGCTCACTCTCTCTCTGGAACGGCCCTGCCTCAGGATCTTTGCTGTTCAGCTGGCTCTTCTGTCCGTCCCCCGTCCTCAGCAGGTGAATCAGGCAAGATTTAGCCACTGGAGCACCGTTCAGCTCAGTAACTCCTACTCAATCTGCAAGGCCCCACCTCCAATGCCCACTTCTGGGAGGCTTTCTGTCCAATACTGGGTCCGTCTGAGCAGCTGCAGCAGCAGGTCCCCTCCCAGGAAATGGTGGGTCCTGAGGGGTGTCCAGAAGCCTCAAGCATTCCTACCCCCGGGAATCCTATTTGGGGAGGACAGGGAGTGGAAGAGAGAGGGAAGGGACATGTGTCTGTGTCACTAGCCCCTCCGGGAACAGTCAGTGCTTGGAGGGAGGCAGAGAACCCAGCCACCGGCTGGGAGGACCTCAGAGGCCCTCTGAGTCAGGAAGGGCCAGGCCTGCAGGAGGGGACCAGCAGCGCGGCCTGGGGGGTGGGGCCTCGGAGCCCCCAGGGAGGGAGAGGTGAGGAGGCCCTGGGTCTCTGACCCTGTGGTGGGCCATCCCCATCCCTGAGCCTCAGGCTCCTCCCTGGGAAGCTGTGAGGGCAGCCTGAACCTGTGGGGGGGGGGGCATACCCAGGACACACTCCTGCCCTCCCCGCTTGGCCTTCGGTGACTCTGGCCCAGCTTATTAGGGAAATGGGCCTAGGGCACACCCATTTCTCAGATGCCAAAACTGAGGCCCCAAGGGGCCGGCTCAGGCTTGCATCCCCTGCCTCTCCCACCCCCATGGCTACAGGCGATGGTGGCCAGATAGCATGGTGCGTGCACACACACAGGCGCATACACACACCCACACACACACACACACACACACACACACACAGAGGCACACACACAGGCACACACACACACACAGAGGCACACACACACAGGCACACACACACAGAGGGACACACACACAGGCACATGCACACGCACACACACAGAGGGACAAACACACACTCACATACAAGCGTACAGGCACACACAAGCGTACAGGCACACACACACACACACACAGAGGCACACACACAGGCACACACACACACAGAGGGACACACACACACTCACATACAAGCGTACAGGCACACACAAGCGTACAGGCACACACACACACACACACACACACTCCCACACCCTCTGCAGGGCCACCCTGGGCTCGGGCAGGGCTGAGGGTGGGAGGTGGGAGCAGAGCAGGGTTTTCCCAGCTGCTGGGCTCCTTCTGCCAGAGAGTGAGGGGAAGGCGTGGCGGAGGCAGGAGGGGAGGGTGGGGGAAGGGGAAGGGGCCGCACCAGCCCTTGAACGTGTTCCACGGAAGCATCACTTTTTCCCTGGAAACACTCAGCGGACTCGGCCCTCCCCCTCCCCCGCTGTCTTTTCCTGGCGCAGCGGCGATGGGGGGAGGGGGGAGTGAGGGCCCCAGGCCCGCCGAGGGGGACACTGTAGCTCCTAACCTGACCCCCACCCACAGCTCCGCCTACAGGGAGACCGAGGCAGGCGGTGGGAAAACCTTCCTCCACGCTGGGTCCCCTCGGAGGGGCCGCGGTGGCCAGTCCCCTGCCCGGGAGCCAGGCGCCCGGACAGGCCGCTCCCTGTGGGTCTGGGTGAGCCAGGCTGCCGCTCCTGTGCCACGGGGTCGGCCATCCCCTCCTCCACGGGCGGAGAACAGACTCGCCCCCTCCCTCCAGGGATGGGGAGGTGGGCCAAGGGCACGGGGAGGTCAAGGCCAGTGAGGACAGGGAAGGAGTTCTCTGGCTTCTCACTCTCTCTGCTTCCTACTCCCCCAGCTCCGGCCTAGATCTTTCTCTCTTCCTCCTCCTCCCCTCTCCCGCCTTCTCTCCTCTCCCCCTCTGAGTCATTTCTCTCTTGTTCCCTCTCATTCTCTCTCTTTCTAGCTCCTCTCTTTACGATATATATATATTTCTATTGATTTCAGAGAGGGAGTAAGAGGGAGAAACATGAATGAGAGAGAATCATGGATGGGCTGCCTCCTGCACACCCCACACTGGGGATCAAGCCTGCAGCCCGGGCCTGTGCCCCGACGGGGAATCGAGTCTTGACCTCCTGGTTCATAGGCTGATGCTCAACCACTGAGCCACACCGGCCGGGCCTGGCCCCTCTCCTTTCGGGGAGCTCTCACTCTCATTTTCCTTGGCTTCTCCATCCCGAAAGCTCCCTTCTCTCTCTCTCTCTCTCTCTCTCTCTCTCTCTCTCTCTCTCTCTCTCTCTCTCTCTCTCCCCTCTCCAGCACCCCTGCCACCCAGTCAGCTGTCCTGTGAGCACATCCCCACGTTGTTCCACCAGCTCCTGGGCCTGCACCCGCCCCCACCCCAGGGCTCCCAGCCCCAATGGGGCACCCCAGCTTCCTGCTGCCCGGGCCAGAACCCAGGGCACTGTCCTGAGTTGGTCCCATGTATTCAACCTTTGGGCCTCACCTGGGGCTAGGCCACCCACCTCCTCACACCCCGGGTGCCCACTGCGTCCCCTCCAGCCAGTGAGGGCCCTGCTCTCCCACTGAGCCCCTCCGTGGCTCCGCCCACTCCCAGACCTGCCCACTCCCCCAAGCACCTGCACCCACTCCTGCCCTCTCCACTGCAGGCACCCCTCCTCCAGGCACCCCTCCTCCAGGCACCCCTCCTCCAGGCGCCCCTCCTCCAGGGGCACCCCTCCTCCAGGGGCACCCCTCCTCCAGGCGCCCCTCCTCCCGGAACCCCTCCTCCAGGCACCCCTCCTCGGGCCTCTGTGGCGGACCTGGTTGGGGAGGGGGAGAGGGTGTCCCTGAAATTCCCAGCCCAACCCCTTCACTGTTCAGGGCAGTCAGGCCCCCACCGTGGGGCCCTAGCGGGCACCCCACACCCATGGTCCAGGGCTCTTTGGGGGCGGGCTGCCTGCATGCGGGAAGGGCTCCTGGCTGGCCGGTGGCCGGCAGGCAGCCGGCGCCTGTAAATCACCACATTGTCTCCTGGGCCTTTAGAAGGAGGGCAAGAATCTGCCAGCACCCAGCCCTCCGCCCGCCAGGCCAGGGGGCTGGCACAGCGGAGAGAAAGGGGGTCTTTATGCCCACGGGCAGGAGGGCACCGCGGCCCCCCCCCCCGGCCCCCGACAATGCCCTCTGGTGAAAGGGGTCTTTGTGATGCTCGCAGACTGGCCGGAGGGACCCAGGGGCCTCCCCAATGGGAGGCGGTGGCCGGAGGCTCTGTGGGGCGGGGGGAGGGGGCGCGGGGAGGAGGGAGACGGCGAGGGGGTCACAGGCCACAGCGGGCGGCCTCTGGGCCCCAGGACCGGAGGAAGGACCATGCGGTGGCGGAAGGAAGGAGCGAGGACACACTCCCAGCGCAGCACAAGGAAGTGGCTTCCGAGGCGCAGTGTCCTGTGACCCCGGGCCCTGACCTCCCCAGCTGTGTGTGTGGGGGAGAGGGGGGCAGCCTCCTGCGCCGGCCGGGGTCACAGCGGAGGGCGGTCCCCACCTGCGGACCCGTCCTCACTGCTGCCCTCACCCATCGCTGTCACTGCTTCTTCAGTCACGGGGCACAGCCCCCCGCCCAGCTCTTCCCTGAGCGTCTGCCCGCCCGCCTTCTCCCAGGCGCCCACCCGGACGCTGGGCGGCCCCCGGCCAGGGTGTGAGTTCCTCCTCAGCTCACACCCTGGCCGCCTCTGCCCGTCCCCGTGCCCCCGTGCCGGCGAAGCCCTGCCCTTCAGGGAGCCGGGGACGTGCCCAGCGAGGCCCCGAGAGGCCGCATCGGGTTTCCGACTCCAGGCTGGGCACCCCCAGAGCCGCGCGTTTACCCCCCGTGCCCCCCACCGCCCTGTGCGGCACCCTCCCTCCAGCCCCTGCCCGGCGGGACCCCAGGGAGAGCAGGGCTCGGGCCTTAGGGAGCTCTAGGGCGGCTCATCCCTCCCCGGCAGGGCGGACAGGGGCGGGGCAGGTCCTCAGGCAGAGCCCCCTCCCCACTCCTCACCCCTGCCCGTCTGACACCCTCCCTCCCCCAGTGGTGGGCCATCAGGCAGGGCTCCTACTCCCTTAGAGTGGGGCCGTCACACAGGAGACCCCCCCCCCCTCACCCCCAAACATGGCCCTGCCTCTGAGGCGGAGCGGCAGGAAGCCCGGGTGGGGGAGGCCAGGGCAGGGGCAGCCCCTTGCCCTCCGGGAGGAAGAGGCTGAGCCAGGAGCCTGTGAGTCAGCATCCCCAGAAGCCAGGCAGCCCCGGGCCTGGCGGGGGAGAGCAGAGGTGGGTCCCTCTGTGGGTGTAGGGGGGTGGTCTCCCCAGGGAAGAGCAGGGCTACCCAGGCCGGAGCCATGTGGCAAGCCGAGGCAAGGACCCGGGTGATGCTGGCCGCCCCTGCAGACTGTGGTCTCTGGGAAAGGGTGTCCTTGCAGAGAGCGAGTTTTGGGGGCCCCCCCTCAGGCTGCCTTCCCCCCCCCCCGCCCCCGCTGCCTTTCTATCCCACCCCCACCAGCCCACACTCTGCTCGCTGACCACGGACAGGTGTTAGGGAACAGCCAGCTGACCCTCTGCCGTGCAGATGGGCACTGGGTCCAGGGAGGAGCTCCTCTCGCTCCTCACATTTCTGGGAGTCTCCAACTCCCTCCCTGCGAAGCTTCCTCTGTCCCCCTGTCCTCCTCACACAACCCCTCCTGGTCCCTCCATGCGGACCACGGACAACAACCACCGTCACCATGACAACCCAGGAGTGCCGGGCCTGCCTCAGCTCGTTCACCGTTCTCTCAGGGAACCCCAGGAGACCCTGTGAGGTGCGTGTGCCTGTTGTAATTCCCGCACCTCAAGGGGAGCTGGGCCGGCTGGTCTGGCATCCTGAGGCCACACACAGGCTGGCAGGCAGGCAGGCGGGCTCCAGGCCCACGCTGGCCCAGCCTGAGGTACGGGCTTAGCCACCAGCCACTTGGCTTCCCCGGCCCGATGGTCACAGCCATTCAGCTCGTTGCCCTACAGTGACCCCCGCAGCTGGAAGGGCAGAAGCCACCAGAGGGCAAGGTCGCCACCAAACTTGCTCCCTGCTGAGCGGGAGGGGCGGGGAGGGCCTGCCTGGAGGAGGGGGGACTGTGGCTCATTCCGTGAGAGACACCCCCTTCTTTTCCAAAGCCCCCGCCACTGCCACAGGGACCTCCTTTCCTCCCTCTGTTGCCAGTGGCCGATGTGGGGGTGCTGAGTCCACCTCCCCCAAATCCTCCTGCCGATCGGACTTCGCTCAGGACACGGGCATCCGGGCCCTCCAGCCTGTTCCGTCCCCGGCCCATCCCTGCCTCCTCCAGCCCCCACCTCAGTGAGGACCCGTCCTGCGCCCGCCCCGCCAGCAGGCCCCCACACGGCCATCACGGCTCCTGGTCAGAAGCCAGTGGCCAACTCAAAATAACTATTTCCCTTCCCTCCGCACAACTGTCCCTCCTGGGAAGGGACAACAGCTGCGAGGGATCAGAGAGGGGGAACGGAACCAGAGAACCCCCACCCACAGCCACACCCAGGCCCAGACCCACAGAACTGGGGCGTCGAACATGGGGGTGAGGAGCCGGCCCTCCCAGAGCCCTCCCCCCTGGGAATGGGAGCGGGGAGGGGCACCAGGAGGGCGGAGCCTCCCCTGGCCCAGCACCCCGGCCTGGCCCACCTGTGGCTGGACTGGGCTTGTGTCCAAGCCTGGGACGTGAGAAATGGGCCTGGCTGGAGTAGCTCAGTGCATGAGCATCGTCGACCTCTGAACCAGGAGGTCACTGTTCGATTCCTGGTCAGGGCACATGCCCAGGTTGTGGGCTCGGTCCCCAGTGTGGGGGGCGTGCAGGAGGCAGCCGATCCATGATTCTCTCTCATCATTGAAATATCTCTCTTTTTCTCTCTCTCTCTCTTCCTTCTCCTTTCCCCTCTGAAATTAATCCAAAGAAGTATATATAAATGTATTTTAAAACTGAAATAGCCACAGGTGGCTAGTGGTTACCATATTAGCACCATATTGAAACTCTGTTTTTTTAAAGGGCCACAAACATCTGTATTGCAGCCTGGCCCCCTTTTCCGAAAGAGATTGCATAGGCCCGCACGCCTTACTGGGTGACAGGCATGATCTAAGAAAAAATCTGTATGTTGGTCTCCTACGCTCCTGACCAGAGAGCTCTTAAAACCTTTGTGACTCTCTGAGCAGTAAAAGGGACTAGAGCCTCTTTGGGCCTGGGGGTTTGACACAGCTCCTAATCCTTTGGAATGTCCGGGTGATAGGAGAGCCTTTTGTTCTCATCAGCGACTCCCAGCCCCCCTCCCCGCCCTGGGGTGGCCTCTGGATGGGGGCTGGTCACCAGAAGTTGTGCTGAGAAGCCTGGAATTTTCGGCCACACTCCTCCTCCTCCTCCAGGGAGGGGAGAGGCTGGAGCGGAGTTAATCATTGACCCTGCCTGTGTGACGGAGCCCCTGAAAGGCCCTCCAGTGCCAGGGTGGGAGCTTCGGGGTTGATAAACACCCACGTGCCTGGGCCGAGGCGCACCCCCACTCCATGGGGGCAGAAGCTCCGCCCTCGGGACTCTCCTGGACTGTACCCTACTGCTCTCCTCAGCTGCTTGCTGTCTGGATCCTCTCCTCTCCTCTGCCATGTCATCAACTGGGGCCATCAGCTGAGTGGGCCAAGCAGCAAGCGATTGGCCCTCCGGAGGGTACAGAGGGTCTGGAAATGGCCAGGGTAAAGCCAGCCCAAACAGGCGTGGCCTTGCACCTTGTGTCTGGGGACGGAAGTGCAGGGGGCAGTCTGTTGGGCCCTTGAACCCTTGGGGTCTAACTCCAGGTGGATGGTGTCAGAATTGGGTTGTAGGACAGTCCCCCAGCGGGTGTTAGAGGACCGGTCCCTGGGGGAAAAGCAGCGTCTGCTATCTCGGGAGAAAGGGCGCTGGTCGGGTTTGAACTTGTGGCTGAGATTCGCTCTCGTAGCCCACCCCCGGGCAGCCCGCTGGGAGGGGGACAGTGACCGCTCTCGCCTGCGCTCCCTGAGGGCGGCAGGCACCTGAGAGGCACGTGGTGGCTCGGGCCGTTTTCCAACACCAAGAAAAGAGGTTGCAGGCCCTGGCTGGTGTGGCTCAGTGGATAGAGCATCGGGCTGCGGCCTGAAGGGTCCCAGGTTCGATTCTGGCCAGGGGCACATGCCCAGTTTGCGGGCTCACACACCGATCGATGATTCTCTCTCATCAGTGATGTTTCTATCTTTCTCTCCCTCTTCCTTCCTCTCTGAAATCAATAACAAAAATTTTTTTAAAAAAAAGAGGTTCCGCCGAAACCGGTTTGGCTCAATGGATAGAGCATCGGCTTGGGAACTGAAAGGTCCCGGGTTCGATTCGGGTCAAGGGCATGTACCTTGGTTGCGGGCACATTCCCAGTAGGGGGTGTGCAAGAGGCAGCTGATCGATGACTCACTCATCGATGTTTCTCACTCTCTCTCTCTCTCCCTTCCTCTCTGTACAAAATCAATAAAATATATTTTAAAAAAATAAAATAAAAAAAGAGGTCCCAGGCTTGGGAGGGTGAACACGAGGGCAGTCGAGGCGGCTTTGGAGGGCGACTCGGACCCCAAAGGCTGGAGTGCGTGGACCTATTCTCCTGTCTGGACTGGCTTTCCTGTATCCCCGCCCGCCCTCCCTCCCCAAACACCGGGGTTCATGATGGAGACCTCATGGAAAAGTGCTGGGGGAAGTCCAAGGATGACAGAGGCCTCAGAGCTATGACCCCCGTGCATGCAGTAACATCCTGACCCTTCCGGCCTTCTCTGGCTGCTGCAAGCCCCACCTCTGGCCCCGTGAGTCGCCTCAGGCCGGTCTGCCTCCTCGGGGCCAGAGCAATTCGGTGGCTTCGCCCTGCCATGCACACGCACGCATCCTCCTGAACGGTAATTACAGCATATTAGCTCTTTATTACATAGGATAACACACTTGATCTACCATCAGGCTAGTTTTGTTGATGAGGCAGCTCCCGTGACGGCCTCCACCCTGTAGGAAGGGTCTGTGCAAAGTGTTTCCACATCCCCCCCACTCCCCCTCCGCCCTGCAGCCTTTTTATTTTTTTGCTTGGCTTCAGACACCATGGATACCAAGAGGCACACTTTTTCCAAGGCTCACGCTCCACCCAGATGTCCGATGCCTCGTGGGTTTACAAGCGGGAGCGCCCGGTGGTTTGCATTTCGGGAAAGGGTGTGGAGACGCCACTCACCAGGAGGATTCTGCAGGAAGGGAGCTGCAGGGGCTCGGGGAGGGGCCGGGGGAGCTTGCAGAGGTGCCGGGCCACTGTGTGCCTCCTTCCCTCCCAGCATCCTGCCCTCGGAAGCTGTCCTGGCGGTTCTTGCTCCCTCCAGTTTGGAGCAGCTTCCCAAGTGCCGGAGACATCCCCAGTCCTCGGGGGAAGCTGTTACACATGTAGATTTCTGGGCCGGATTTAGATCTCCTGCAAGAGAATCTGCATGTTAATGAGCTGGGCCCCCCCAAGCCTGCGTGGTAACAGGCCGGGGCACAGGCACCTCAGTGGGAGTGTTTGAAAGGGAGGAGCATGATGGGAGGAATAGCTTGGTGTTTGTAACTGAAACACACACACACACACACCGGGTGTGACAGGACCCAGGTAGGAAATAAAGCCTCGTGTCCTGGGAACCCCCTGAAGGGCTTCTCGGGTCCCTTGTGACCCCCACTCCCAATGCTATAGGTGAAGCCCTCTCCTGAGCTTGGAGACATGTCCCCTGCCTGTCACTCGAGGCTGTCGCTTATAAATGCATCCTAGAATATAGCCTTTTGCCTATTTAAAAATGGTGTGGAGCGTTGACCTATGAACCAGGAGGTCATGGTTTGATTCCCAGTCAGGGCATGTGCCCAGGTTGCAGGCTCAGTGATGGAGCCGCCAGCGCGAGGGGGCTCAGAGATCCAAAGCCTTTCCCGGTGAGTTCCGACCCCGAGGCTTTGGCTCCAGCTGCTGAGGGGCCAGGGAAGCCCGCTAGGGTTCTCTGTGCTCACTTGTCTCCTCCAGATGCCCAGGCAGGAGCTGGCCTGGCTGCAGGGAGGCAGCCCAGGGGCCAGTGGCAAATAGGAGCCCAGTTGGGAGTGGCTGTGCACCTGTCACTCTCGCTGGGAAGGTGGCAGCTCTGAAGCGCCATGACGGTTGGGAGCTGAATATGGCACCTGCCCCTCCAGCTTCCAGTCTGAGGTCCTCTGGCCCCAACCTGTCCTTCCCTCCCCCTCCTGTGGCCTCACCAGCCATCTTCCTGGTGAGCTAGGAGGCGAGGGCCAGGGGCCGGGCAGCCACCGGGGCCAGCTTAGATAATTCATGGCATCGCCCTGACGCCCCCTCACTTCCTCTCGGGAGGCTGAGAAGCATCTGGAAAGGCAGCAGCTGCTCCTTCCCCCGGAGGGCTGTGAGGTAATGGCCATACATAGCCTGGCAGCGCGGTGAAGGGGCTGTGTGTGGAGAGCGCGCCTTCCTGTCTCTCCCGGGCTCCGGGGCACTTCGCGGACACCCGGCACCAAAGGAGAGGAGTTAACCCGCTTCCCACTCCACAAAAGCATCTTTCATCCCAGAACGGACCCCAGATGGGAAGGAAGACCCCGCTCCACGTGGCCAGGGACAAGCGGATCTGTGAAATCCCAGACCCCACCCCCCCAAAAAAAAAAAAAATCCAGAAAGTTCCGGAGACCCGCGGAGTCTAAGGGAGGAATGGGGGACGGGGAATCGGACCACATTCAGACGTGACGGGGCTGGCCCTGAAAGTGGCTCTCACAGGACAGGCGGCCCCGGGGCAGGGGCTCCAGGCTGGCTGTCAGCAGGAGACGAAGGACGAGTAGTATCAGCTGAGCCCACCTACATGCCAGGCAGCGGACGACAGAGGGGAATGGAACTGAGTCATGAGGGAGAGAGGGGCACCTTCGCCCACCCTCCCCTCCCGCAGCCCTGCCTCCGGGGACACGGCCATGCTGCCCGGAGCAGACTCCGAGGAGGATCCGGAGCAGGTGCCTCCCCATTGAACTTCTCCGAAGGCAGTCCTCACTGCCGACTGGCACTGCACACGCTTTCACCTCTCATCACAGCCGAGGCGGCTCCGCCACCCCAGCCTCTCCTGTGGAAGGGGGAACGGTACCTAGGATGGCCCTTGGTTCCTTGGTTCCAGGTTTCTATTCCGTAAATGTCACCTTTCCAAAAATATTCTTCAGCCTACAACCAAGCATCCGTGCCATCCCATAACCCTCTCTCCAGATGCAATCACTGCGCTAGCTTGTGTGTCCTTCAAGGTCATCTAGACAGACCTACAGGTGCTCCTGTCCGCGCCCAATGCTTCCCAGGCATGGCCCACATGCAGAGCCGCAGCCGAAGGGTTTCACTTCCGTAAATCCGGTTACCTGTCTAAGGAGCACGCCCCGGAGTGTGAGTGGGCAAGTGGTGGGAGGTGTCAGTTCTCTCACGTGATTTGTGCTTAAAGCAGCCACTTTCCCTAAGTCAGGCGGGCACTTCCTGTGGGATCTGAGCAGGGAGGTGGTACAGAAGCAAGGGGGCTAGATGTGCTCGGTCCTCAGTGACTCAGGACCCGAGCCCAAGAAGACGCCTCTTGGGCCTGCACCATCCCTGGGGTTTTCCACTTGCCCATCTTCCAAGTAGTTCCAAGTCAGTATCTACACATCAGCCTCGCTCTGAGCGCTCACTGCCAGCTGCTGCACAGCACGAATGCATGGGCCAGTCTTTGGAAAGAGTTCTATTTTCATACCACAAAGAAAATTGTCACCATTACAAAAGACACAAACTAAGAACAAATGTACAAACCAAGAATATAACATTTTATTCATTTCCAGATTATGAATATTACAAGCATATACATATATTTAGATCATATATAAAACAAAGAACAAACCGTAGAAAGAGGTTTTGGTCTGAATGGACACCTTTAATTCTGAGCCCGTGGTCAGGTATCCCCACGCGCTGGGTGGCAGCGGGATCAGCGCCAGGAGCCCCGCTTCCCCACTGTACTTACGAGGCGTCACGCACGGCGTGTCACTGTGTCCACGATGGGACACCAAGGAGCAGACAAAAGAACCACAGCACAGTGAACTAATAGAAATATTTGTTTTTCTGCATTGTCCTCCAGATAGTTTCCTTTAAAACTAAGAGTCGGGTCCAGGGTCTATCCCTTGAGTTGCATTCCAGTTATTGCTGAGGGGAAAGAGAGGCATCAGTTGGAGTTATCAGAAAGAGATGGTCCGTGCCCTGGTCCCCGACTCCGGCACGGAGGCTGAGCTGCGGGAAGTGCCACGACAGCAGCAGCAGGCAGGGAGTGCTGCCGTCGTGTCAGAGGAGAGCCACGGGCTGAGAAAGAGTTCAATGGGCCCTGGCCAGTTTTCTCAGTGGTTAGAGTGTTGGCCTGGGGACCAAAGGGTTAAGGGTTCGATTCCCAGTCAAGAGCACGTACCTCAGTTGCAGTTTGATGACCAGCACTGGTCGGGCATGTGCAGGAGGCAACCAATTCATGTGGCTCTCTCACATCGATGATTCTCCCCCCTCCCCGCTCCCTTCTCCCTTCCTTTCACTCTAAAACATATCCTCCGGTGAGCGTTTTTAAATAGAGATTTGATGGGGTGCCTGTGACTCCCTGCACCCCGAACCCCAGGAGGGGCAGGATCACTTGTGGAGGGAGGAGCACAGCAGAACCCTTCCCAGGCTCATGCCTGATCTGTGCTGACGGAGGGGAAGACTTAGGTCTTAGGTGGAAAGGCGCCCCATTCTCCATGTCAACGCAGAGGCCGTGCAGCCGACCCAGGGCAGAGGCTTCCCAGGACATGGCCTCCGACCCACCGCCGGGCCTTCCTTGGGCCTCGGTGCTTACCTTCCCCTTGTTCTGAACCGGGAGGTAGAGTTTGAACTCCGCTGGCAGCTCATCTTCTGAGTACAGTCTGTCTGAGAAGTAAACCCGGCGGATGCGGCAGTTGGCGTGGATCTGTGGGCGCCAGGCTTATTTTGAGAAACTCCACGGGACTGTCCTTCCTCACCCCCCGGGCCTCCTAGAGCTCCCCACCCCGCGGTGCTGTCGCAGCGTCACCCCCTGGCGTCCCGCTTGGCCGGGGGCGGATTCTGACAAGAGAGGGTTTGCTTGCCAAGGTCTCCCGCTGTCTCTAAGCAGAGCCCTGCGCTTGGGGCCTGGTCCAGTGACAGAGCACCCCCGTCCCACGGGGCTCCATCCGGAAAGGGCCTGGCACCTGCACTCTCAGCGTCTCGATGTAGTTGGTGCCGTACGCCCGCCGCGTGAAGTCGGACAGGTTGAACTGGATCTGGTTCCAGCCGTCATCCAGCCGCATGGGCATGGTGCAGATGAAGGGCTTGACCCGCGTGGTGCTCTGGTAGTTACTTGCCCGAAATCGCCGGCGCACATTTTTGTCATCGAGGACCTGTGAGATGGAGACAGGAGTCACGCCCCCTCCACCCTGGAAGAAGCTGGCAATCTGTAAGGCAAGGCCCTGAACTTCCACCGCCCTGGCGCCCGGGGCTGAGGCCCAAGGGAGGATGAACAGGCCGGACACAGGTCACTCTGGATGCAGATGGCCTGGAAGGAGCAAGTGTATCTAATTTGTTGCCAAGACAACGCTAGCTGCTTATGACATATGGCACACCCACCCACCAGGCTCTCAGGCCATAGAATGACTTCATAAACATTCTTCCCTTGGAAAATAAAAAATATAGAAATAGCATGGCCGGTGTGGCTTAGTGGTTGAGTGTGGCTTGATCCCGCACAGGGGCGTGCAGGAGGCAGCCACTAGGATAGAGACCAACAATAACCCAGTATTTAAATGGGTACTCCCCAAATGAACACTATTCTAACTCATAAGTTTTGAAATCTTATTGCTATGGATAAATTTACCGTTTCTTTAAAAACTCGGCATTAAATTATGATTGCTAATACCATATATATTTACGGCTCAGGCAGAAAAGGAGGCACTGTCCTACAGGCTGGTGGGACACCTCTCTGGCACCGCCACAAATATGTACGTTCACGTGCACACACTCACCTGTACTTCAAAAGTAAAATATTTCTTCAGGTTTTTAATAATCATGACGAGGAATGGAAGTTTAATTCCCAACGTCTTCTTCGGGTCTGCAGGACACGTGATGTACGTGGTGCTGAGGAGAAGGAAATGCCAATGAACACACTGCTGGCCTTTCCCTCTGTGTAAGCACAGCAGCAACCCGCGGCCGAAGAGGTAAAGCGAAAGGCAGATCCACTAGTTCCAGATTCATCCGCCAATGAAGCCCTCACCCTTAGTCAGCTAATACTTTAAAAAAAAGCTGGGCTCTGGCCCTGGGCAGGTGGATCAGCTGGTTAGAGCATTATCCTGAACACCTAAGGATTGAGGGTTTGATTTCTGGGTAGGGAACATACTTGGGTTGCAGGTTCGATTCCCAGTCGGAGCGTATACAGAAAGCAACTGATTGATGTTTCTTTCTCTCTCTCTCTCTCCCCCTTCCTCTCTCTCTAAAAATCAATAAGAACATATTCTTGAGTAATTAAAAAAAAAAAATGCTGGACTCTGAAACAAAAGCTCAATAGGACTAGACACCAACAATAAAATACCTGAGAAGCAAAACCAGACGTGTATCTGAGGCAGTGCTTCCAATAGGAGATCTATCGATACTTCTGGTCCAAGAGAACCAAAAAATGATAGAAAGCCAAAACAAGACCATTTTGGCACCAAAGCCCACAGTGGCCACCCCCAACACACACACATCTTGGTTAAATATTAATAATATCTAATACTTGCACAGCGCTTAACATGTGCTAAGCAGATTCTAAGTGTTTTATCCACACTCACTCATTTAATCTGCACAAAGATATACTGCTGTTATCCCCATTTCACAGATGAGGAAACTAAGGCCAAGGAGAGGGAGTAACTTGCCAAGGTAAACTCTAAGTAGCAGAGCTGGACTCCCACCAGGTGGCCTGACCAGACAGCCTGTGCCTTCACCTCCATGAGGTACGGCCTCCTTGGAAAACGGAGTCCCACCTACCTGACATTTGTTCCTTCGATCTCCAGCACCAGGGACTGGATGTCGTTATCAGTGATTCTTTTGATGTGACCATTCCGCACCTATCAGGGAGAAAATTAAACTGGTTAGGATTGAAATATTTGGCAACAACTTTAAGATTCTGAAGGGTGAGCCGAAACCGGTTTGGCTCAATGGATAGAGCGTCGGCTTGGGGACTGAAGGACCCAGGTTCGATTCTGGTCAAGGGCATGTACCTTGGTTGCGGGCATATCCCCAGTAGGGGGGGTGCAAGAGGCAGCTGATCGATGACTCTCTCTCATCGATGTTTCTAACTCTCTATCTCTCTCCCTTCCTCTCTGTACAAAATCAATAAAATATATTAAAAAAAACACACACAAAAAAAACTACAATTAAAAAAAAAAAAAAAGATTCTAAAGGGTGAATGGGATCACTTAAAGAAAACCACAGTGGCCCAGGGTGAATAACACGGAAGTCTGTGACACGCTATGTTGACGCTTGTGTGTAAGTAAACCATGCTATTACTGCTATACAGGGTCCCTTCGACCACCACAGGAGTCACAGGGAACTCAGCAACCTATAAATCAGGATAAATGTCTTCCCAAAGAAATCAACCCCATTCATTCAGCTGACATTTAATTAGCTCCTGCTATGCGTTAGAACATTCCAGTTCATTCTCTCACTTAATCCTTCCCACCGAAAAAAAACCACAAGCAGGTGGCATTGTGTCCTCTTTACCATGCGGACATCGACACCCAGGAGGGCAGATGGTCGCTCCTAGGTCAGAGGTCAGGATGCCCACCGCGCCGGCCACTGCCCACACTGCAGAAAGGCCGGGGCTGAGCGTCCCTGAGGAGGGGCAACCGGAACATGAGAATGCTATTCCCCCAGGTTTACTCCTGCTTCCTGCTTCCTTATCTTCTCTTCCCTTAGTTTCTACTTTTTCAAGTACGAACACAAGTCCCTCTCTGGCCACACAGACGGCTTCGTCAGCATTTCCCGCCCACGCTGACCTCTCTGACTTGTTCTCCTGGCTCAGAGAGCCCACATTACACAATTCAGCTCTTCATCCTACATCGTTTTGTACTGTTTGCTGCATATATAGGAGGCATATGAGTGGAAGGAATCAATATTCCATACAGGTGCCTCCTCTCAAAATATTTAGGAAAGAAGAATTACCTTCAAGCAATCAACTCTTAAGCACCTAGTATGGACAGAGCAGAGATGTGCAAAGATATCTCAGAGACAGGGCTGGACGGCTAGGGCTGAATGTTACCACATGAAAAGGACCAGGACTCATCGGAAAGACAAAGGCGGTCTTTCCTAGGGACAGCGAAGATGGGCTGTGCTGGGCTGTTTGTCGAATTCACCGATTGTTCATTTGGCTTCCCAGTGGATTCACACAAGGGAGAAAACATAGTGTCCAGTCTGTCTGATAGTTGTGTTTTTCTCTTTCTTTTTTGTTAATCCTCACTTAAGGATATTTTTTCCCCATTGATTTTAAGAGAGTGTGGAATGAAGGAGGAGAGAAACATCAATGTGAGAGAGATACATTGATTGGTTGCCTCCGGTAAGCACCCCAACCAGAGCTGGGCATAGAACCTGCAACCGAGGTGCATGCCCTTGACCAGAATTGAACCCCTGACCCTTCAGTCCACAGGCCAACCATCTAACCACCGAACCAAACCAGCCAGGGATAGGTTATTAATAATACGTCATCCTATTTTTAAACACCAGTCTCTGAGCTCTGTTACTGTGAACTTGATCCATTCATGGTTGCTTGGCGTTTGACATCTGATATCACTGGCCATCTTTTTCTACAAATTGCAACTGAGCCTTATCTTCTCAAAAACGTGTAAACTCAGGGGTAGGGACCAAGCATTAAGCATCATTTGTATCTTCCACAATGCTCAGTATTGTGCTGGGCATACAGTAAGTGCTGACTTCTGGACTGTGTCACTCTGAGAGCTGGCACATGTGAATAGTTTCAAGAAGGATTTTAAAACATTCCTGGATAACATACCCACACGGACTGTGACAGGAAGCCAGAGATCCGGGGTGCATCACACCACGGAGCCCAGGAGGCTGCCAGCGGAACGCTTCCCCACAAATCACCTTTCGGTGCCCACTGTCAGAGACAGCTGCTGGGTGGACGGGCCCCAGATCTCTGCCAATGTGGCATTTCTTGGTTCTCAAGACACAAATGCCACATTGAAGTGCTTCTCAAACAAAGCCGCTGACATCCAGTGCCCTCCTGCTTCGGATTCTAGGCCGTTTTCCAAGGGAGATTAAGAGCACAAAGGCCTGGATCTGTGTAGCATGTGCCACCACTGCCCACCTCATTCCCCGCAGGAACCCTCCCAGCCAAGTGGCGATGGCCCTCTAGCTGCTGGCCCACAGCTGCAGGGGAAAAGCAGGCAGTGTTGGAGGACTAAGTTAGGACATTTCTAAATCAGGTGATAGGAGCTGGCAGTATTCCAACTAGATGCAAACACCAATTCTGTAACATACTGCTAATTACTCCCTGTAATCTAGCTTCATTCTTACCTTAAGAGATACTAAGGCAACATTCAAACAGATGATTAAGTTGAAAGGATTAAGTATTTACTGCCCCTGGGCTACTACTGCTGAAATGAAAATTGTTGCAATTTATCCAACATTGTTTGAGCGCACTGGCCTCAGATCTCACCTCCCCCAGGCCTTTCAGGCCAGCCCTCAGCTCCAGACAGCCTAGCCTGGCTTCACAGCAGGGAGCCCAGGGCGGGAGCACTGGGCAGGAGCGTTAGGGAAGCTGACTCTATCCATCTCCTTTCCAGCAGGCGACTTCACTGGAGCAAAGCTGACCATTCGGGTTTCCGCGGAGGAAAACAATGCCTCACACTACGAGCAGAACCCGCAGGCTGGAAGCCCAGCAGACTCTGCACGGGCATCTGTACGGGCAACCTCTGCTGCTGCCAGCACAGCTTTCAGGGCGACTTTCAATGTCTTCCGAGAGAGAACTTCTTTCAGCCACAGCAACAACCACATCGCAAACTCACTTCTTACAAAATTAATTAATGTGGCCCCCAAACAAGAGAGCTTAGAGGAACCAAGGCAGCTTCTGTGAAGGTCTGAGGGTTTTAGCCTGGCTGGTGGTGAGACAAGCTAAGAAGAGTTTTGCCCAAGGAGCAAGTTCAGGTCTCAAAGAAGAAAAACAGTATTCTCCCATCCGAAGCTGCCAGCACTACGGAATCAAATTGTGTTGATCTGTTAGTGAATTATGATTTTTTTTCCCCTTTATTTAAGTTCAGGGCTGCAAATACAAACTCATGTGAACAAAACAGGGAAGGTTGACGGAGGTGCAATTAATCAGAGAGAGATATGAGCACTTAGAAGGTGCCAAGCCTCTTCTCTAGGCTCTGAAACGTGGACTGGAAGGGGACTGAGTGAGGGGCAAGCTCCTAGCCCCCTGGCAATCTGGCTCCTGGATACTGCAAGGTCTTCCAGGAAGCAACCCCCTCCCCAGTCCCACTTCTGACAAACACCGATAACAGGACATCAACTTCCTTTCCTTAGTTCTTCCAGGGCAGAGGTCGCCAGGCAGACTGGCTTTGAAATGAAGATAAGATGAACCGTCAGCATTTACTGCTCCTGGTGGAAGTGGGTTTTCTTTTCCTTCCCTCTCTAAATTAGAAAGTGCCCATTATTTGTGACCTGAGTTCTTTTTTATTTTATAACACATCCCCACTACCCAACTGTGGCTTACACGTGTTTTATTCCCTCCAAAACAAATAACTAGATAAATAAAGCCAGTCTCACATTGGCTACAAGTTCATGAGCTCCCTGCGCTGAGCTGAGGCACTTCAGGAGCCTCGGAACCCAGGCAACTGACAGCTGCAAGTCAGAGTGGCTTCGGCCTCTGCGGCCACCGGGAAGGGCACCATCAGGCCCTTCTTGCAATCACTCTCCCAGCTTTCCATAGTTGCTGGGGCAACTAATAAGCAACACTGACTTAAGCCCCAGGGAAGGGGGTCAGGCTGAGGGGGAAATACTACTGGGAGGAAGCTGGAGGACGTTCTGTATTTCTACAGGTGCGTTAAAAATAACACGGGAGTGGTTTCCATTTCCTACCCCCACCCATTTCTTCTCTCTCTCTTTTTTTTCCTAGTTCCACCCACTTATCCTGGCAGACAGCTGAGCCCCCAGCCATCTGCTATCCTAGTCTTAACGACACAGGATCCAATTTACAGTAAGCCATTAGCGCTGGCCGTTTCGGCAAAGCCAGCTCTGCTCGGGGAAAGCGGACGGAGGGAGACCTCTGTGGGGCGAGTTGGGCATAGCTCCGACGCACGGCCTGGGCTTTCCAGGCCCCAGTGGTCACTCCACAGGGTAATCCAGGCAGCAGCCAGGCAACTCAGAGCGCCTACAACAAACCCTTAGCTAAGTAAGGGCAGCGGTGTGCACTGTGAGCCAGTATCTTTGTAACCGCGCCCCACAGGGCAAGTGTAACTAAAACCATGTCTTCACCAATTATAGGAAAGCTGTTACTCAGAACAATGACCCAGGGAGAGTCTGAAAAGAGTTTCCCTACCTTCATGTCCAAATGCTGGCAATTCCACTACTGGAAATTGCATCAGTTTAACGTGGACCAACAAGATTCACTCCTTACGAGCTGGGGCGTGGGAGCTTTTTTCCTGGAGGTTCATTCACTTTTTTAATTAGGAACAGGAATGGGAACCTAGTACCTTCCAGCTGAGAGAGCCAGGTGAGAGGAGAGAGACGGAGAAGACTGTATGGATTAACACTCTCACCTAACAAGCTTTTAGGATATCACCAGGAAGGACTGGGAATGAGGTTTTACACACGCAGTATGTGGGAACAAACCTCCTGGTATTTTCTTTACAAACCCAAGTAAAGTTTACAGTACACACAGGAGTCCTTTAGACAATGCAATACTTACAAGGCCCAGAAATTAAGGAAACCTTAAGAAACCCCTAATTTCTCCTAAACTCTTGGATTGAAAAACTGCAAAGCTTATTAGAAAGCTCCCAGTCTAGCCAGGAATACAGATCTTAAGAAGCTAATTTCCAGCGTGATTGAGGGCTCTGGCCGGTAGTCAGTTGGTTTAAGCATCATCCCAATACACCAGGATCCTGGGGTCGATCTCCAGTCAGGCACATATGAGAAGCAATGGAAGTGTCCTAGCAGGTTTGGCTCAGGGGATAGAGTATTGGCCTGTGGACCGAGGGGTCATGTGCTAGATTGTGGGCTTGATCCCCAGTGAGGAGCGTGCAGGAGGCATTCGATCAATGATTCTCTTTCATCATTGATGTTTCTCTCTCTCTCCCTTCTTCTCTGAAATCATTAAAAGTATATATTTTTAAAAAGCAATGGAAGAATGCATAAGTAAGTGGAACAACAAATCAATATTTCTCCCTCAAAACATTAAAAAGAAAAATCAAGCGTGATTGAGTATGATGAAAAGAAAGAAGAAGGGGATGGAAATGAACCCCAGGGGGTGCTGGTAAGCTGTGACCTAGAGACTGAAGTAGAGGTGGAGGCACAGGTCCCAGCAGAGGGACCAGCAAAGACAAAGGCTTGAATGAAGGTGGAGAGAACAGGGCTCTTTCAGTTCAGCAGGTTCAGTAGACGGGGGCCCAGGGCCGGTGCGCGCAGGACAGGTGAGCCTGGAGAACTAGGTAAGCAGGCACTAGCCCAGTGGTCGGCAAACTCATTAGTCAACAGAGCCAAATATCAACAGGACAACGATTAGAATTTCTTTTGAGAGTCAAATTTTTTAAACTTAAACTATATAGGTAGGTGCATTGCTATTAACTTAATTAGGGTACTCCTAAGCTGGCCTTTGCTAAAAACTCAAGGGGCCAAAGAGCTGCCTGTGACTCGAGAGCCGCAGTTTGCCGACCACTGGGATTAAATTATGCATTCTAATTTCAGAAACCTGGGCTTCCTCTTCCTCAGCATCTGAATACTGAGCTCCAATATAAACCTTTTTACTCCTGTGGAAACCCCTTAACTTCCTGCCCTATTTAATACTGTATGCCATAACTCTGTTGCTAAGCATTTCATATGCATCTTCCTTTAATCTCCATAACCACGAGAGGTGGCATTGCTGTAAGATGAGAAAACTGAGTAGTTAAGCACTTGCCCAAGGGCACACAGCAGAGGACCTGAGACAGAGCCAGGCCACAAATCCAAGGTGCCTGACCACACTTAGCACTGGGGTTCAAGGTCAGAGACTATTCCTCCCTTTAGGAACTGGTAGTCTGGAGGGAGATACCCCACGTAAGCTCTCAATGAAATAATGTTAAAGTTCAGATTTGAAGGATGAGAAGGGAGAGGGGCTGTGAACCTCAAAGAGTGGGATACAAATGTAACCACACCCACAAACATGGAGTTTGCGAATTCACGGGGATTTTGAATATGACATTCGCTCCTCACATTCGTAAGGAGACACAGAGCCTAAACAAAAACAAACCTAATTTTTCCAAGATGATTCTTCTTTTTATATATGTATATATTTATTGATTTCAAAGAGGAAGGAGATGGAGAGAGATGTAGAAACATCAATGATGAGAGAGAAACATCCATCATCTGCCTCCTGCATGCCCCCTACTGGAGATCAAGCCTACAACCTGGGCATGTGCCCTTCAAGAGAATCGAACCGGGGACCCTCCAGTCCGCAGGGACCCTCCAGTCCACAGACTGACACTCTATCCACTGAACCAAACTGGCAGGGCAGATTATTCTTGGCAGAAAACAAATCACAGGAATTCTCTCTCCATAAACTAGGGAAGGAAAATAGTAAAATTTTGTAAAATAAAAATAATAATTGAAAATATGGACCGAGAGCCAATATGATGTACCTATTGGCAAAGGTTGGGATCATTTTGTTGTTGTTAATCCTCTCCCAGGGTATTTTTTCCATTGATTTTTAGAGGAAGGAAGGGGAAGAGACACAAGAGAGAAACATCAATGTAAGAGAAACATTGATTTGTTACCCCACACACATCTCAACCCGGAACCAGAGATGGAACCTACAACCGAGGTATGTGCCCTTGACTGGAATCGAACCAGAGACCCTCCAGTCGGAGGACAATATTCTAACACAGACCCAAATGGCGAGGGCCTGGTCATTTCTTGATCAATGTGAACAGTCCTTTCTTTTCTCCATCAAGTTTGCCCTCATCCCCAGCAGGGAAAATACTTAATTCTGTATCTCCTCAAATCTACGCAATGCCGGTCACCTGGCTGTTGTTCAATAAATCTTTGATAAGTTTTATTTATTTTTCTAAGTAGCTGAAAGGTTCTTTCAATTCCCAGGATTCTCTGGACCAAACTGGATTCCCAACACGCGCGGAGGACTTTATAGGATAGCTAAGAGAAGGCACACTATAACGAAGCCTGTGAGTCTCCAAAATTCTTTTTCTCCCTTTCCTTCCCTTGCCCCAGGGGAAGAATTTTGCTTAAAATGAGTGTTCTACAGTTTTCTTTGCCAAAATCGACTCCATGTACTCTGCCAGTCGATCTACCAATGTTTTCTCATGTGTTTATGTCATCAGGGTACCATGGTCCTCTAGTGGCGTTGTTAGGGGACAGGTGCACCATGGTTACTTTGCTTCTGTTTCACGGGTAAACATGTTGACTAGTAAAAAGCTGCATCAGAAAAATGACTACCGAAGATCAAGCTCAGAAGGGTTAAAATGGGCAACTCTAACCCAAGTTTCACCTCACAGAGCAGCTGAGGTCCCGAGCATTGAATTCTCTCAGTGTAAGCTCTGACCTGCCCTGAAAACCTCTCCTCCTCCATCACGTCCCACTTTCTATCTCTGCTGCCTGATACCGGCACTTGGTTACAATCCCAAGTTCAACAGACACAAGGCCACTCTCCCCGTAACTAAGTCCAGTCACAGCGGAGAAGCCTTACAAAGTTCCCCCAGTTTCCTGGTACCCTCACTGCGGGTTCTCTTCACAGAGTGTGTGTGTGTGTGTGTGTTAATATATATTTTATTGATTTTTTAGAGAGAAAGGGAGAGATATAGAGAATTAGAGACATCGATGAGAGAAAAACATCAATCAGCTGCCTCCTGCACACCCCCTGCTGGAAATGTGCCCACAACCAAGGTACTTGCCCTTGACCGGAATCGAACCTGGGATGCTCTATCCTTTGAGCCAAACCGGTTTCAGCCAGAGTGGATATTTTATTCCAAAGTGAACAAAAGCACGCACTGAAAACCTTAGTGACTTGGGAACAGGTTAAGGAACTGCTTTCCTGAGCCACACTCAGCTCTCGACTGTGGATCCATCACGTGGAAGGGCAGCGCTGGTCCGATTCCCACTTGCGCACAAGGCCCCAAACTCCTTCTATCCCAGTCTTTCAGCACTGAATAAAAAGGACAGTGTGAGCCACCACCTGGAAGCTGCTTGCAGAATACAGCACTCCCATGGCAACAGGCAGAAGGCGGTCCAGTTCCCTCCCACCTCTAGGCGGCCCGAAACGCTCACTGGAAGGTCGTTCCTGAGATGAAACCCAGAGTTCTTGGCTTCATCACCAATAAACTTCTCGCTCAGATTATTGCAATTCATTCTCCCCTGAGGAGAGCGGCACTGGTAGATCCTAAGTGACCAGCCTTCCCTCCCATAGCAGAGTGCCAACCTGAACTTCTTTCTTTAAATATTTTAATTTTTTACAGAGAGGAAGAGAGAGGGTTAGAGAGTTAGAAACATTGATGAGAGACAAACATCAATCAGCTACCTCCTGCACACCCCCCACTGGGGATGTGCCTGCAACCAAGGTACATGCCCTTGACCAGAATGGAACCTGGGACCCTTCAGTCCGCAGGCCGACGCTCTATCCACTGAGCTACACCGGTTAGGGCCAATGTTAACTTCTAGAAAAGGGTACAGCCCTGGCTGGCTTGGCTCGGTGGAGAGAGTGTCAGCCTATGGACTGAGAAGTCCTGGGTTCAATGCCGGTCAGGGGCACGTGCCTGGGTTGCAAGTTCGATCCCCAGTGTGGGGCATTCGGAGGCAGCCGATCGGTGATTCTCTCTCATCATTGATGTTCCTATCTCTCTCCCTCTCCTTCTCCCTCTCTCTTCCTCTCTGAAATCAATAAAAACATTAAAAGAAAAAAAGAAGAAGAAAAGGGTTCAGCTAGCTGACTGTTAGGGAACTTGCATGAGACATGAAATATCAAGGTAACAAAATGCAGACCAACTCTCAGGCTGCCAGACACACACGCTCCCTACGTCACATCTCCAAAGAGTGGACATGGGGCCATCGCCGCCTGGGGTCAGGGCCAGGGCCATCCTGTGGACGCCTGGAGAAAGACCACCAGGCTGGGACGAGGCTGGGAGCTCATGCATGCAGACAAGACTGGATCACCACTCTTCCAGTTCCCTGCTGGAGAAGCCAGGCACCGAGGGGAGGCAGGGCACCGACTCCCCTCCCCCAGTCCCACCTGCTTGGCATCAGCAGAAAGGGCCCCCCCCCACCCCCCCACTCCCCCACCCCGAAAGCGAGTGAAGCCCAAACAGAGCTGGTTCTGGAACAAAGGCTCTGTGTCTGGCGCCCAGCTCACCGCCTGGCACCAGGCAGGGTGTCAGCATAAATTTGATAAAAATCCGTGAACAGCAGCTGCTTTCATCTGTGCGTTTCCAAAACAGCCTCCAACAAGTGTGTACGCCTCTCGTGCCCTGAGAGGCACTGTCGACCCCGTCGTGTATGGATGGGGGCACCCAGGCGCCGAGGAATGGACCGACCGAGGCAAGACTGCGGCGCGGAACCACCGACCTAACCTCACACCTCGGCCCCCGGGCCCGGGACCCTCCCACCCACATGGACCCCCGGCCGCTTATACGACGCCCCATCCCTCCCCATCCCCCCCGGCCTGGCCTCACCCAAGCCCCAACCCGACACCACTCCCCGCCCCCTGCAGCCCGCCCCGCCGCCCCCTTACCTTAATTTATTTTTTATTTGATTATTGATTGATTATTGATTGATTGATTGATTGATCGCCCCTCACCTTCTTGTCCCAGATCTGCAGCGGCTTGCTGCCGATGCTGTAGAGGATGGAGAGGAAGCCGCTCTGGAACGTGTTCTTGAACATCTCGCAGGCGGCCTTCTCCGCGGCCGCGCCGGGGCGCCCGGGACGCGGGCCCCAAAGCGGCGCCGGTGACGCAGGGGGGCCGGCCCCGGCTCGGACAAGGGGCGCCGAGGGACTGACCTCGAGGGGTCCGCAGCCACCTACACACCTGGACTCGAGGCGCCGCGTCCGTCCGGGAGCGTCCGCTCTGCCCAGAACGAAGCCGGCCCAGGGCGGAAACCACAGCAACTGCCGCCCGCGCCGCGCTCCGCGCCCTAAATGGAGGCGGCGCGCCGCCCGGCGCTCGGCGTGGATTCCTCCGCCCGCGTGAGCCCGCCCCCGTGGAGCGCGGGGCCAATCCCGTGGCGGGAATCGCGGACTTCCGGTTCCTTCCACCCTGAAGCCCCGCCCTGGACCCGCCTCCTGGCGAGGAGAACGCCTTTTGCCAAGGGACTATTTTTCCCCCCCACCGTCCTCTCAGAGCCTTGGGAAAGCGTAAAGAGACGTGACGATAGAATGTGTTTCCGACACTTGCGCGCTGTCATGGGAACCTGGAGGGGGTGGGGTCAGAGGGCGTGAGGACAAGGCCCGCCCCCTGAGCCGAGAGGAGGTGGTACAAGCGCAGAAGGAGTGGAGAAAGTCGCTTGGGATGAGGTGCTCACCTGGAACCCTGTGATGCCAAGTAAGCTTGTTGGCTGAGCACAAGCTGAGGGTAAAGCAGCTGACCTGTGCTGAGCAGTCACTCCATTGCTTCATTGCTTTGTTAACAGGGTTGCTAGGAGTGCATGCCACATATACGTGGATATGTGGGATGCAGTCAAAGCAGTACTCTGAGGAAAATATATTGCCTTAAATGCATCATCATCATCATCATCATCATTAGCAAACAAGAAAACCTGAACATTCAGATAAAAGCAGAACTTAATCAAAATGAAACAAAATAAAATCAAGTTGGTTGCGTTGAATAACAGCTGATGTTTTTGTTTTTTAAAAAATCAATACTGCCGAAACCGGTTTGGCTCGGATAGAGCATCAGCCTGTGGACTGAAGGGTCCCAGATTCGATTCCAGTCAAGGGCATGTACCTTGGTTGCGGGCACATCCCCAGTAGGTGTGCAGGAGGCAGCTGGTTAATGTTTCTAGCTCTCTATCCCTCTCCCCTTCCTCTCTGTAAAAAAATCAATAAAATATATATTTTTAAAAATCAATACTCAGCACAGTTTTTTTTTTAAAGACATAAAATAAGCTATAGTATTTTGTGTGGGGAAGATATCTGAAATGGTGGAGATCACCCACTAAGCATCGACCTAAAATATTATACTCTGTGCCCAGGACTGTGCTGGGTATTGTGGCTGACAGGGAGTTTGCAGCTAACTTCAGCCTCATAACAGCTAATAATAGTTAACATCAACTGAGTATTTGTTATGTGCCGGGCACTATACTAAGCATCTCAGCCTTTAATCATTTAATCCTCACAGCAACCCCGTGAACAACTGAGCCAGAATTTCCAGACATTGTGTGTGTGTGTGTGGGGGGAGAAACATGGATTCTATTACAGTAAAACATCAAAACATTTTATATGAAACTGTTATTTCTGGGGACTCTATACTTTAGGCCAGTGAACGATTTGTCCCTTGATGGTTATTTAATGTCTCAAACTATCCTAGGAGGAAACGGGCTTACGTGCCCTGAACAGAGAGCCAGTTGGTCCATGAGCAGGCTGATGGGGGAAATGGAAGTGCTTGTTTCTCCTAAGGACTCCTCCTCAGTGAGTGTCCACACGCACTGTGTTCGGTTCTTCCTTCTGTTAGGGTTCACAGTTTATTAGAGATCACAAGCCTTGGCTAAAGATTATTTGGTGAAAGGGTTGGAGAACACGAGTTAGTGTTCAGTGAACTTGTTTTGCTCCTATTGTAGACTTTTTAAAAAAATATATTTTATTGATTTTTGTACAGAGAGGAAGGGAGAGAGATAGTTAGAAACATCAATGAGAGAGAATCATCGATCAGCTGCCTCTTGCACACCCCTTACTGGGGATATGCCTGCAACCAAGGTAGTACATGCCCTTGACCGGGAATCGAACCCTGGACCTTTCAGTCCCCAAGCCGACGCTCTATCCATTGAGCCAAACTGGTTTTGGCATCCTACTGTAGACTTGATCTTGGCATGCTTCTTCCAGGTGCAGCACCACCATCATGGCAGGCACACCAGAAATAAATAAATGAACGAACAAACTAGAGCCAAATGTGCATTTATCAAGTAACGTTGACTGAAATAACCTAAAACTACAGACATCACGGAAAGAAACACATGAAACACTACACCCTCAAGATCTTTTTCTTCATCAACATGAAGACGCATAAGGGCAACACACAAGAAAAATCTTGCTAATAAGTTGCTTCCTGCAATAATTATACAAGCCAATTTTTAAAAGTAATAAATGAAAAAAAAAAAAAAAGCAGAATCGAATGAGGCAGCAAAATTGCAATCTGGGCAGTAGGTAACAGAAGCTCAACTGAAACATGTCAGGCCTTTAAAAGTTGCAGAAAAGGTCCTTAACCGGTTTGGCTCAGTGGATAAAGCATCAGCCTGCAGACTGAGGGGTCCCAGGTTCCATTCCGGTCAAGGGCATGTACCTGGGTTGGGGACACATCCCCAGTTGGAGGTGTGCAGGAGGCAGCTGATCGATGTTTCTAACTCTATTTCTCTCCCTTCCTCTCTGTAAAAAAATAACCACAATAAAATATATATTTAAAAGTTGCAGAAAAGGTAAATTGCAGGAAGTGCAAGATGACTCCAAGAAGGGGTTTAGTTCCTTGGCCTGAAGATGGGGTCAAGCCATCACGGAAGTAGCATCCAGTCCTGTGACCAGCCCACAATCTCTGACCGTGAACAAATCACAGTCCTGTTTTTGGATGGAATATGACATCTTGGTGGGGTGTCAAAATATTATACACCAAGAGATTACAGCAAGTAAATCAAACCCGTATCAGTAATCCATGTCAAATGAGGGAAAGGTTTTTATTATTGTGATATTTTGTTATTAAAGATACTTGAAATATTTAAAATAACTTCAAGTATTAGAGGATCTGATACTTCCAACTTAATTTGAAATGCTTCAAGGAATTTGAAATTGGTTCTGTGGTTTTTCATTTAAAGCATGTCAAAGAAAATGTAATTAAAATTATAAACAATGAATGTGTAAACTTTTTTGGTTTAGTGTTTGGATGCTTAGGAAGAAAGACTGCACCCGAATTTTGGTCTTTTGTGTTAGCTGCTGGAAGTGTGTGTGCAAATCAAACAGATTGAATGTGGGGGTGACTTTGAAATGTCTAAGGAAACTAGATCATGTGGGAGAGATGTTTATGGTTTAACTCATTATATTTTTTGTTTTTTTAAATATATTTTATTGATTTCTTACAGAGAGGAAGGGAGAGGGATAGAAACGTCCACCAGCTGCTTCCTGCACATCCCTGCTTCCTGCCCGCAACTAAGGTACATGCCCTTGACCGGAATCGAACCTGAGACCTTTCGGTCCACAGGCTGATGCTCTATCCACTGAGCCAAACTGCATGCTTCCTTTTGGAGGTTTCTGCACAGCATTTCAAACACATTAAAAGGCAGCCATTTCCCAGATTCAAGATGACCCTTTCCTGTAACCTTGAAAAGATCTTGAGAATGTGCTTTTGAAATTATTTGATTTTGTGATCATCAGACTCTTCACTAGTTCTCATGAGAGAAATATTTTTTAAGCAAATATTGAATCTAACCATTAATGAAGTTCACAGGAAAGACATTGAATCACGTTTATTTTTATTTTGCAACTTTCTTATGTTAGAGCCAACACCGTTTTTTTGGGGTCAAAAACATTTCTGTAGGCCTCTCCCTAGGAGGCCTCAGGGCCTGGGCTCCGGGCCCCAAGTCTGACAGAACCCCACAAGGATTCCATGACTGAAGGCATCCCGGGTCCAACCCACACCAGTGAGGGAAGGGATGGAAGACTGCCTTCTCTGAGTCATAACAATGCCCTTTCTTGAAAAAAAAAAAAAATCATATGGCACAGTAGTTCAAGTTTTTGAAGAGTGTTATCTCACAAACATACATACTGTGTAAAAAAAAAAATGTATGTGCAAGTGTGTTCATCACAGCAATACTGACTGGTTCTAGTACCAATAAGAGTATCAATAAGGCTGGCTTCCATGCTGGTACATCACATAACGGGGCACCATGCAGGCACGACAAGGGATGAGGTAGGTCTGTGTGTGCTCACGGTAGGAATGCCATAATTAAGTAAAATCTTGCGTTGCAGAAAAACAACGGAGAGTCTGATTACATTTCTGTAAAAGTCATCGTAGCTTTGAGATGTTAGTAAACGCAGAGGAAAACAAAACCGGGTTTATACCGAACTTCACCGCGGTTACCGCCCCGTGTCTGTGTGCCTGTGCATGTGGGTGGGGAGAGGCTTCCGTTAGGTGCTTTGCTGTAACATGGCATTGTTATCCTAAGCATATATCACTTTTTTATCGAGAAAATTCAGTGTTAAACCACTGAGACACAAGCAGGACGACCGGGAGACGTGACTTGATGTTCCGAATTTCTGAGCCACATGATGGATGAGCAGTAGACTGCTTGAATTAGCAGGTTCCTTGTTCCTTTTTTTCCAAGGCCAAAACCATAAAACAAAAAAACAAACAAACAAACAAACAAAAAACTTTTCTTTCCTTCTTTCTACAACCACTTTCCTTTGAGCACATCCACAAAAAGCAAGATTCTCTTGGTTGAAGAGTTTCTGGAACACAAGATGTTCACACCGAGGAGGGAAATTGGAGGACGAAGCTAGAGGTCAAGTTCTGTGTGGCATCTAATTAACTCCCAAGCCAACGGCCGTGCATCTGCTCCAAAGAGGTCCTTCCGCCAGCTACAGGCCCTGCAACACCGCGGTGGGCACGCCGAGAACATGCTATGTAGAGAAACATGCACACACGAAGCACCACGTCCACAGGCGTTTCGGGGACACGCTCACTGCCAGGAGGTATGGAGATGTTGCCCCAGAGATCTGGGAGACCAACCGAAATTTGCAGAACCGCAAGTCCTAAAGGGCCCCAGGCCGGTGATGAAGCTGGAGAGTACGAAGTCCATCCATTCGGTGCCCCGTTGGCTCACAGTCCGCGGGCAGTGGGCCTGCGGGCCTCACTCGCTGGTGTCCAGGGGCACGCAAGGTCTTGCTTCAAAAACAGTGTCCACACCTGGAGTGCCAGTCACCTGTTCCCAACAAGCAGCAGAGACAAGGAGAGAGGACGTTGTGCGGACCAGGTAGCTTTTGTGGAGAATAGGGGTGGGGGGGGTATCCAGCCACCTGGGCATTGGGGTCTGCCTGTTGCTTCTGCCCTCTATAGGCAGTGGGAGGGCACAGGCCGCCGCCAGCCCTCAGGCTGGGACACAGCTGTCCTAGGAGGGGAGAACTGAGGGAACCAGGGCAGGCTCATTTGTAAAAACACGTCGAGTTTGTTCCCTTGATAAATACGGCCAGTGCGTTCGGCACCGTCCTATGGATTCGACCAGAATCAGCCCTGGGACGGGGACCCAAGAGCCCGGCCCGGCCCTGCCTCAGGACAGCAGACCCCACCCCAAGGTGAGATGCCGTTTCAGAAGGGGGTTTGGGGAGAGGGAACAGGACTGGGGGGCGGAATCAATATGGAGACAGGAGCAAAGGGAATGCCACGGGCTAAGGCGCCTTCCTGACTTCCCGGAGCAGCACCCCTACACCGTGGGCCTCCCCTGCTTTGCAAGGACCCATTGGGGAGACCAAATGCGTGTTTGAGGCAAAGTCTGGGCTCACACGTCTCCTTGCACCAGCTGCCTCTTTCCCAGGGGGAGCTCAGCATCCCTCCCGGGCTGCTCACCCCTGCAGAGAGCACCCCAAGCACCTGCCTCTCCGCCTCTGGGGCCGCCCCTCTGTCCTCTGGCCAGACCCGCCACCGAGGCCTCTCTGTCACTCAGCCGCCCGGCCACGGGTCTCGGTGAATGGCCCCTTCCACACTGAAAACTCTCCATGCGTTTCTTTTAAAACCTTTTATTCAATAATATATACTTTTTAAAATTATAATATGTAACTGCCCATCATGCCATGTCAGCCCCCACGCCGAGAACCGGGCGGCCACGGGCCGCGGCGGGGGGGAGCCACAGGAACCAACAACCATTTCGCATACCCTTCACATTTCCCATGCTTTCTGGGCCAGGAGGAAGTCAACCGGAAGCCAAAGGCGTGGGAACCTTCTACATTCGGAAGTGAGGTTTGATCTACGGTGGTGGGCTGCCCTTCGGCTCGTCTAGTTCGTGCTCGCCAAGCCCGCCACCGTTTGTGTCTGCTCACGGCACGCGATCCCTCTACACACGTTAAAGACGTTTGATTTGGTTCTCGTTCTGCTTATGGAAAAGTGAGAGGAACCGCAACAGACCTGGGGAGAGACGGGAGGAGGGGAAAGACGCGTTAATCGATCTGACCGGGCCTCCCTGTCCGTGGCTCCCTCCTGGAGCTGGCTGGGGAGCGTGAGCAAGCTGGCCTGTCCACACTTCCTCTTCTGATCCCCATCGAGAGGCAGTCTCTGCACGGCCTCCTGGGAGAGCGAGGGGAAAGGTCTGGACCCCACGGGGGTGACCAAGTCTCTTCCCCTCCTCGCAGGCCCGGGACGCTGACCGTCCTGTGGGATCTAGCTACAAGGTGTGCAGGCCTCTGGCCTCCGGAGCCCCATCAGGCCTGATCCAAGCTACTGAAGACAGCGTGGGGCTGAGCTGGAGGATTGGCTTTCTCTGAATGACAGAGGAGGGGCCACATCCACTAAAAAAGGGAACTAGCCCACACAGGGGTGAGCAAAGGAGGGTGACAGCTGTTCATGCGGAAAGACATGCAGGTTAGGGTTCCTAGGAGAGCATTTATCAACTCCAAAGGAGGGCACCATGGCAGTGTGCTCACAACTGCAAAACTACGTGTGCCCGCCCTGGGTCCTTAACTCTCCCCTGGAATCGTGGCCTGAAAACTGCTTCTCCTCCATGTCCAGCGCAGTGGGGAGGGAGGGAGATGCCAGCAGAACCTCGGGGTCTCAGGACGGTACCTCAGCCCGAGGGGAAGGCCTGCGCACCCGGGTGGCGGTCACGGGAACACAGGTCCATGGATTCGGGGCTCAGAGCTCTACTGCTCAGAATGAGGCCGCATGACGCACACGGGGAAGAGATTAGTTTGCCTTTCAGCGCTCCAGAAACTGATTCCCGAGCATCCAACTCCACAGAGGGACCAGGAGGGGAGAGAGAGAACATTCATTAAAGACACCACCGCCTGCCGGGACCGGTTTGGCTCAATGGATAAGAGCGTCAGCCTGCAGACTGAAAGGTCCCGGGTTCGATTCCGGGCAAGGTGGCTGCGGGCACATTCCCAGTAGGGGGTGTGCAAGAGGCAGCTGATCAATGATTCTCTCTCATCGATGTTTCTAACTCTCTATCCCTCTCTCTTCCTCTCTGTGAAAAATCAATAAATATTAAAAAAAAAAAAAAAAAAAAAAAAGACACCACCACCACCACCACCACCTGCCAAACAGCAAGAACGGGCTGGGGAGTCGTTTTAAATGCTCAGGTTACGGAAGAGAACATGTCAGCCCCAAGAAACAATCCTCAGTACATGGAGTTCGGGATGCAGCTCAGAAGCGGAAATCAAGAACCAGCAATATGTCCCCTCGCCGACACGCCTCCCGCTGTCTCTGCAACCACCACACACATCTCTGCCCTTCCAGGTTGACCCTTCTCTCCCCGGAGGCAGGAAACACTTAAAAAGTCCTCAGAGCAGGGGCTCGTCGGCCTCTCGGGAAGGCGGGTGACCGTTGTTTTTATTTAGGCAAAACGGGATCTCACAGCACAGAATCCGTGCGCAAGCCATCCAGGGACACACAAAGTGGCCACCCCTGGTCTGAGGCGGTCCTGGGTAAGGATCGCCGGCCAGGCAGCGCTGCTTTTTGGCCAGCAGAAGGCGGGTCGGCTCCAGGGTTCTCGGTTCACCCAAGCTTTACGCGGGGCGCCAAGGTCTCTGTCCCAACCTCTCAGTCACCATTCACAGCAAGAAAAGCCAGCGAGTGAAAAATGGTTCATTTATTGAGTCCATGAAAGTTGGTTCTTTAAAAACAATCCTCAGTACATGGAGTTCGGGAGGTAAGGATCACATTGGTAGCACATTGTTGTCTCTACACAGAAGTACGCCGCCTGCATAGCCCGTCACCTCGGCTCACGGCCTGCGTGGGGCCGTGTCCACCAACACATCCATGTAGCTCAGAGCACATGTCACCACTGGTTTTCTTAGCTGGTGCTTCCCCACCACTTGCCCTCTCCGCTCCCACCCTGAAGGCAGCACGCTCTGTCTCAGAGCTCAGTTCACTGACAAACTTTGGCTTCCTGTGTGCTCACGTGGACTCAGCTTTTGCATTCAAAAGGGGTTTCTACATCCATGACTTGCCAGGGGACTACCCACGCCTGCTCAGTGGCAGGAGGGAAGTCTGCTCTCCCCGTGGGTGCCCATGCAGTAACGCCAATTTCTAAGCAAATCATTTCCTCCGACCTGGCATTAAAGGAAACTGTGAACTGAGCTTTGGATCCACGTCAGTGCATGTACAAAGACTCCTCCTGTTGTTGCTCGTGTCCCAAAGTGATTCTGCTCCCGTCCTCAGCCACGCAGCACCAGGGGGGCTTGCCATTTCCCTGAGTAGCCCAGGCCGAGCCCCTGCCGCCAGCTCGCTGGGCCTCGGCATCTGCCTGGGAGAGCACCTTGTGGTCCCACTGGCACCCATCCAGGGGGCAGTGCCGCCTCAGGGCGCACCCAGAATATGACCTTTGTGCCTCCAGGTCCTCTCCCCTCAGAAGTCACATTCCCTCGAGATTGACCCTTAGACTTGTTATTGGTTCAGCTTCTCCTTTACCAGCCCGCTGGCCTGGCCTCGCCCAGCCCCCAAGGATCCCAAGCCCTGCCTTCTCCTCTAATGAATCCACCAGAACACCTTCCCCTTCGGGAGACCCAGCCGAGGGAGTGGCGTTTAAATGCCCGCAGAACTGGCGTGGGCACGCGCCTCTCTGTAAGAAGGCCCATGAAGGCGTGGTCTGCACTGTGCGTGTGATGGCTGCTCCCGCCCAGCCACCTGCCACGGGGACGGGACGGGACGGGGCAGGGCAGGCCAGCTGCTATGAGCCAGGACAGCGTGAACTGCAGGTAAACACAGGTGAAAAGATGGGCGGTTCTGCCCTCGCCGCGGCCGCCCCAGGGGAGGAACCCCGCAGCCACGCTGGCGGTGGCGTGGCTGATTCACCGCCTGCCCGGGGCCAGGTCTGTGCTCTTACACACGGGCGGTACCTGAGATGACAGTAACGCTACCCTGTCCCCACATTATTTTTTGCTTTTCTTTAGGAAATAACGAGTCCTTATCATAGGCACTTTTAACCTGTTATAAGGTAATGAAGCAAACAAAATAGCAAATGAAAATTACCGAGATGAATTAAGAAATATGCTAACTGAAAAGGATAGAGGGTGGGTAATCTACCATAGCTTAGCCTAAATATCAGACATTCTCTCACACACACACGTGCACGCGTGCACACACACACACCCTTTTGGAACTCTCCAGGGAAATGCCTCAAACATCAGCGGAGCCAGGTCCCAGCGGACACACCATGGTTTGGGCGCAGGTTAAGAGAAAAGGTCTGGGCTGGACTCCCTCCTGTTTGGGCAAGAAAACCACCCCCAGTGGCAGCAGCCAGCAGCTGGTCAAGGCCAGACGAGAAAGGAGTGGGCGTTTCAAACTCCGTTTGGCAGCATGTCTAAGGCATGAAGACAGGCCAAGGACAGGTGGCAGCAAAGGAGACTGTGCATAAAGCATCGCCACTGTCGAAGCGGCGGCCGCAGAGCCCGGGCAGGCAGGTTGGCGCCTGCACCTACCAAGCCTCGAGCCAAGGAGAGGACAGGGAGCCGCCGGCTCTGCTCCAGATGACCTCCTGCCTCGGATGGGGCCCCATAGGTCACTACCTCACCGAGCCCTCCTCTCGGTCCCGGCCTGGTCCACAGGCACCTTAAAGGGGAGGGAGGAGAGCATGGGGACACGGGGGCGGGGCACATCTCCCTGACAGTAAACAAGTCCCGTGTTGCCTCAGAGGGCACGCAAGAAGCTTCTGACAACCCCAGACAGAGTTTTACTGCCCGACACGGTGATCTAGGCCCAGCCAAGAGCTCTTGCCTCGTCTTTCCTTTTCAGACGCAGACATTAACATACAGAATGTGCAATGCAGGCAGGTAGTGGATGTATGAGAAACTTGGCGGAATTCATTTCCTGGCTTTGGGATCTTATTTTTTTCATCTGTAAGCTCAACTCTATCAATAAGAGTTTTATTTGTACTTCAAGTTCCCGCCCACCAAATGACAAAAATAGAATCTACATTTAGAGATAGGACCTGCTACCAATACCAATATGATTTTATTGGAATATGGAATGTAAACAGATGCTTTCAAACAAACAATCTATCCTTATAAAAAGTATGGCATTATTAAATAGTTAATAAAGAAATCCTAACGTGACGTGGCGACAGACCCCTCGAGCTCCAGCCTGGCTGTGCGAGTCCCCGTGGCCGTGCGTGGCTCTGCAGCTGGGGTGAGGGGACCGCTTGCAGATCATGTTAACGTCAAGTCCCCCAAACGAAATCAGCGCTATTTTTACTTCTTAAAACAAAATCTAGCTTCCTTTGCTAACGTGAAGGCTGGCACAGGGGCCCCAGGCTCTGCTCCCCACTCCGGGAACCCCACTTCTTCCCCCAAGGCCCTCGCTGCTTGGGCTGTGGGGGACCCTGCCATGCACCTCCAGACCCTGCAGGCGAGACGGACTTGTCATTGCCATCACATTCACGTACTGCCCATCAGAGCTTAGAGGTGCAGAGTACCCTGATTACAGCGGGGAATTACTTCTTGTGGGGATAGAAAGAGGCAAAAAGGGGTGGGGATGGGGAGATATATTTTTTTCTTTGCCCAATAGGTCATTCCTGAATACATTCTCATAGAACCCTTTCCCTCCTTCTCCCTCCCTGACCTGTCTAAGACCGACCTCCCAGCTTTAGTTATGGTCTTGAACAAAAGCATCTTTGTTTCAGAGAGATGCGTTAAAATCGGTGCACACACAGGGATGTGCTGGGAAATGGTGAGGCTTCCTTACAAGGCTGCAGACAAAAAAGAAAAAAAGGAAAAGAAAAAAAGATACACCCAAAAAAAAAAAATAGCAACAAGATTTTATGGTTAGGCAAATCAACAAAGGTTACAGTGAGCTCCAAGTTATGCACTTAGCATCTAACTTCTGAAGACGGATGGACCTGTTCGTGGCATCACAGGGTTTAAAGTGACATCTGCCGACACCCGAGAGGACTCATGAGAGGACTGCAGTTTGCTCCCAAATTAATACGCTTAGAGGAAACTGCAGGGCTGAGGTACATTTCCTAGAGAGCTCATGTCATAAAAAAATACATAAAACATGGATTTGTAAAAGAGTTAAAAAAAAATACTGTCGCTGTTTTAATATCTCCTGTTCGTGAGTGAGGCTGGTGTGTCAGTACAGGCTGCTGACGGGCAGCTAAACTGGAGCCTGAATCTCACCCGAGGAAACCAGACCACAGTGGAATAGACAGGAAGTCAGATAGTCAGAGCTGGTTGACCGAACGAGTTAATTCAACAGTGGTCTCCTGTGAGACACAGGTGAGCGTACAACTCCGAGTCTCCCGTCTCCCGTGCATTCCACAGGGAGAGGCCCCTCAGATCCTCAACTAGGTGCGGCGTCTCGCTCGCTGCCGGAGCGTCAGCGCCCTGGAGACTAGGACTGGGGAGTTTCTTTCTTTTTGACAGACTTTTAGGTCTTTACTCTTCTTTGCGTTTAGAAGGAATGACTAGAATTTCTTTGTATCACACTGGAGTTTTCCTTCAAGGTTTGTGTTGGGTTGGTCGGTTTTATTGGCAAGCATCAATGCCGCATTACCCGTCGCTTTCCAGTCTTCATCGGGCCGCCGTGAGACCACTGGAAAGTACAGTGTTGTCCGCGCTGGGCTGGGACTGCTCCTTCACCACGGGGTCTGCAAGGCAAAGGGCCAGTCAGCGAGGCTGGGCGGCGAGGGAGGGAACATCACACCGAGCCCGCCTTCCACCGTGAGCCAGAGGACACGCGGCGGGAAAGGCAGGACCAGGCGGGCGAGGGAAGTGGCAGCATATAGTTGGTTATAGAACGAGGTAATGAAAAACAATCAGGGTGAGCACTCTTACTTCCTCAGAGTCAAGTTCAATGACTCTGACTCACCAAGAGTGGCACAGACTCATCTCCCACTGCTCAAATGTCTCATTTTCTTATGTGCTATTTTCCTCGAATACTAACATCATACCCAACTCCCAATTTCTTCAATGCATGCACAATAACAAGCACTTCAGAGAAAAGGGTGAATAAAAAGAGCTATTAGACCTAATCATTTTGCTCGGTCTGTATGGCTCAGTGGGTAAGTGTCGACCTATAAACCAGGACGTCACCATTCGATTCCCAGTCAGGGCACATGCCCAGGCTGCGGGCTGGATCCCCAGCGTGGAGCGTGCAGGAGGCAGCCAATCAATGATTCTCTCTCATCACTGATGTTTCTGTCTCTCCCCATCTCCATTCCTCTCTGAAATCAAATTATACATTGTAAACATCCGTGCTCTGAATTCCGCCAACTCAAAGGGTAGAGATAGATTTCTGTGGCCTGGACCACTGAAGGGTGAGACCTTTCAAATTCACTGCCTACTGATGCTTATGGGCCAATAGGTTCCAAGACCACAGAGTGATGTCAACTCCAGGCAAGTTTCAGTTAATTGCAGAGGGAAAAAGGAGGAAAGATGGCATATTAGTCAAGCAACAGTTAGGCTGAAAGTGTTGGTCGATTCACATAATGAACTGACACAGGTCACTTAACCTGTTATTCTCGGTCTCCTCTGACTAGCTTAAACCAGCCCACACTGCTGAGAATAAAGTATGACATGTGCCTTAGCAGTGCGACTGCACGCGTGCAGAACAAGCAGCCACATAAATGGAATTTATGCACATCCTCTGATGTTAATAATTCAGATAGAATTTTTAACTGCTTTCCTTTCCGCAAATTTTAAACTTATTTCCTTCTTTAAAAATGTACTAAGTTACATTATTTTCAACTCATTACTCGTTTTTCTGTGTGTGCTGGTAGACAGGGGTGGGGGGGTAATATCTTTGATTAGTTTTCAAGAAAAAAGTATATATTTTGTAATCTACCAACTCAGTCACGGGGAATGCTCTAACACAGCGGTCGCCAACCTTTCTGACCTCATGGACCACCAGTAGTCCGAGGACCACCGACTGGCGACTGCTGGTCTAACAGACCAGACTCAAGGGAGCTCCGAGCAAATACCTTCGGGGACCAAGCAGCAGACCGGCCAAGTTGTCTCAATGGTTCAGCGCTAAGGAGGCCAAATTCCAACAGCATTCATTCAAATACCCAGAATTCCCTTGACCAGCCTCAAAGATAAAGGGTGCAAAGCATTTTCCTTTAAAAAAAAAAAAAAAAAAGAGGGCCCTGCAAAGCGCCGGACACTCACAGAAGTACGGGTGCTCCATGGCCTCTTTGGCAGTCAGTCTCTGCTGATGGTCGTATCGCAGAAGCTTGTCCAGAAGGTCTAGGGCCTCGGGGCTGACGAGGTGTCTGTTCTCACTATGTATAAAGTTTTCCCAGCGTTTCCGTGAATGTCTGAGAAGAAAGGGGAGCATTAGCATTCTGAGACGAAGTTCAGCAAGATGCTTGTGTAGTGGGGCCAAAATCAGAGAGGATGGCACTCGTTACAAACACCTCAAATCTCATTCTGGCCATCTGCCCCACCCCTATAGCCCCGATCCCAGCCAGTGCACTTGCTAACATCTGTGTGATCCTCAAGCAAAACGGCGCTCCATGACTGATGCGTTAGTTAAGACATTTACATCTGATTCGGATGTAAAAGATTTAGATGGCTGTAGTGAGTTCTGGGCGAGGCACAGAGGTGACTGGGTGATTGTTATCACTCCGTCATTACATTTAGAGCTGCTGGCCTTAGAAACATGGGTCTCATAAAATACTATTGGAAAAATTTCAACACATTTACTTTTCAAAACTATGTGAAAATAGGCTTTGAAATTACCTTATAAATAACCCATTACAGAGAACAAAAGAAATGGTTTCTTATTCCAAGAATCACAGCTTCCTAAGACTTTTCCATTAAAATAAGCTTATGCTAAGCCAAAAAACTTCTCCGTAACAATTTTCTATTGATAAGCAGACTGTCTTTTAGAAAAGTAAATTAGAAGACACATACATGTAAACGATGTCCAAATATCTCAAAAGAGGAAATGCACAGGGTCGGGAGAAGGCTACTTGATTCTGGTCTACGGCCATACCACCCTGAATGCGCGCGATCTCGTCTGATTTTGATATAATTAGAAATGGAAATGGCAACCTTTCCCCTTGTGCAGGGGGGTGAGTTAACACCCGCCCCTTCCTCCCTCTTACTTACTGTCCCAGGATATCGTTGAAGTGCGGGTCTAGGTCTATGTGATACTTCTTCAGATACCCGTACAGCTCATCGGTACCCAGGACCTTGGCAATGCGAACAAGCTGCAAGACAAACAAACTGACCCAATCACCGCGCACAGAACTCCCTGCGCGCCCAGGAGGACGCTGGGACAGGGAGCCAAAGACTTCCCCAGGGAAGAGGTACAGACCCAAGCTGGCGAAGACTGGGGACACTGAGAGACAGCCAGGGGCTCAAGGACAGCACCCCATGAAGGATGCTGTTTTCCTGGCATCTGCCCCCCAAGTGGATATGAGCCAGATGAGGTCCGCTCACCTGGTCATAGTTGTCCTGTCCGTGGAAGAAGGGTTCCTTCCGAAAGATCATGCTCGCTAACATACAGCCCAAACTCCACATGTCCAAGCTATAATCATACATCTGAGGAAATAAGGACAAACAGTCAGTCATGGGTGCTCCATTTTCCTGAGCAAAAAAAAAAAAAAAGTAGCTGCGGAAAATCAGCAATGATCATTCTGGAATGGAACAAAGACCAGGCTTTGAATGTATCCAAATTGACTCAGTAAAAAGAAGCCCCGCCGGGTGGTTCAGTGGTTGAGCATTGACCTATGAACCAGGAGGTCACGGTTTGATTTCCTGTTAAGGCATATGCCCGGGTTGCGGGCTCAATTCCCAATAGCAGACATGCAGGAGGCAGCCGATCAATGACTCTCTGTTATCATTGATACTTCTCTCTCTCCCTCTCCCTCTCCCTTCCTCTCTGAAATCAATTAAAATATATTTTAAACAACAACAGCCAAAACCAGTTTGGCTCAATGGATATAGCATTGGTCTGCAGACTGACAGGTCCCAGGTTCGATTCCAGTCAAGGGCATGTATGTACATTGGTTGTGGGCACACCCCCAGTAGGTGGTGTGCAGAAAGCAGCTGGTCGCTGTTTCTCTCTCATGGATGTTTCTAGCTCTCTATCCCTCTCCCTTCCTCTCTGAAATCAATTAAAATATATTTTAAACAATAACAACAAAAAGAAAAAAGGAAAAGCCCCAGGGAAACACACAAAGCGGGGTGGCGCTCGCTGGCCACTGTACCTGGTAGTCCACGAGGAGCTCCGGGCCCTTGAAGTACCTGGAGGCCACGCGGACGTTGTACTCCTGAGCGGGATGGTAGAACTCGGCCAGGCCCCAGTCTATCAGTCGCAGCTACACACACACACACACACACACACACAACAGGAAGAAAACAAGTGAACGGAGTGTTCTAGATGCCTGTGCCTTAGACCCGGGCCACACCTCGCTAAATGGTAATTATTTGACTTATAAAAAATGTTAGCAAGTGCACTGGCAAAAAAACTGTGCTTTCACTACTGTGTACGAGGCCACTTTTGCGCACAGCACTCAGAACAGTATTTGCTTTTTCTTTTTTTTAAATTTAAATTATCCTGGTTTTTTCTTTTGAGATCAATAGAGCTTAAGCTTCTCTCTGACTCCATATAACCCGTATGTGCAACACATCCCCCATCATCAACAGCTTTCGTTATAAGCCGTAGTCATAACAGAAAGGAGGGGGGGGACGTGCCCCATTCCAGGATCGAGGCACCGCTCTCGCTTCTCATTAATCTACTAGGTCCACGGTCGGCAAACTGTGGCTCACGAGCCACATGCAGCTCTTCGGCCCCTTGAGTGTGGCTCTTCCACAAAATACCACAGCCTGGGCGAGTCTATTTTGAAGAAGTGGCATTAGAGGAAGTTTAAGTTTAAAAATTTGGCACTCAAAAAAAATTTCAATCCTTGTGCTGTTGATATTTGGCACTGTTGACTAATGAGTTTGCCGACCACTGTATTAGGTGATTAATCACCAATTAGGGACAACCAGAATTAGGCATTGAAAATAAGAGGGATCAATGGTATTTTTAAGGCCAGGCAGATTGGTCTGAGGGGTCGTTAGGCAGTAGAAACCATCAGCTGAGCCCCCCATAGCCACAATAAACAACTGCTCTCCTTGTGACCACACTTATGCTAAGTAGGGACCCTCACTGGGAGACTGGGAAATAACAGCATCACCCACCAGTCTGCCCAAGAGAGCAGCACGGGTCTCCAGAAACCACCTCAGTACTGGCCAGGGGTGGTGTACACCTTCCGATGGAAGGCCGTGGCCGCCTAGCTGGAATGTACCTTTTTCTGTTGGTGATCTATCATGACATTGTGAGGTTTCACGTCCCTGTGCATGATTCCCTTGCTGTGGCAGTAATCCAGGGCCTATGAGGTAAGAAAGCAGAGAGAAAGGTAAGCAAACCCGCTACCGCCCCCACATTGCAATCATATTGGCATTTGCTTGTGACAGTTCGTCTGGGATGTTTCCCCAGGGACTGTTTACTGTCTGTAACAAAAGAAACCAGCCTCAGGGGGGCAGCCCTGCTCTCCGCACACCGCTGGCCGCGGGCAGAGGGCTAAGAGGAGACATCAAGGCTTTGATGGCAGTTTCTCAAAATGGGGGCGATGAGCCATGGCTGGTTTGACTCAACGGTAAAGAGAATCAACCTGTACATTGAAGGGTCAAGGGTTCAATTCCTGCATGTACCTGGGTTGCAGGTTCCATGTTTCTCTCCCCACCCCCCCTCCACACTAAAAATTAATGGGGAAAATACCCTCGAGGGAGGATTAACAACGAGCATTTAAAAAGGCTGGGGAGAGGGAGGAATATGGAATGGTACTCTCCTTTCAGCACTCGCCTGCTTGCACTGGCCACCTGGGTTTAGAAACCACACACTCAACTGTTCTGGTTTTATGTTTAAAATCAGACCCGGGAACCTCACTGGAGTCACCTCTCATAGTGGTCAATGACACAAAGAGTCCACGTGGACATGAAGCACGACATCCAAATAAATCTTTCTTCATTGCTTGTTTTCTAGAAAGTGTTTTATGGGGTTTCTAGATTAACACACATTCTAATATTCGTATTACCCTGAAAAGCAATCCCTGAGCCAGTTGGTCTTTAAGAATTATGATTATAGCTAGGCTGGTGTGGCTCAGTGGTTGAGTCAACCTATGAATCAAGTCAGGACACATGTCCAAGTTGCGGGAGACGATCCCCAGTGGGGGTGTGCAGGAGGCAGCTGATCAATGATCTCTCACATTGATATTTCCCTTTCTCTCCCCTTTCCCTTCCTCTCAAGCTTGCCTTCTGTCAACCCCACTCCCCTCTGCCCTCTACTCCTCCTCCCATCCTCTGCTGCCAACCACTAGTCTGCTATCTGTTGATATCTGCCTTTTAGACATTCATAAAATAATACAATATACAGTACGCCATCTTCATTCACGCAATGTTGCTGAGATTCACCCTCATTGCTTTTTTCTTGCTGAGTAGTATTCCACTGGGTGACCGCACCAGCTGGTGGACAGTTGGATGGTTTCCATTTTTTGGCTCTTATGAATGAGCTACTTATGTTCATGTACATATCTCTGAGGTGACATATGCTTTCATTTCTCTTGGGTAGATTCCAAAAGGTGGAAGTACTGGATTGCATGTAGGTTTTACATTAAGTGTTCAAACATTTGTTTCCCAGAGTAGCTGCACCATCTTACATTCCCATCAGCGTGTGAGGGTTCCAGTTTCTCCACACCCTCCGCACACCTGTCGTTGCCCACTTTTTATTGTGGCTGTTCGGTGGGTCTGAAGCGGAATCTCACTGCAGTTTTGATTTGTATTTCCCTAATGAGCGGTCAAGTTGAATATCTTTCCTTGTGCTTGTCAGCCTTTATCTTTATTGGACAAATGTTGACTCAAATCTTTCATCCATTTTTTATTTGGGTTGTTCTTGTTTTATTCATTTGTTTGGTTTCCCCGTGTCCCAGGGCTTGAGGATAGAACTGGCGGACTGGAAACCACTGGCACCAAAGACTTGCCGCCAGGGGGCAGGCGCCCCTAACCCTCTGCTCCACATATAACGGAGCCTGGGACCGCACACCAGACCCCGCCAAGAGGAAGAGGGTTGTTTTGTTTTAAATTTAAAAAAAAAAAAAAGTTTTTGCTCCCAAATCTCCCTTTTCTTATGCAATACAACTATTTTCATGAAATTCAATAGTAGGCCCTTTGGCTTGTCTTAAAAAGCACTTGAAGCCTGCCTGAGTCCCATCATATCCTCCTTGAGTGATAATGATAGCAGCCCAGAGTCTCAAAGTGCCTACTATGTGCCTGGCACTGAGGGCTCCTGGTGGAGTTTTCCCTGGGAGAGGATGAGGGTTTCTCAGCTTTGGTACTGTGGGCATTTGGACAGGAATTCTTTGTTGCAGGGAACTGCCCTGCACACTGTAGGAGGTCAGTCAGACAGGATTCCCACTACATACCCGATCACAAAGCACCCCTCCAACTGTGAAAACCAAAGACGGTGCCAGACTGCCAGGTGACCTGGAGTCTGAAGCGGACTCGACTGAGAACCACTGGCCTAGACTAGCAAGGGCACTATCCCAGGCATCCCTGTGGGGGGAGGGAAGCCAGAAGCCAGGGAATGGTCCCTAGCACCAGCATTCCAGGTATAAGCCAATTTTCCTTTCCCTAGACACAAAGAGAATACAGTGTCCGGTGCTTTTTATATGAAGGTCAAAAACAGGCAAAACTAAACTGTGGCAATTGCCCTGGCCACGCAGCTCAGTTGGTTAGAGCATCATCCAATACAGCAAGGTTGTGGGTTCCATCCCCAGTCAGGGCACACACACAAGAATCAATCAATGAAGGCATAAATAGGTGGAACAACAAAAATCGATTTTACCATCCCCCTGCCCCTCCCCCCTCAAAAAATAACTAAAAATACAAACTACAGTGGTAGAGGTCAGACTATAATCTTCAGAGGGGGATACTGAATACAAGGGGGACAAGAGAGCCTTTATGGGTTTTCATACCATTCCCCACCAGCCCTGTCCACCAGAACTTCCTGCGATGGAGAATACTCCATCTCCGCACTGTCCAATACTGTCCAATATGGTAACCATAGCCACAGGAGGCCACTGGGTGTTTGGAATGTGAATAACAAAGCCAAAGAGTTTACTTAATTTAAATACCTATCTGCAGGCTGAAGCTACTGTTCTGGACAGCATAGTTCTGTGCAGGTTTGGGTAAAGGTTTCACTTAGGTAAAATCCAAAAAAAAATGTATACTTAAGATTTAGTCACTTTGTTTATGTAGTTCTACTTCAATTAGATTTTCTCTTTTGTTTTGTTTTACAGCAGAGCTGTAGCAAGACTCCCATGGCCATGGCCGTGCCCGAGATGGACTAGGCTCCCGAGGACAGACCTCCCTCAGTCTGAATCAGACCGACTCTGCGCAACTTGCGAGTCATGAGCAATCATGGCGGCCCTTCAGCCTGTTTCTACATTTCCCAAGTTTAAACGCTGCCTCTCTCTTCTCCCTCCCTGGCCCGCCTCTCCCAGAGAGAGCATCTAGCGAGTGCTGATTCTGTTATCTTGCCTAGTCTCTGCCCAGATGAATTAGAAGCACACCTGGGATGTGAGAATCGTCTGATGAAAGAAAATTCACGAAGGGGATTAATTCTTTTGCCAAGTTTACTGGTCAGGCTCCCTGGGGAGCTACTGGCATACTTTTAAATTCCTTGGGGAATTCTTTCAGTTTTAAAATCTGGTCGTTTCTGACCGCTAAGCACGAAAGAGGTTTTCCAAATGTTACCTGGGGTACTACGACTCATCAGCAGGAAGTACCTACCGCCTAGAAAATTTCAGTCTTGGGATTGGGATGAGTAAGTCTCCCACCTGCTGCCTCTGGAAAAGAGAGGACACCACACACCGGTGCCGCCTGCGTCCCTGGATGTCTTACCTGGTCTACGGGCCCCTGTGCCAGGCGTCAGCCTTACCTTCGGGGTGCTGGCCTGCCTCAAACTGTTGGTATTGTGTTCAAGTAACTATTCACAATTCCATCGAAACTCCATCTTGGCATTTTTTCAGTAAAGCTAAAACCTCCTTCTACGTTCTTCCAGGGGTTCTTAATTTGAGATCACACCCCTCCTAAAACTTGAAGTAACACTGTGTACTTCACAGCTCTTGTGGAGTGACCTCACTGCTTCCATTAGACTCTTAGTGCTCCACTAAAAAACTTAGGAAACATCGGCCTACTCCATTTTACAGACCTTTTTAGAATTCTTTACCTAAATGTTTACCTACACGAACGAGGAGAGATCATTTCTCCATCCATCAGTAATGGTTGAAAATTTCAGTCTTGGGATTAGTAAGTCTCCCAGAAGGTCCACCCATCACTCTCCCTGCCTGTCAAGGATAATAGCCAGGGCTAGAGGCTGGGTTGTCTCATGTAAGAAGGGGATTGTAAGAGACACAAGAAAGAGATGGCCATGGGTGCCTGCGATCCTGGTGTGCACGTCTTCACAACGTGACCTCAATGCCCTGCCCATCGAGAGGTGGGGTCTACTTCCCACTCTTAGTCTAGGCTTAGCCACGTGACTTGTTCTGATCAACAACTGGAAACATGACACAGAAGAGTGCTTACATGTCACTTACTCTCTTGCTGCTAGACCAGCACGGGAAGGGCCCAGACTGGTCTCCTGGGGGACGAGGCCTCAGCTGCTCCAGCTGCTCTCCAGACATGTGAACGAGAATATCCTGGACCACCCTAGACCATCCTGACCAACTGGCCCAGGTAAGCTTTCCCAGACCAAGACTCACCCAGCCAGCCCACAGAATTACGAGAAATAAGAAACTTCTGTCAAGTTGGTTTGTTAGGCAGTAAAATCAATAGCAGATATTGATTAAGCAGTGGAAGGAAAACCCCAGGGACAGGAAGAGTTCTGAAGAGGGAGACTCTACTCTCTGCTATGATGCCCCTGGGTGGCCATCTCTGTCTGTTCCCCTGGAAACTTTCTATGTAAAGGTCCCATGATGGAGGCCTCAAGGAAAGACACACCCCAAACAACAAACAAACAAAACCTCTACATCCTCTGGGTATCAAGAAGCATCCTGCTCATTCTCTGTTCTCTCACACACTTCCCCCTTAATGACTAATCCTGAACAGGATTCACTGTTCACGGGTGCCACTTACTTTAAGTAGTTCATACATATAAAACCGGATATCAAAGTCTGTCAGGATCTGGTAAAGTTGCTGAAACAGATTTCAGAAAACAAAGTTACGTTAGTGTCATTCCATCGTGTCATCCATATGTTGGTCATTATTCTCTGTAAACTTTAGGCAGGAGTGACTGAGGAGGCCTACAACTTTTTACTCCCTGACCTGCAACCAATGGGGACACAGGCTACAGGGGGTCTAATGCTTCAGCCTTCCAAAGGACCCCAGGGAAGAAAACCGTTTATTCCAACTGGGATCCTTTAAAAACATGTTTTTGGGTGTTTTTTTGTTTTTTTTTTTTTGGTTTTTAAAAAAAATATATATTTCTTTATTAATTTCAGAGAGGAAGGGAGATAGAAACATCAATGGTGAGTGAGAATCATTGATTGGCTGCCTCCTGCATGCTCTGCACTGAGGATTGAGCCCGCAACCCAGCCATGCGCACTTGGCCGGAATTGAACCTGGGACCCTTCAGTCTGCAGGCTGATGCTCTATCCACTGAGCCACACCGGCTAGGGTAAAAAAACGTGTTTAATGCTCCCGATTTCAAACCCCACAGTCGCACTGCCACAGAGATGAAGCCACAGGTGTCCAACTGCACTTCTATAAAACTGCCCACCTGCGCTGCGAGTTTGCTTAGAGCAAGAGCAGCCGCTGACAACCTTTGGGACCACTGGCTGGTGACCGCTGCAGGTAGAAGACCCAGCTCTGGGGACAGGGGACCCTGAAAAACTGCACCAGCCCCCGTGGGAAAACACCTGGCAAGACAGCCTGTTCGTGAAAGGAACATGAGGAAAACCAACTGCTACAGCATTTGGAAATGGCCAGACTTAAAAAATCTATACCTTCCACTCCCCCCAAACCAGTTCCAGGCTGGAAAGAGAACACTTCACAGGCAATATTGATGGGAACTAACTAAATCAATATTTTAGGGAGAAGCAAAAAGGAGAGTGGAGTGAGATTTTAAACAATGGATTCACAAATGAACATATTCATGATTAATAATCCAAAGACTGGGAGATTTTTGAAAATTTTCAATCTCTAAAAGGCAGAGTAGCATTTATGAATCCAGGTTCATTAAAACACAAACCCTTGTTGAAACTCTATTATTACTTTTGATCATCAATTCCAAGTAGGTCTCTTTCCCCATCAGTCCAAGCAGCACTTTTGATGGAAGTAATCAGCTCTTTTATGAAATATGTTTTGTTTCTCCTTTATTGGGAGACTTAAGCAATATAGAGAAAAGCTCTCTAGGAACAGAGAACAATGTCTGTGTAATAAAGGGGGACGGGGGGGATAAAACTACATAATCGTACTTGCTTGTTTCTGTAAAGATGATGAGACTAATAAAAAGTGATTTTATGAATATGGGGGGTGGGGAAGAATGGACATTGGGGCACAGGGGAAAAAAGTAGACTTTTCCCACATACCAGTTCATATTTTAGATATAGGCAAATACATTACCTGTTCAAAATAATTATTTTTTATTTGCTAAAAATCTAACTTCTTTTTCAAATGTCCCCTTTTAAATCAGAGTGACTCTCCCTCCAGCCTAGTAAGGCTATCTGATTTCACCAAGCCCAGGCAGCAGCCAGCTCGGGCACCACAGGGAATGAAACCATAGGTTACAGTCCACATACCTACAGTTCACACACCTACAGTCCACATATCGGTAGTGCCCACTGGAGGCTGGCTGGGAATGGTCCCTACTTCACTCAGGCACAAACACCTTTGCACTATTTCTCGCAAGATTCAACTGCATAGCAGCCCAACACTCAAGTGTTTTGTTCTCCCCAACCGGTATGTACAGAACTAGGGAAAGATACCATCTCTTTGCGTGTCAGGTCAGCTTCTCCTGTGCGAGTTAAGGAGATCACTCCCAGAGTTGATGCCAAGTTGAACCTCAAGTCAATAAACAGGCCATGGCAGGGAAAACAGCACTTACTACCCCTCAGAGCCTGGGATAGATTATTTCCAGAAGTGAATATGGACTATTTTAACAGCTGGGTTTTATCTGTGGAAGGTATCATGTGGTATTTATACCAAGCATCTGTGTAAATGAATGTCCTTGGTCCGCCAACATAGCATTTCCAACTACTCCAACCAATATCGATTTTATATAGTACAAAAAACACCAGTTAAATATAGTGCTTATGCCTAACACATTCTAAGTATTCCCATGTATCTTTTATTATGGCTTTGATACACATGAAGTGTTATACCTGATGATTTCCAGGAGAAATTGACCAAAAACAGTGCCTCTACCATAAACTGAAATACAAGGGAAAAAGTGAGGAAGGCCCTAAAAGATCTGAATGAAATTACCAAACTTGATATAAAAACTGAACAGGTACTGAAGTCACAAGCATCAATCATCAACAAATTCCAAATGATAAACGTTATATGGATCAGGTTCTCTGGACACAGCACAATCAAATTAGGAATCAATAATATAAGAATTTGCCAAAACCATGCCGAGACCGGTTTGGCTCAATGGATAGAGCGTCGGCTTGGGGACTGAAGGGACCCGGGTTCGATTCTGGTCAAGGGCATGTACCTTGGTTGCGGGCATATCCCCAGTAGGGGGTGTGCAAGAGGCAGCTGATCGATGACTCATCGATGTTTCTAGCTCTCTATCTCTCTCCCTTCCTCTCTGTACAAAATCAATAAAATATATTAAAAAAAAAAAAAAAAAGAATTTGCCAAAACCAGTCTGGCTCAGTGGATAGAGCGCAGCCTGCGGACTTGAAGGTCCCGGGTTCGATTCCGGTCAAGGGCACATGCCTTGGTTGTGGGCACATCCCCAGTGGGGAGTGTGCAGGAGGCAGCTGATCGATATTTCTCTCATTAGTGTTTCTAACTCTCTCCCTTCCCCTCTGTAAAAAATCAATAAAAATATATTTAAAAATAAAAAATAAATAAATAAATAAATAAATAAATAAATAAATAAATTTGCCAAAACCAGTTTGGCTCAGTGGATAGTCGGCTTGGGGACTGAAGGGTCCCAGGTTCAATACCGGTCAAGGGCATGTACCTTGGTTGCGGGCATATCCCCAGTGGGGGGTGTGCAAGAGGCAGCTGATCGGTGACACTCTCTCATCGATGTTTCTAACTCTATCTCTCTCTCTTCCTCTCTGTACAAAATCAATAAAATATATATTTAAATAAATAAATAAATAAATAAATAATTTTTTTTTTAAAGTGAGTTCTGGATCAGATATTCACAACCATACCACTAAAAAGGACGTTCCCAGGATAGCAATCACTGGGACACCTTTGAATATGGCCTCCATACTGTCTCTATCAGGTGGCATCACTGCATAAAGATTAAATTCCTTAAGTGCACGGGTCATGTAGGAAAATATCCTCCGTCCAGTGCTAGCATATTTAGGAGTGAAATAATACAATGCCTGCAACTTTCTTTAAGATGACTTCAGCAAAAAGATAGAGATAAAGAGGGGAGTGTGGGGGATGGAGAGAAATAACTGCAAATGTGGCAAAATATTAACTGGTAAATCTAGGCGAGTAACATAAGGGTACTGACTGTGCTACTCTTTTCAATTTTCAGTAGGCCTAAAAATTTTTTTTAAAATGTGTTTTTATTGATTGTTTAGAGAGAGGAAGGGTGAACAATAGTTAGAAACATTGATGAGAGAGACATCTATCGGCTGCCTCCTGCACGCCCCCTACTGGGGATGTGCCCCCAACCAAGGTACATGCCCTTAACCAGAATCTAACCTGGGGCCCTTCAGTCCACAGGCCGACACTCTATCCACTGAGCCAAAACAGTTAGGGCAGGCCTAAAACTTGTCAAAGTAAAGTTTGGGGAGAAAAAACCTAATCCTCTAGATGTGAATTTTTATTTCTGCTTTGAAGATGATACAGAAGTGAGTTCGATAACCATGAAATGTAGTGAAAATAGTGGTTGGGGTTTATAGACTTCAGGAAAGATAGGGTCCGGCCGGCATGGCTTAATGGTTGAGCATTGACCCATGAACCAAGAGGTCATCATGAACCTGGTTATGGGCTCCATCCCCAGCAGGAGGCAGCTGATCAAGGTTGATGGTTCTCTCTACATTGATGTTTCTGTCTCTCACTTTCACTTCCCCTCTTTCTAAAATCAATAAAAACGTATTAAAACACACACACACACACACACACACTCTCTCTCCAGATAAATGTAAGAACACAGAAACTCACCAAAAAAGGAATTTGAAAGAAAATCAGAGAAAAGGCATGAAGAATAAAACACAACAAGGGGGGGGGAGACACATTTTCTTAGTGAGAAGATAGAAGATATTACATAAAACATAAAAGAACAGGATGATATTTAAAAAGGCTCAGAGAACAAAACAGAGCTCTACAATAGGAAGTCTAACATCCGAATGAGTTTGAGAAAGTGACAACAAAGAAGGGAAGAAAATCAAAGACATTAAAAATACTTTTCTGAAACAGACAGACACAAGTTTCAAGATTGAAAACGCCCAGGAAGTATCCAGAAGGAAGGATGAAAGCGCCCCATATGAAAGCGTGTCACGGGGCAACTTCAGAGCCGGGGCAGGAAGAGCAGACCCTGCAGGCTTCCATAGAAAAACAAAGACAATCTCATAAGATGAAACCACAATGGCTTCAGTGGTCAGAGCAGCACAATCTCTTCAAAAGCCTGAGGAAATTATTAATTACCACCTAGAATTCTACACTATGGAATATATGTTAGTGGGGAGGATAAAATAAGGATGTTTTTAGATATGCAAGCCTCTAAAAACGTTACAATCCCACGATCCTTTTTTAAAAAGCTCCCAGACAATGTATGCCATCCAAACATCCCCTTTGTAAGAAGTCAGGTCTCTCTAGGGAATTAAACACTGACCTTCTGCCAGTTGTCAGATCCACCTGGCAGTTCACAAACACAAATGCTGAAGTGAAATTTTACATGTGGCTGGACAGCTGGTAAGAACTCATTAGGAAGCAGAGACATTTAAGACGAAGGGATTTTAACATGAAGCTCCATGAAGAATGGTTTTGAAATGTTTGCATTAGAAAGATGTTTGGCTTCGTGGAAGCCTGTTTAGTTTTTTCAGAAACGTGCACACATATGCACCTTGATTAACCTGGGTCACCCACAGCAAATTAATGGAAAAAAAAATGTACATCTCACTTTTTAGAGTTCACTATTGGAGTCACAAGGAAACTTGTTACATACGGGGAATGCAACACTGTGTATAAAACTTGCTTATTGTTTATAAGTGCTTACTGTTCACTGATTAACCTTAGAGCCACTGTAGAGTGATTACCTAAGAAAAATTGTGAGGATAAGGTTCTTTTCTTTTCACCCAAAAGCATCACTCCTGATACAGCATATTTCAACTGCTGGTTTGATTTTGTCCCTAACTTCCATCCTAACAAAATCACAAGCCCTTTATTCACTGGCAGAGTTATAGTCACCTACAAATCTCTAGATACCCCTAAAATCAATACCGCTTTGATTTTTAAAAAACTTTCTCTTCTCATATTGGTTTTCATATTGTGCTCTACTATGTCCAGCATGCCTGGCCCCCAAACCTTGACATGAGTTAAGGTTTTGGTGTTTGAAAAACACAAATTCATGAAAAACCGGCTTAATGTTCTGCTTTTGAAGAACAGGTATTTTTAAATTTATATAAACATAAGAACTATATGAGGCTGCCTGGCAAAGATGCCCCGAGGGCCCCCTAGGTGCCTGGGGGCACCCGGACCTGAATGGACCCAGGGGGTAGGGGCTGCTGCATCCTTCCCTGCGTGCCCCCCCACCCCCACCCCAAGGCAAAAGCTGGGGCTTGAGCATTTCCTGCTGGTGAGCTGGGCGCTCAGGTCCAGGAGGGAAAATGTCTACAGAGGGTGCATGTTCTCTCCAGAGATGCTTCTAGTTGCTTTTCACGAGCCCTGCATCGCTCATCACTTCCTATCAGCAATGTAAGCAATATTCCTGAGAAAATCAAAGGTAACATCTACCTAACACTGTCATCTAAAACAGGAATGGTAGAGAGGAGGCATTGGCTTAGACCCAGCTCAGCAGCTATCCCCAGAGTAAGCGAGGCAAAGGCTGATGAGTAACTACACCAAATGCGAGAGCCCCGACCACTTTCTGCCTCCTGGAGTCATGCCGGAAGGAACCCAATGTGTTATTTCCTCCTCTCACCGGTGACCTTTCTGCCCTCCTTGTGTTCTAGAGTCTCAGCAGTACTCATTGCCACCACTCACCCCAAAACCCCCAGGGCAGAAAGAAAAAGTACATACGTACCTTAAAATCTGTATTATTGATATATTCAAATACCAAAGCTGGTGTCTTTGACTGCAAGAAAAAAATATATGATTATTAAGTATTCAAACAATGAGTATAATTTCTTCTGTGCACCTGCCCATTCTCAAATCCCACTTAGATGAAAAAGATTCACTCCTCAGGGAGAGACTAGCAAGTATCCTCTTGAAATGTTATGCCTGGAACTTGCTTCAAAATAACAGGATGGCGGGCACTGGAGGTGGGGAAGTGGGTGGGAGGTAAGGATGGAACAGAGTTGGCCAGGAGCCGACTTAGTGCTAAAACTGAGTGCTGTATGCAGGCAGGTTCATGAGATTACTCACTTTACTTTTGTAAATGGTCAGAATTTTTCATAAAGTTGTTTCGTTTGTTTGTTTTTAAAAGGACGTTCTCTGACCAACCTGTCCACTGGGCCTGGCACATTATTCGAAGACTTATTCTCTTGAGGGTTTCGGTTTGCCAGCTGTGAAAGGAGTGACATGTTTTCATCTTGGTCTAGCGAGCCAGACGCGTTTTACAGAATTATCATAGGTCTTGGGCCTCTAGCACAGGTCTTTTCAGGATCGGAAAGGAAATTATGTATAATTATCAGTAAGCCACAATGTGAAATTACTTCGAGTATTTTTAAAGCACTATAATCTTCGATGCAATGAATACAAAATAGTCAATATTTCCTTGTTGTAAACAGATCTTCAAAAGTCAAGTTTACTTAAGTGAGGTAAAATAATGTGAATGGGCAGTAATAAGCTTTCAAAGCGGGAGAAAGGTGGGGGCTTAAAAGCATGATAGGAAGAAACCATCATCCTAGAAATCCTTCCAGCCGGGAAGTTTTGCCGAAGGAAGCAGATGGAAGTTACCTAGGAGACGGGCCACAGAGCACCCGCACGGGCCTGTGCCAGGATGAGCAGCGGTCCCGGCAAAGGGTCCTCACCAGCCCACGCTGAGCGGGTCTCCCCACCAGACCTCTCTACCGGCGGGGGAGGAGGGTTCCCCGATTGTTTCGTCCACTTCAACTTATTGGTTACATAAGTGTAACACACACACACACACACACACACACACACACACACACACACTTTAACAGATTACAAAAAAAATGGTGAGACAGCTACCACCAAGCGCCGTGTCACTGCAGAATCAATCCGAGCTGATCAGACGGGGATCTATTTGTGCCAATTAGATGGGACCTAGAATAGGACCATCCTTCTCAGTCTTTCCAGGGACCAAAGTAAAAAGCTTTCTTAGTCTTCAGTTCAACAGCCCTGTGTGATGTTGGGCAAATTACTTAACTTTTGTAGACTTATTATCTTTTTTTTAAAAATATATTTTATTGATTTTTATACAGAGAGGAAGAGAGATAGAGAGTTAGAAACATCAATGAGTGAGTCATCGATCAGCTGCCTCTTGCACACCCCCTACTGGGGATGTGCCCGCAACCAAGGATGTGCCCTTGACCAGAATCCAACCTGGGGCCCTTCAGTCCCCAAGCCGACGCTCTATCCACTGAGCCAAACCGGTCCCGGCTAGACTTGTTACCTTACCTGCAGTGTGACAATGCAGACAACAGTACCTATCCCCCTCCCTGCGACTGCTGTGAGGATTATATGATGATAGTGAGACACTCAGGACAGTGCTGGCACACGCATGGTGGCTACCAGTGTTATGAGGAGGTCTTCAGCAGAGAGAGCAAAGACAATACAACTCAAGCTATCCTGGCAGAACGGGAATATTGCGGTCCAGCAGGTGAAGAGCAGAAATGGGATGGGAAGCAATACCAAAAAAGCCTTAGTTAATAATAAACACTTAAGGTTTAGTCACTCCCCGGAAGAAACAAAAAAATAAACAGCACCACTGAAATGGCTCAGAATTAAGCACCTGAACAAAAATATTTCCGATGTTTCTGGAATACAATGTGCCCCTAGCCGAAACCGGTTTGGCTCAGTGGATAGAGCGTCGGCTTGGGGACTGAAGGATCCCGGGTTCGATTTCGGTCAAGGGCATGTATCTTGGTTGCAGGCATATCCCCGGTAGGGGGTGTGCAAGAGGCAGCTGATCGATGACTCTCTCTCATTGATGTTTCTAACTCTGTATCTCTCTCCCTCCCTCTCTGTACAAAATCGATAAAATATATTAAAACAAACAAAAAACAATGTGCCCCTAACAGGGGATGCTGAATTAAAGAAGCATGAGAACCAGCAAGAACCTCAAAGGTCATTGGGCCCGGGACCGGCTCAGTGCTCTACGCAAGGTGTCCATGTGGAGGTTCTCGGTACTTCCTTCTATGACCCCAGGTTTTCAATGAAGGTAAAATAATGCGGATTGGTAGGAATAAGCTTCAAAACTGGGAGAAAAACAGGGTCTTAAAGGAGATAGTGAGCAAACATTTGTAAGCTGAATCAAGACAACGAGGTAATCAGATCCCATTTCCTTAATATCTAGGATCTGAAATCAGCAGGGATTTGCCTATCTGACAGACATGCTAGGGTCTATGGAAGTGGTGGTGGCTACTTCCATTTTGGGCCACCATGATTTTTTTTTCTGGTTTTCAAAATCATTCCAGCCGAAACCGGTTTGGCTCAATGGATAGAGGGAGCTTCAGCCTATGAAAGGTCCCAGGTTCGATTCCGGTCAAGGGCATGTACCTTGGTTGCGGGCACATCCCCAGTGGAGGTGTTGTGCAGGAGGCAGCTGATCGATGTTTCTCTCTCATTGATGTTTCTAACTCTCTATCCCTCTCCCTTCCTCTCTGTAAAAAAATCAATAAAATATATTTTTTTAAAAATCATTCCGTAGAAAAGACAAATACAATCATCCTTACTATATATTTCTCTGTATTTTAGGTTCTCTCTCTCTCTCTCTCTCTCACACACACACACACACACACTCACACACACTCCCTCTCCCCGCACCAGAGGCACCTACCACAGGGTCCTTCACGGTGTCAATCAGCTTAATGATATTTGTTCCACCACGAAGGTTCTCCAGAATCTTAACCTCTCGTTTTATCTTCTTTTTCTTCACTGGCTTAAATACACAAGAGTAATCAGAAGTAAGACTCCCTTGAAAATTATTAAAAACTTTAAAACAACCTTAGCTAATCAAATGGATAGGACACTGTCTTGTACACTCAGGTATGTTAAAGACCACGTCTAAATTAGAAGAGAAAAAAATGGAGATAGAATGGATCTGCCCATAAGAACTTACAGGATTAAGTTAAACAATTTACAGACATAGCTTATGGCAAATCTTTAAGTAGGGCACTTAAAATTTTTGAGCACCATGTCATACTTTAAAAATAAAATGCTTACTGGGTTAACTGCCAAGTGGAAAATGTTATAGCTCCGAACAGCTGTATATCATGCACCCGCAAATGGAAAAACTTAAACAAAATGGTGCGACACCTGCTCTTCCAATGAGTTACATGTAATTTTGTCTTCCAGGAGCGAAGACCAGTTCCCTGACATCAAGTTACAAACTTGTTTCCCAGCTGCTGGCTCCCATTTCCTGTCGCCACTCCCATTTCCTTAATATCTAGGATCTGAAATCAGCACAGAGCCAGTAACAATTCTCTGCACATCCCAATTCCCAAAGAGATGATGGATCGGCAACAGTGATTGAAAACCTCTGCTACTGCTCATCTTTCAACCTGCCAGACAGGAAAGTTTCAAGACTTTAATCAGAAATACTGGCATTACATGTTACTTCTCTTTTTCTTTTTAATATATTTTTTTTATGGATTTCAGAGAGGAAGGGAGAGATAGAAACATCAATGATGAGAGAGAATCATTGACTGGCTGCCTCCTGCATGCCCCCTACTGGGGAGGATCGAGCCTGCAACCCAGGCATGTGCCCCTGGCCGGAATCAAACCTGAAACCCCTCAGTCTGCAGGCCAACGCTCTATCCACTGAGCAACACAGGCTAGGGCACACATGTTGCTTCTTATCTTGAGTGAGCTAAAGAGTTTGAAGAAGGAAAATAAGCATATCGCAATCAACAAGTTTTATAAAGCATTTGGCACAGCACTGGCACATAGTACGCACCCAATAAATGCCAGCTTTGTTATTTTCAATCTTGTAGTTAGTAATATTTCATCTTCACAAAATTCCCATGTAGTAGATCCAGCTACACTGAGCTATCTGCCCAAGGGTCACAGGGCTCAGAGTAAAGAGTGGGGGCAGGAATCACACCCAGACAGTCTGACTGCAGGTCTCACTGGCAGCCACTGTGCTTCCATTACCCAGTGTGGCTGCATAACTAGCATAACTAAGGAAAAGGGGCATTCCATCACCGAGACAGTTACAACAGCCCGGGCAGAGGCCAGTGGATTGGCCATGAAACAAGATATAAAAAGCCCGTGTGTGTGTGTGTGTGTGTGTGTGTGTGTGGGTGGGTGTTGGTGGTGGTTGTGGTGGAGGGGGAGGATATAATATAATACACGTGTCAGAGAAACCTCCATCTATTGTTGGTCACTAAGCTACAGCTCTGAACCAAACAGAGAGGGAGATTATGAAACACGGAGCATCTGCAGCACCTACAAACGCGGTGCTCCTTCCATGGCAGCTGCCAGCGATCGTGCCCATCCACTCTGCCAGGATTCCCAGCAAACCTGGCCGCGGTGTCCCTTCCCCACCTCCACTTAGCCATCTTCTTCCTCATTCCCAGGTTCATCATTAGGGGGGGCTCAACTCTTTGGGAAAATGAAGCTTTCAAACTTGAAGCCACAGAAGGACCTTCTACACAGTAAGTAGTCTGAACAACTGTTCCCGACTAAAAAGATAAGACAACTGAATGCAACACATGATCCGGGATTTTCTTTTATATAAAGAACATATAAGAACAACTGATAATTGTGAATGGGGACGAAAGTTAGCTAACAGCATCATACCAATGCTAATTTCTGATTTTTGATTCTGGCACTGTGGGTTATGTAAGAAGTTGTCCTTGATTTTAGGAAATACACACCAAAGGAAGGATGATGGCAATTTACTCTCAAGCACTTTAAAAAAATAAGTAAAATAAGCTTTTTTCGGCTTTCGGCTCGGAGGAGGCTCAGGTGCAACTTTCCTCGGTCGTCCCGAATCCGGGTTCATCCGACACCAGCTGCCTCCACCATGCCGCCGAAGTTCGACCCCAACGAGATCAAAGTCGTATACCTGAGGTGCACCGGTGGGGAAGTGGGTGCCACGTCTGCCCTGGCCCCCAAGATCGGCCCCCTGGGCCTGTCCCCGAAAAAGGTTGGTGATGACATCGCCAAAGCAACTGGTGATTGGAAGGGTCTGAGGATTACAGTGAAACTGACCATTCAGAACAGACAGGCCCAGATTGAAGTGGTGCCTTCTGCCTCTGCCCTGATCATCAAAGCCCTCAAAGAACCTCCAAGAGACAGAAAGAAGCAAAAAAACATTAAGCACAGTGGAAATATCACATTCGATGAGATTGTCAGCATTGCCCGACAGATGCGGCACCGATCTTTAGCTAGAGAACTCTCTGGAACCATTAAAGAGATCCTAGGGACTGCCCAGTCTGTGGGGTGCAATGTTGATGGCCGCCACCCTCATGACATCATAGATGATATCAACAGTGGTGCCGTGGAATGTCCGGCTAGTTAAGAACTACAAAGGAAAAGAACTCAAATAAAGATCATTTTGACAAGCAAAAAAAAAAAAAAAAAAAAAAAAAAAAAATAAGTAAAATAAGTATAAATACATACACAGAGATGCGTGTGTTTGCGCACGCATGTATGAAAGAGAACAGGAGAGAAGAATAAAGCAAATGTTAACATTTGAGAAATGTGGGTGAAAAATATATAGGAATTCTTGCAACTCTTCTGCAGGTCTGAAATTACGTCAAAAAGTTTAAAGAAAAACAAAGGCCAGTTATCATCTATAAATTCTGCCAATGCTACCAGTACAGTCAATGTAAGAAAATTCTAGTTTTGTCATCCACTTGAGGAAAGCAATAGCAGATCTGTGGAAGTGGTAACAGGAAACAATAGACAGATAAAACCACCACAGGCCTGGCTGGGTGGCTCAGTGGGTTGGGGTGTTGTGCCGTACACAAAAGGTTGCGGGTTCAATTCCTGGTCAGGGTACATATGGGAGGCAACCGATCAATATTTCTCTCTCACATTGAGATTCCTCTTTTTCTAATACCAATAACAACATATCCCCAGAAGAGGACTAAAAATAACAACACAGAAAAAATGGCCACAGCCAGAAGCCTGTATACACCAAAGCCCTCCTTCCTATCAGTGAGCTGTGCAGGGTGACCATTAATGAGCTTTTATCCTGGTGCCACATGCAGAGCTTTGCTCGGCTCTCCTATTATTCAGCAACAGGTCAGACAGGCGCCTTGTTCCTGGGCAAGATGGAGATATCTCTCTTTCTGTCCAAAGGTAACTTACAGAGCACGCGAACAGGTCACCTGTCTAACAGCTTCCCAAACAGGAGGCTGGGGACCGCAGGGCGGAGTCACGCAACAGCTGGAGGCCTCGCCTACTGAGAGACCAGGGGATTGCGAAAAGCAAAGTGACCTCCAGCCCAGGACATGCCCTCCACAGGAACAGGACACAGGTGGCTCCCTCCAGCCTCAGCACAGTCCCCGGAACCTGGGAGACGCTGCAGAAGCTACAGAACCAATGCGCTCGCAGGGAGGGAAAGCGGTCACTTAAATTCTACAAATAGAACTGGAGAGAGAAAGACAGGATTGGTGAGGGGGGACCCTGGCACCCTAAGGAAAGCAGATCATGAGTTTTACAGGAATGAGGATGCTCTGACTCTCTAGCCCAGTGTTCGCACTCATTCACCGTCAGTAACAGCCCGTGGAGAAAATACATACATTTCCCATGACAATCTCATCATTTCATCTCGCAGGCTAGAAAGTCTCTCCCAACTAAGGTTTATTTATTACAAGTCCAAGATTATGAGTTTAAAAGATTCTAACTGATGTGTAATATTTTAAACAATAAAAAAGAAAGAAAAAAGATTCTAACTGAATCAGCTTAGCTATTTTCCAAACAACAAAAATTTGGTTTTTTACTCAAAGTCTAGTAGAGAAAATGACACATAGCTTTCAAAAAGAAATAAAGTATTAACTTAAAGCTTCAAAATAAATGAATTTTGGCACCCACCTAGAGAGAATATTTAACGGGAAAACTAATGTAAAATTTTCTGTACATAAGCTCTGAAAAGGAAGGAAGGAAGGAAAGAAGGAAAGGGGGGGGAAGGAAGGAAGGGCCTTTTCAGGTTTCTGCCCACATGGTGAAGTCCCAGCTATTTAGAACCTTGTTCGACGTAATCCAAGACTAAGGTACTTTTTCTCTATCCCTATGTACCAACACTACCAAATTTTAAAACAAAAGACACGTTTAGTAACGGCATACTTGGAAACACAAAAGTTGACAGTAATCTCTCCTATTTCATTACTCAGCTACTTTTAAAAAAGCCAGGCCCTAGCTGGTTTATTCAGTGGTTAGAGCATTGGCCTTTGGACTGAAGGGTCCTGGGTTCGATTCCAGTCAAGGGCATGTATTTTGGTTGTGGGCTCAATTCCCAGAAGGGGGCATGCAGGAGGCAGGGGACCGTTCTCTCTCATCATTGATGTTTCTATCTCTTCAGACCTCTCTGAAATAAATAAAAATATATTTTTTAAAAAAGCCAGATTTGAGAATGATTTCAACTATTAGCATTTAATTATGATTGAACTAGAGGCCCAGTGCACAAAATTTGTGCATGGGGGGGGGGTGAGTGGGCCTACACCCTCTCGCAGTCTGGAGGCCCTCGGGGATGTCCAATTGATGGCTTAGGCCCGCTCCCCGAGGCAGTTGGATATCCTTAGAGCTGTTGCGGGGACAGGAGAGGCACCCGCCACCTCCACTGCACTTGCTAGCGCTGAGCTCGGCTTCTGGCTGAGTGGCTCTCCCCGCTGTGGAAGCACACTGACCACCAGGGGGAGCTCCTACGTCCAGTGTCTGGCCCCCTGGTGGTCAGTGTGCATCATAGCGACCAGTGGTTCTGCCATTCAGTCAATTTGCATATTAGCTTTTTATTATATAGGGTATGTACACTAACATCTACCATCAAAGGTATAAGAACAAATCCCAGCAAATACTAATAGGTAAAATTCCATTTTAACGTCTTCACATTTCAAATTAATAGATAAATTCAAGACAGACAGGACTCCAGCTCAGAACCTCCAAATCTGGATTTACTTTTTTATCCCATTACCAAAGCAATGATTGCCCCACCAAATTACGAATTTCATCATCTGCAATAAGAAATGACGAAGAACACTGGCTGCCAGGAATGCAGGATGAAGGGAGGAAGTGCAGCCTGGATTTACTTCATCCTGGTAGCATCTCTAAAATCTACTGAACTGACCTAAATGTGAACACTATCTGAGCTATGTTATTTCTTCATAGCAACTTTCCCCCCAATCTTTCAAGTCTCATCTTCCCAATTACATTACCAGCTTCTTGAGGGTAACTATTCTCAGGATTTAATTTTTTTATTTTATTTAAAAAGGGATACATACAGCCGGTCTTTTGAATCTCATCATGGGAATTGTAGTCCCTTCTACTATTGGTTCTGTCCCCTAAAACCATTCACTGGCCCAAAGTGGCATAGTGCTATTATTTGTATAGCTTTATAAGTGCCAGGCACTGTTTTAAGCACATTTTAATCAACATTTAATAGAACTGCCCTAGCCAGTTTGGCTCAGTGGATAGAGCTTCGGCCTGCAGACTGAAGGGTCCTGAGTTCGATTCCAGTCAAGGGCACATACCTCAGTTGCAGGCTTCTGTCCTTTTTTGGGGGCATTCGGGAGTCAATCACCTGATATGTCTCTCTCTGTCTCTCCCTCTCCCTTCCATTTTTTCTAAACATCAATGGAAAAAACATCCTAAGGTGAGAATTTAAAAAAAAAACACAAACATTGAATATACTCTGAGAAGAGTATTTTTAACCCAGCGACACCGAGTTTAAGTAACTGCTCAAGAACACAGAGCTTCTAAGTTTTGGCATTAACAACTGAATCCAGGCAGTTTGTTTCCCGAGATTCTCTCTGTCAGGAAAGAAAACGACTTTGTAGGTTACTAGCACACCACCCTCTCTCTACCTTCCCATTTATCTATATCTCATCTGCTTCTCCCAACAGTACTGTTAAACCAGAAAGGCATACCCATTTTACAGATGAGAAAAAAGTCCAGGGAGTATAAATCAAGCTGCTCTACAACCCGTCTTCTGCCCTCCATTTAAACACTTCTCACACTATCCCATCTTGATTTTGAGGCAGCAGATCCTAAAAGTAGGCTCTAGAGATTAGGCACCTGAGCCATGCTCTACACATAAAAATGGGTATCAAGGTATCATTTTCACACATGGTTTAACTCTCTAAAAAAATCTAATATATTAAAGGAATAAACCATCAACTTAAAAATGGCAAGTGATCATGAGACTTGGAGGAACTGTGTGGATTTAAAAATGTAAAAACACTGGTCTGAGGCTTCAAACCAAGAAAGTAAAGGAACATTTCACTGTGCATTAAGCATACTGCTGAGGATACAAATCAGACCCCATCTGTACCCACACTTCACTCAGCAGCCACCAAAGTATTTCCTTTCAGAAGAGTACCCCAAAATCACCAGCGACAAGTGCTCTGACTTCTGGTGAGTGTGCGTCCATCCTCCCAGTACATAAAGGCAAGTATCCCGCAAATGTCCTAACTGTGCTCCTCCTGGCTCCCAGGAGAGGAGTCCTAACCTTGCTGCTTCCCCGCCTGGCCGCCTGACCCTAAGCACGCAGCATGCTCTCTCGGGGTCTTGCTTTTAAAAACATGGCACAGCTCCTAACTCCTAATGAGGAAATCGTTCAACTTAAAGGGTCCCAAGGACCCCGAGAAGGGCTAACGTGCACACACAGTGGTGTTCACAAAATGCTAAAAGTTTGGACAAATGTTTTTATCCTTCCTAAGCAGCACCTCAAAAGAAGTGAAAAATGGGTTTTTCTGAATCAGAAGATGGAATTTGAGGCACTGAAGCGGCTTTCTGCCCTGCTATGTGAACCTTACTATCTCCCACCCCCATTTCTCCTCCAAACAATTTCTGCCACAAAAGACATAACCAGCCCTGGCCGGGTAGCTGAGTTGGTTAGAGCATCATCCTGACACACCAAGGTTGTGGATTCTATCCCCAGTCAGAGTACATACAAGAAGCAATCAATGAGTGCATACACAAATCAATGATTCTCTCTAAAAAAAATAAAAATATATATATATTATATATAATATATAACATATATGTTATATATATATACATATACACACACACACACACACACACACACACACACACACCATATACACTCCCATAGATGGAAAGTTTTTAAGATTTTGGCCTCAGAATTTCACTTCAGGATAGACGATAAGATTACTCTCACCAATTTCTTTTTGAGAGTGAGGAAGGGGAGGAGAGAGAAACATCGAAGTGAGAATAAAACGCTGATGGACTGGGAACTGAATCAGTAACCTTTTGGTGCCCAGGACGACACCCCACAATGGCCAGGCTGCTCACCAATCACGAAGTTCCTAAAGCCTCTTAGTAACCAATTTGTTTAGATCAATAAAACGCTTAGAAATCTACTGCTGATGCAAATTAAACGATACAAAATTCCTGTGGTCATTCCTCACCCAGCAATTCTCATATCCTGCAGCTAAAATATATTGGGCCTACAGGAAGAGGAAGCTTTTTCTAGATGTCTCCCAATTGTGAGCAGCTGGTACTTTGTTAAGGACCTAATTCCCTAAAACCAAACACAACAATAGTAGTTAGTCAAAATTTCAACTTCTTGCCCTAGCCCAGTAGTCGGCAAACTGTGCTCTGTTGACTAATGAGTTTGCCGACCACTGCCCTAGCCGGTTTAGTCCAGTGGATAGTGTGTCAGCCTGTAGATCGAAGGGTCCCAGGTTCGATTCCGGTTAAGGGCACATACGTGGGATGCATGCCCCTTCCCAGCCCATGCCCTGGTCGGGTGCATACAGGAGGCAATCAAGCGATGGGTTTCTCTCACACTAATATTTCTCTCTTTCCCTCTCTCTTCCACGCTCTCTGAAAATCAATGGGAAAATATCCTCGGGTGAGGATTAAAATTTTTTTTTCAACTTTTCTGAGTAGAGTACAACTTTGGATAAATAAACGCACTATTCTTAAAAAATAATCTTTTTTTAAATCTACTTTAATCCATCCTGTCAGAACAATGAGAAAACCACTGTAATACCATCAGCAGCTTCTTACCCTATCCTTCACATAAAAATCTGGATAGAAATGTCACAGCGCTTTGAAAAACATTAAAGTGAACGAAGTTTTCACCAGAGGAAGCAGGGTGGTTCATGCCGCACCCCGAAAAGAACGTGCATTGAGAAGAAACCAGAAACAATGCCTCATTACCCAGAGCTCCACGGGGCCTCCCAAGTCTTATTCCAGAACCTGGGGCTTAGATTGCTCTCCGTTGCAAGGCTAAAACGAGCAGTAAGCGGCAGGAAGCAATAGGAAACAAGAGTTCTGGCTAAGGCTCAGTTGTGATCTTAAGAGTTCTTTTTTGTGCTTCGGTTTCTCTCCGTAAAAATAACCTCCGGCTTCCATATAGGATTCCCTAAACAAGGAATAATGCAAATCTTCTCAACAGGGACAACTATCAGCAAGGGACCCTATAAAGTGCTCTATAAGGATGACTAACGAGCATCGTGATGCTCTCCTAAAAGAACGTAGTTATTTATGCGTACATCTGAATGCTGTTCCTTTAAAAAAACAAAACAAACAAACAAAGGAAGCTGCACTCATTTGAAAAATGCTGCCATCACTCAAAAGTTTAAATATGGAGTGGCTCAGTGGTTGAGCGTCACAGGCCCAGGTGGTGGGCTCGATCCCCAGGCCAGGGGCGTGCAGGAGGCAGCAGATCAATGATTCTCTCCCATCACTGATGTTTGTTTCTTTCTCTCTCTCTCTCCCCCACCTCTCTGAAATTAATAAAAATGATATTAAAGAAAAAAGTTTAGACATTTTTCCAGATTTTCGAGTAAGCAGTTCATCTTTCTGAACGCACAGCAGTGGAATAGGGATATTGCTCATTTCAATGTATGTCTTGCTTACTTCCTAGAAAGAATCTATGTAGCTTACATTCACAACATTTACCCTCATTATAGAGCAGGAAGCTGTATCCTTCCCCAGGTGACCTCTGGGGAAGGAACCTTTCTTTAAATATTTGTACTTGTGAAAAAAAAAAAAGAAAAAAAAGGGCCATGTGACTTTGTAGGTGCAATTCCCATTTAGGGAGGAGGGGAGTCAAACTCCACATCTTCACACATCAGCTCTCCTCTCCCTCCTACCGTTTCTGACCACTGCCTCCTCATTAGCCAGGGTGGCACTAGGCGTCCATCCCTTTTCTGAAAGGTGATTTTCTGAGTGTAAGCCTGACCCTCACACTGAACAAGGACACAGGGGCCGTACCCTGTCCTTCAGACACAAAACCAGCTTCTCAGCCCCACATTCTCACTCAGCGCCTCTGCCCATTGTCCATACCGGAGAGCGTGCCCCTATGAAAGCAGGCGGATGAACGCTTTCGTCTCCTCCAAATTTCGCTAACTTCCACACGCGCACACCAGGTGATCTGGCAGTAAGGACCCCTTGCCCGTTCTAGGAATGACTTTTTAGTACATTCCAGAAAACAGCGTGAAAGCGACACAACCAGCTACCGAGAGGAGAATGTAGCCAACTGCTCACGCTCACGAAGAACGCAAGGCGTCTTCATCCGAGAGATGGCAAAAGGTCAAACTCAGAGCCCAGACTCTGCTGCTCCGATGATTATTTTAGCGATTATGCGTGTGCTCATCTATTGCTCCCCATTTCACTTTACTGGCTGATTTTTTTTTAAAAAAAACAAACAACAAAAACCACCACCACCACCACCAATAACTCTTCCAGGGCAGCTGGCTTGCTCCATCCACCCCACCTGGAACTTTTATCCCCAAAGGAGAAACAAGCCGTCCTCCTGGGAGGCACTTCCCTCCATTCAGGCTGCAAACCTCATCCTTGAAGCTGCCGCCAGTTTTCCCAACTTTCCTTCGGGAATAACTTAGAGCCACCGAGAGGCAGGAACAGCCACGGAGCCCTTGGAATGGCGGACCTCCCTCACAGGCTTCTCTTGCTTCGGAATACCTATTCGTTTTGTACCCAATGGTGCCCCCCTTTGAGATTTTCACTTGGGGGGGGGAGAGGGCTGGAATTACATTTCAAAACAAGGATGCTCCAGACCGATCACGCTGAGCTTTCAAACAGGCCTGCGTCTTTTCTCCCAAGAAGAATGGCGTGGGAGGAGGAATTGGGGGGACATCGGACCCCAGCGATGGGACAGTGAGGGCTGGGACTGCTCCCTCTAGGATGTCCCCTTCTGACCTGTGTATGTGGGGGGCGGGGGGGGGGGTGAAGTGGGGGGCGGAGAGGAGGACAGGGGTCGCAATGCCACTTCATAAGACACTCACCTTGAGGATTTTGACCACCACTCTCTCATTGTTGGTGATGTTGATGGCCTCAAACACTTCACTATACTTCCCCCGACCAAGTTTCCGGACCAGCTGGTAATCATCTTGATTACTGTGAAAGGCAAAGAGGGACACATCAGTGCCAGGACTTGGGGTTCACCACCAAGCACGGACCCCACCCCCCAGACGCCCCCCACGGCCATGCTTCCAGCCCTCGGAAGCGCCGGTCCCGCCGGCCACCACTCCCTCCCCACCCCAAGGCCCCGGCAGGCGCCCCGGGCCGGGCGGGCACCCTCCGAAGTTGAGAGGAGGGAGGGAGGGAGGCCCTGCTCTGAGCCCATCGGGATGGGGATGGGGATGGGGATGGGGCTGGGGGAGCGGGGCGCCGGCACCTGCCCCGCACCTCACCCCCGCCCTCCACGCCTCGCGCCTGCCTGGCTCCGGGAACCCGGGCGTCTTTTTAAAAACGTGGCCCCGTCCAGACTCACTTCCAAAAAGCTGCAGACCAGGCAGGGGGCGGTGAGGGGTCCGGGGGGGCAACTGTGGCCTCCCCACCCCTCCCCGCCGAGCCCAACGTGGGCGAAGGGGCCGCTCCCGCCCTCCCGCCAGGCCGTGCCCGGACCCCTCGCTCCCCCCGCACCCGGGGCGCCCCTCGGGGGGCAGGGGGGCCGCGGGGAGAGGGAGACGGGGCCAGGGCGCCGGGGCCGGGGCTGCCCCCCCCTCCCTCGGGGCCGGGACGCGTGGGCCCGGCGGGCTCCGGGCCGGGGCCGGGGCCGGGGCCGGGGCGGCGGCTTTACCCCCAGCTCGGGACGTGAGCCTCGTAGTCCCAGTAGTCGCGGCTCCTCAGGCTGTTCACCTCGGCGTAGACCCGGGCCCTGCTGCCCGCGGCCGGGCCGGGCATGGCGGGCGGGACCGGGGGGCGCCGCGGGGCGCCGGGGGCGGCGGGGCGCGGGGCGCGGGGCGGCGGGCGGCGGGCCGCGGGCCGGAGCAGCAGGCGGAGCGCGGCGCCGGGCGGCCACGCCAGGCCGGGCCGCGGGGCGGGGGCGCGGGGGGCGCCGGCCGGGCGGCCGGGCGGCCGGGCCCGGGGGCGGCGGGCGGGCGGCGGGCGGGCGGGCGGCGGGCGGGCGGGCGGCTCTCGCGCGGCGCGGCGGCCTCTGCTCGGCTCGCGGCCCGAGGCGGCGGCGACGGCGGCACCAGCAGCGGCGGCCGCCGGCCGGGAAAGGGGCAGCCGCGGCGAGGAAGGAGGAGGAGGAGGAGGAGGAGGAGGAGGAGAAAGAGGAGGAGGAGGAGGAGGAGGAGGAGGAGGAGGAAACCCGGAAAAGGGGCCGCTCTCTCCAGGAGCGGCCGCCGCCCGGCCCGGCGCCGCCCGGCCCACAGCGCCCCCTGCCGGCGGGAGGACCGGCGCCCCGCCCCAGGCGCCCCGCCCAGACCCGCTGCCCGAGCTCGCGTCTCACCCTGGCTGATGGGCTCCCAGAGCCCCCCCCCCCCCTCAGATCTGCTGCTCACCCCTTGTGTACCCTTATCGGGATCCCTACTGCAACCCTCCACCCTCTATTCATCCGGAGTTGACCCACCCCACCTCCTACAAGGACCCTAATTCGAACCTCCTGCACCCCAACCTGTTCCCATCAAGTCCTCTCCAATGAGCCACTCTTAGGGCTCCCCACCTCGAGATGTGTGCATCCCTCCCCCGGACACCCCTCTTCCGCATGGAGCCTGCCCTGTCCCTATAGAAACTCGTCTATCTCAAGACTTTCCCTGCCCCCTGCGTCCAGAGCCTTCCTCCCCAACCCCGCTCTTCCTCCCCACCCTTGCCCAAGCGCCCTCTGAGCGTTCACATCGGGCCCCTTGCTTAAGCTGGAGGGGGGGTGGGGGCGGGAAGGTGCTCACTGTGAAGTTCCTGTTTTCCCCTTTGTCATGAAAAAGCAATGTGTGGGGGGTGGGGAGAGAAGGGGGGGTGGTCCTAATAAATATAAGGTGACTGGAGGAGAAGATTTGGCTTTGGGTGGTGGGCATGGGGTGCAATTATACAGGTTTTGTAACATAGAAGCCCACACCTGACACCGATACGTTCATGTTGACCCATGGCACCCCCAATCAATTGAATAAATATATTTTTTAAAAGCGATTGGGAGGTGGGAGGGAGATAAATAAAATAAAAAATAAAAGCAATTTGTGGTCCTAACTGGTTTGGCTCAGTGGATAGAGCGTCGGCCTGTGGACTCAAGGGTCCCAGGTTCAATTCTGGTCAAGGACATGTACCTTGGTTGCGGGCATATCCCCAGTAAGGGGTGTGCAGGAGGCAGCTGATTGAGTTTCTCTCCCTCTCCCTTCCTCTCTGTGGAAAATCAATAAAACATATTAAAAATAATAATGATGGCACCTACTACATAGGTCAATGGGGAGCATCAGGCCAAGTAAACCATGTAAGACTCTTAGAACACTGTCCAGCAGCCATATTTTGCAATTTTTTATTTGTTTCCTAACTTATCGTCTGCCTCCTTGACTGCAAAAAAAAATAAAAATAAAAAATAAAAAACCAGCATGAGAGGAAGAACTGGGTCTGTCTGCTCATCCCTGACTGACCCAGCACTTGCCACAGTCGGAGGCTTTCAGTAAACCCAGTGTAACCCCACCGCTCACTTACTAATTCCAAAGGGGAACCCAGAGTTCATCGCTTTAACCATGAATCAAACTGATCTTCAACCAGGGACCAACTGGCCCTCTAGCATGATGCACCAAGAAGGCACATGGCATCTGTCCAAAATGCTCAACTTGAATCTCATCACAGGAACACAATCAGACAAATTCAAACTGGGGGGGTGGGGGGGGGGTGGCACGCTATACAACAGCTAGCCCGACTCTTCAAAAATGTCAATGTCACACCCTGGCCGGTTTGGCTCAGTGGCTGGAGCATCAGCCCCCTATGCTGAAGGGTCTGGGGTTCAATTCCCGGTCAAGGGCATGTACCTCGGTCTCAGGCTCAATCCCCAACCCCAGGGAGCGTGTGCAGGAGGAGGCAACCAATTGATGTGTCTGTCTCACATCAATGTCTTTCTCCCCCCCCTCCCCGCCCCCACCCTGCTTCCTTCCCTTCCACTCTGTCTGAAAAATCAATGGGACACGTAGCCTCGGGTGAGGATTAAAAAAAATTTTTTTTTCTTTTCAATATGACAAAAGAAAACAAAAGTCAGAAGTAGTGTCCTTGATGAAAGGAGCCTGAGAGATATGTATCTATGTGTCTGGATTGGGTCCTGGATAAAAAAGGCAGGAAGGAAAGGAGGGAGGCGGGAGAGAGGCAAGGAAGAGCACACAGCTAAAGGAATGCTCCTGGGACTGCTGGCAAAATCTGAATAGGGGAGAAGGAGATATACGTTACGTAACCGTATAGTTCCATAGTCGTGTGGGTAAGGGGTAGACTGTGGTTACTGAGCTGCCCGGCCAGGGCCCTTCTCAATCTCTTAACACAGCCTTAGGATTTCTTCCTGACAAGTTTTTGCAAACTAGTCAAGATCAGTTCTTCTTCTTTTTTTAATCTTTACTGTTGAAAGTATTACATATGTCCCCTTCCCTACCCCCCCACCCCCCGCCATTGACCCCTTCCAGCCCACCTCCGCCCCAACCCAATGTCTCCACCTATGTGGTCTGTGTCTACGGGTTATGCATATATGCATACAAGTTCTTTGGTTGATCTCCTCCTACCCACCCTCCCCCACCTTCCTTTTGAGGCTCAAAAGTCTTTCAACTGGAATCCTTGTATGAACTTTCCGGGTTCCAGAAACCCCCAACACTGTGTGCAAAATGTGTGTGTGTGTGTGTGTGTGTGTGTACGCACGCACACATGTATCCTTTCCTTAGCATCCATGAGATTCTCAAAGGAGCCATGACCTAAAAATGGTTGCAAACCACTGGTCTAACCACCAGGTCCGCCCCCAATTGGGGCCGCATTCCTTGCCTCCACCCTCGCCCACCTCTGACTCCATCCACCCTCCCTGCGCCCTCCTCTGATCCTCACCACCGAGCCCACACTCCACGCCCATCTCATGTAACCTGCTCCACACCTGCAGCCCTGCCCGAGGGCTCACCCACACACCGCTCTGGCGCAACGGCTCCAGGATGCAGCTGACGCTTCCGACCTCAGCCCTGAAACCTGCAGCCAGTCCTCCCACGGCCGCATGGAGCATGTTCGCGTGGTCTGTGGGTGGGTAGCATGGCTACCTCATGGAACTGGCGGAGACGCACCACCTCTCCTTACCAGCCCTCCGACGGTGTGCGTGGTGCGGATTAAGATGAGCAATTAGCCCAGCCGGCGTGGCTCAGTGGTTGAGCATTAACCTATGAACCAGGAGATCATGGTTCGATTCCCAGTCAGGGCACATTGCCCGGGTTGCTGGCTCCATCCCCAGAAAGGGGTGTGCAGGAGGCAGCTGATGAATGATTCTCTCATCATTGATGTTTCTGTCTTTCTCTCTCTCTCCTTCCTCTCTGAAATAAAGATATATATATATATATATATATATATATATATATATATATATATAAAATTTTTTAAAAGATGGGCAACCCTCACTGAAGACATAAATTTCAAAGTGGCTCTGCAGGTGTGTGTGTGTGTATGTGTGTGTGTGTGTGTGTGTGTCAGGACAGTGTTCTTCATTGAACCAGAATCAACTATCAACTTTCCCTAATTACGCCATGTGTGTGGGTTTGAGGGTGAGAATCATTCAGGTTATATAGGAGAGAGTGAAAGAGGGCATCATGAGTCAAATAGCCCAACAATTTCATACCAACTTCTCCTATGACTCCAAATTCTATCCAAACACCCCTCTAGAAAAACCAACCAAAACCAAGACGAACAACAATGTTAAATCCTCAGAAGAACACCTCCTCTCTCCACAAGGCCTAGTTCCCCAACATTTAAGAGGTTGCAAGATCATAGTCTAAGAAAATAATGCCAACTGTGATTCAAAAAATGATTAATAGTAGTGACAAGTTACATATATGTTCAATATCATTGAGTCGTGCAAAAATCCTGAGGCTAAAAACCATTATGAATTATATCTCAAGAAAACTGTAAAAGAAAAATTAACAAGATTGTGTGTGTGGTAATGGCTCCCTTTTTGCAGTGCAGAAATGAAGACTCTAAGGACACAGATAATTGAAGGGAACTGGGTTTGAACTTAGGTCTTTCTGACTACCCAGTCCATTTCCTTAACCCTCTTAGGATTCAATATACCCCATTCATCATAAAAAGCATCATCTTTAATCATGAACCTGTAAAACCACTTACATACCCCAAATTGGGGGATCATTTAGAGAAATTGTGGTATGTCCCTCCAGAGAAGTAAAAGGCATCCCTAAAATTTATGATTATTGGAAATTTTTAGTGATGAGAAAAATGTTATTATATACAGTAGGTTTATATATAGATACATTTTTCTGATTTCAGAGAGGAAGAGAGAGAGAGATAGAAACATCAGTTATGGGAGAGAATCATTAATCAGCTGCCTCCTGCACGCCCCACACTGAGGATTGAGTCTGCAACCCAGGTATGTGCCCTCAATGGGAATTGAACCCGTGCCCTCCTGGTTCATAGGTCAATGCTCAACCACTGGGCCACACTGGCCAGGCTCATAAGCACTTTTATAAGTTATCACAAGTAATTGTGATAAGCAGAATAATAACACTCTCCCCACCTTTTCTACTATTGAGGATGCATAACACCACCTATGTTCGCTTGTCTTTTTTAAAAAATATATCTCTATTGATTTCAGAGAGGAAGGGAGAGGGAGGGAAGCAGAAACATCAATGATGAGAGAGAGCCGGGACCGGTTTGGCTCAATGGATGGAGTGTCGGCTTGAGGACTGAAGAGCCCCGGGTTCGATTCCAGTCAAGGGCATGTACCTTGGTTGCGGGCATATCCACAGTAGGGGGTGTGCAAGAGGCAGCTAATCTATGACTCTCTCTCATTGATGTTTCTAACTCTCTATCTCTCTCCCTTCCTCTCTGTACAAAAAAATCAATAATATATATATATATATATTTTTTTTTAATGATGAGAGAGAATCATTGATTGGCTGTCCCCTGCACGGCCCCTACTGGGAACTGGGCCCTCAACCCAGACATGTGCCCTTGACTTGGGCATGTGCCCAGTCCATAGGCGGGGGCTCTATCCACTGAGCCAAACCAGCTAGGGCTGGCCTTTTATCTTGCTTTGCTTTGTTTCAAAGCGGAAAACTGATGTGCCTGTTTAGGTTGAGGTCTCGGGCCTGTGACGGATGCATGGGAAAAGAACTGGAAGGGAATGGATCAATTGCCTTTGGATCTTGGGCTCTTTTTTTAACATTATTATTATTAAATTTTTTACAGAGAGGAAGGGAGAGGGATAGAGAGCCAGAAACATCGATGAGAGAGGAACATCGATCAGCTGCCTCCTGCACATCCCCTACTGGGGATGTGCCGCAACCAGTGTACATGCCCTTGACTGGAATCGAACCCGGGACCTCTCCATCTAAAGTCCACAGTTTTGGCTGGATCTTGGTCTCAGTTGGTTTTACCTTCATAGCCCAGAAAAAGTAACCAAAGTTCGCAGGCTGTGGACTAGCCTCGCCGTGCCCCTAACAATGGTCAGCAGGAGGGTCTTGGGTTGTCTCGGTAACCCCAGGAGTCTACCAGAACGCCGGACCCTCGCTCTGGGTGTCTCTACTGCCCCCGGCAGGTTAACCAAGTGTGTCCATGGGAGCCCTGCCGGCTGCACTGCCCCTGGGGGCATTTGCATACAACTTGTGTAGGGAAATCACTTACTGATTTCCCCCCAAGTCATCCTCACCGTGTGACCCCATTCTGCCCTTCGCCCAGAAAATGCCCTGGAGTGGGGAGCGGACAGGAGGGGACGGGGCCCAGCCCGTCCAAGCTTGAAGCAATAGAAACATATGTTTTACGAGTGGGTCCCCTTTTCTTTTTCAGTCTTGTCTGCCTGGGAGAAGTCTGAGTTCACTGAGCTTCTGGGAAGAGGTGGGGGCAGGGCATGGGGGGGAGGGGGGGCGCGACTACTCTCTGGGAAAGATGGATTAACTCATTCAAACCGAAATGTAAATGAGAACTCTTTACAAGGGATTTGCATTTTTGAGGGGCAGGAGCGGGAATGCAGGATGGATCCTAAATCCTGGAGCTGGGAGTGCTGAGACAGTGGAGGGGTGTTGGGGAGGGCGGGCAGGCCTGTTCCCTGGGGCCAGGCCCACTCGGAAGTTCCCCGGGGGCGTTGGGAGGGGAGTAGCTGGAATCTACCGGAGCAGGCACCACGCACCCGGGCACAGCCATGGCACTCTGCCAACAGCCACCCTCTCTCTCCCTGCCCATCGGCTCTCCCCAATTGTTCAGCATCACCACCCACGCCCACGGCCCCGCCAGCACCAAGTCCGTCTGGCTCTCTCTCCAGATGGCAGCTCGCTGCCACCCTTCTGTGTCGATGCCCAGCGCTCTCGCGCTGAGACCAGCCCGCATGGTCTCCTAGGACACGGACTGTCTGTGGGTCCTTCCTGCAGGGATGGCTGGCTGGGCTGCCAGGAGCTAACCCAGGGGTCCTTCACCCCGGTTGGTTAAAACTCAGCGCCTTCATAAACTCGGTTGAAAAAAGATTATATCTTTTTTCACCAACCTTTATTTTTTTGGTTAGTCCTCACTCAAGGTTATTTTTTCCATTGGTTTCCATTTCTTTTCTTTTTAATATATATTTTATTACTTCGGAGAGGAAGGGAGAGGGAGAGAGAGATGGAAACATCCATGATCAGAGAGAATCATTCATTGGCTGCCTCCAGCATGCTCCCTACTGGGGACTGGGCCCTCAACCCAGCCAGACATGTGCCCTTGACCGGAATGGAACCCGGGACCACAGGCCAACACTCTATCCGCCGAGGCAAACCAGCTAGGGCTCCATTGGTTTTTAGAGGGGGAGAGACAGAGAGAGAAACATCGATGTGAGAGACACACATCGATTGGTTGCCTCCCACACGCACCCCGGCCCAGAATTGAACCCACGACCCTCCCATCCATGGGCCAATGCTCTCACCACTGAGAAACCAGCGAGGGCTTCACTAACCACTAAGTAAAAGGCAGCGTTTCCTTCCATTTACAATGCAGACAAGAGACAACAGCGAAGCCCATATAGTCTGAGCAGCACTGGTTAGTGTGTCACCAGGAGAAATCACAGGTATTCGCCTGTCATTGTACTGTTGGTGCTGTTTATTTATTTATTTATTTATTTATTTATTTATTTATTTATTTATTTTTAATCAATCTTTATTGTTCATATTATTACAAAGGTTCCTCATTTCTTCCCCCCTCCACCAGGTTCCTCCTCCACCAGGTTCCCCCCACCCACCCACCCATCCTGGTGCTATTTTTTAAAATATATTTTATTGTTTTTTTACAGAGAGGAAGGGGAAAGGATAGAGAATTAGAAACATCGATGAGAGAGAACCATCGACCAGCTGCCTCCTGCACACCCCCCACTGGGGATGTGCCCACAACCAAGGTGCATGCCCTTGACTAGAATCGAACCTGGGACCCTTCAGTCCGCAGGCTGAAGCTCTATCCACTGAGCCAAACCGGTTTAGGCAGTTAGTGCTATTTTAAGGTAGGAACTTTGCTCTTCAGAAGGACCGTATTCTGTGATTTTCGGAGGCAAATGAATATGCCGGTGCCCTCAGTGCTCGGCCCCACTCTTCCTCCCTTAGGACATGTGTATAGAAGACTCTGAAACGGAGATTTGAGATCTTTTAAAATGGAGTTAGAGCCCTAGCTGGTTTGGCTCAGTGGATAGTGTATCAGCCTGCGGACTGAAGGGTCCCAGGTTAAATTCCAGTCAAGGGCATGTCCCTTGGTTGCGGGCACATCCCCAGTGGGAGGTGTGCAGGAGGCAACTGATCGATGTTTCTCTTTCATTGATGTTTCTATAATAGCTCTCTATCCCTCTCCCTTCCTCTCTGTAAAAAAAAAAAAAAAAATCAATAAAAAATATATATTTTTAAATGGAGATATGATTGACATTATATTACCTTCAAGTGTACAACGAGATATGTATCTATCGGAAACGGTCACCACATGAAGTCTAGGTAACATCCATCAACACAGAGTTAAGGTTGTCCTGTTCCTTTAATTCCTCTGGGTTTGCTTTTCGAAGATCAGAGGCCGGTGGCTCTGCAGCCCGTTCCTTTGTCTGCGGCTATCTGATGTCTCTTCATGGTCTGATTCAGATTATGTAATTCCGGCAGAAATATTACAGAAACTCTGCTGTGTTCCCCTCCGGTGACCAGGAGCGTGCAATTTCTATTCGTCCCATCCTACCTGCGGTCTGAACTCCAGTCACTGTGGCCGAAAAGGTGGCATCTGCCAGATTTCTCCACCATGAAGTTACTTCCCCCCCCCTCCCCTTTAAAGAAATATATATATTTTATGGGGGTATTTTGGAAATTGTGTAATTATCCCGGTCTTGCTCAAACTTTCTGTTTATTTACATTGGTGTGGACTTGTGGATTCTTATTTTATTTTTTTTAAATATATTTTATTGATGTTTTACAGAGTGGAAGGGAGAGAGACAGAGAGCTAGAAATGTCGATGAGAGAGAAACATCAACCAGCTGCCTCTTGCACACCCCCTTCTGGGGATGTGCCCGCAACCAACGTACATGCCCCTCACCAGAATCGAACCCGGGACCTTTCAGTCCACAGACCGACGCTCTACCATTGAGCCAAACCGGTTTCGGTGTGGATTCTTATTTTATTCAGTGAGCTATATATAATCAGTTATTGTCATTGGTTATTTTTTAAAATATATTTTTATTGATTTCAGAGAGGAAGGGAGAGGAGAGAGAGACAGAAACACCAATGGTGAGAGAGAACCATTGATCAGCTGCCTCCTGCACGCCTCCTAGGGGGATCGCACACCCCTTATGGGGGATCAGGCCAGCAACTCCACATGTGGCCCCAACCGGAATTGAACCCACAACTCTTCAGTCTCCAGGCTGACACTCTATCCGCTGGGGTGTCACCGGCCATTTTGATGATCAGTTAGCTGTTGAGATGTCTGGCTCTTCTTGCTGGTTCCTGTAACCCTTCAATGTGCTCCGTCATCCTTTGGCACCTTCTTACTTTTTGGTACAGAAGGCGCTCCAGGCCCATCTTGTACTTTCCCTGCCCCAGGCCTGAATCAACCGGTTCTCCAAGGGGGAATGGGGGAGGCTGCCCCCTTCAGGGGAGGATGGAGGATAGGATTTAGAAGCCAAGAGCTGAGCTGGGCTTGGACTGTTATTGCTGCTCCCAGGCCTTCTCCAGGCGGCTGAGCTGGAGCAACACACACACACACACACACACACACACACACACACACACACACGGCCATCTGTAATCCTGTCTATATATATCTGTGTCTATTGGAAACCGTGAGTTCGCTCTCCATCCCCAATTCCAACCTAACACCATAGAACCCACGCTGGTTTCCCCTTCCTGTATTTATTCTCTTTTTAAAGTATATATTTTTTATTGATTTCAGAGGGGAAGGACAGAGGGAGAAAGAGAGAGAAATATCAATGATAAGAGAGAATCATGGATCGCCTGCCTCCTGCACGCCCCCCAGTGGGGATCAAGCCCACAATCTGGGTATGCGTCCTGACTAGGAATCAAACAATGACCTCCTGGTTCACAGGTCGATGCTCGACCACTGAGCCACACTGGCCAGGCCCCTTCCTATATCTGTAATCTGATAGGGAGTGATCCAGCACATGCAGGACCCTATCAAATGGAGGGTGGGGTGTGAAGAAAGACCTCTGCAAGGAGGTGACATTGAAGCTGAGACTTGTAGGAAGTGAGGGGATAAGCCAGGCAGGTTCTGGGAGAAGAATGTTCTGGGCAGAACACTGTGGCCCAGGCAGGGACCCTGAACTCACACGCTGGTGTGTGAGGAGCAGACCCGCAGGTGTCCTGCGGCTGAGCCAGAGGGCAGATGATCTCAGCCAGGGAAGGGGAGAGCCCAGGCAGCAGCTTGTAGGCCGTTGCAAAGACTTGAGTTTTCCCAGCGACAAAGGCAGAGAGCCACCGGGGTATGTCCCATGCAGAGGATTGCTGAGACTCCAAGTACGGAAGCAGTAAGCCAGGGAAGGGCGTGGCTGGGCAGGAGGTGAGAGATGGTCAAAGGGGGGCATCTGTGATAAATTTTTCTAAAAATATATTTTTTTATTTTTTATTTATTTTTTTTTACAGAGAGGAAGAGAGAGGGATAGTTAGAAACATTGATGAGAGAGAATCATCAATCAGCTGCTTCTTGCACACCCCTCACTGGGGATGTGCCCACAACCAAGGTGCCCCTGACCGGAATCGAACCCGAGACCCTTCAGTCTGCAGGCTGATGCTCTATCCACTGAGCCAAACCGTTTTTTGGCTATCTGTGATCAATATGGTGTGGCATGGAGAGTGTGAGAGATAGGTAGTGGTATGTGGTGTTACCCATGTGTTCGTTAAACCAATAAAATAGAAAAACATCGGCCGGGCTGAGGTGGCTCAGTGGTTGAGCATCGACCTATGAACCAGGAGGTTTGACTCCCTGTCAGGGCTCAATCCCCAGTAGTAGACATGCAGGAGACAGCCAATCAATGATTCTCTCTCATTATTGATGTTTCTCTCTCTCCCTCTCCCTTTCTTTTTGAAATCAATAAAAAAATATGTATATATTTTAAAATTTGTATGCAAAACACTTAGCACAGCAGGTGAACTGATCAGCCGATGAATGAAGGTGAAAACTCTCCCGGTGGGATCCTGTTCCCCTGCCTATTCACCTGGCCCTCCTGGCATCCGGGAGCAATGCCCCTTGGGCAGTGCTACCCCCCTTTCCAGCCAGACTCCCTCCCACCCCCGCCCTGCCCTCCGATGAGTCAAAACTCCCACTGTCCCCAGCCCTGTCTCTGCGGGGCGTGGGGCGGCAGCTGATAAGTTCATCACCGTATTAATGACTTCTTGCAAGAGGCCTGCCCCTCCCAGAGGGAGCCACATTGTTTAAAAGGCGGCACCTTACTTATGTCCCCCAGAATGTGGTAGGATCTCGGGCAGCGGGGCAGTGTGGTGGAGGAGGTCATTGGATTCTGGGCAGCAGGCAAATGACACCTTCCAGACCGCATTCCTCCTCCACTGCAATCCGGGCATTTCCTGTCTCTACTCACCCCCAGAACGCGATCCACGTTCAGTCAGAAGATCACACATATCCCAGATGCTTTCCCCAAGGTGGGCAGGGCGTGGTATGGCCACCCTGCACCTCTTTTTCATTATATATATATATATGTTTTATTGATTTTTTTTTTTTTTTTACAGAGAGGAAGAGAGAGGGATAGAGAGTTAAAAACATCAATGAGAGAGAATCAACAATCAGCTGCCTCTTGCACTCCTCCTACTGGGGATGTGCCTGCAACCAAGGGACATGCCCTTGACTGGAATCGAACCCGGGACCCTTCAGTCCGCAGGCTGACGCTCTATCCACTGAGCCACACTGGTTTTGGCACCCTGCATCTCTGAAGGGAGCCCCGGCTCAGCCAGCAGCCTCTGCCCCCTGACAGACTTGTAACCTTGAAGCCTCCGCAGTGTGCAGAACTGGTTTCTGGGCCCCACAGGTTTCAGCCGCACGGCCTCCTACAGCACAATGGGCGCCCCTTCACCCCCGGCAGGGCGGCGACACCGAAAAGGGCCCATGGTGACAAGTGGTGACAGGTGATGACAGGCGCCTGGGAAACTGAAACCATGCTACAGGCCGGTGGGAAGGTCACATGGCAGCTGCTTTGGAAAACAGCTGGGCGACTCCTCAGAGGGTTAGCCACAAAGTCACCATGGGACCCAGAAATGCCACTCTCAGGGACATAGCCAGGAGACATGGAAACATCCATACAAACACACACACACACACACACACACACACACACAGCGTGTAACTCATGTTTATAGCGGCATTTTTCATAGCAGCCAAAACAGTGGAGACAACTGCCTAAAATGTGGCACAGCTAGTCGATGGGATCTTCATTAGCCATAAAAAGGAATGAAATACTGGCATATGGGACAACCTGGAGGGACCCTGAAAACATTATCCTAAATGAAAGAAGCCAAATGCAAAAGGTCTGTATCTTCTGTGATTCCGCCTATAGAAAATGCCGAAACCAGTTTGGCTCAGTGGATAGAGCATCAGCCTGTGGACTCAAGGGTCCCAGGTTCGATCTCAGTCAAGAGCATGTACCTTGGTTGCGGGCACATCCCCAGTGGGAGGTGTGCAGGAGGCAGCTGATGGATATTTCTCTCATCAATGTTTCTGACTCTCTATCCCTCTCCCTTCCTCTCTGTAAAAAAAAAAAAAAAATCAATAAAATAGAGACAAAATGTAGGCTACAGTGGCCAGGGCCTGGGAGAAACTAGAAGTTACTGTAAATGGGTATAGAATTTTTTTTTGGGGGGGGGAGGGTGATGAAAATGTTCTAAAACTGATGGCCCAACTATGAAAATATACCAAAAGCCAAGGAATGGTACACTTTATTTTATTATTATTTTTAAAAGGTATAGAATAGTAAGCTAAGCACAGAATCTTCGTAAAAATTTTTAAAAATATATATTTTATTGATTTTTTCACAGAGAGGAAGGGAGAGGGATAGAGAGCTAGAAACATCGATAAGAGAGAAACATCGACCAGCTGCCTCCTGCACACTTCCTGTTGGGGATGTGCCCGCAACCAAGGTACATGCCCTTGTCCGGAATCGAACCTGAGACCTTTCAGTCCGCAGGCCGACGCTCTATCCACGGAGCCAAACTGGTTTCAGCAAGAATAAGATTCTTTTAAACAACATTTTTGTTGTTGTCGACAAGATTCTTTTTAAAAAAATATATTTTCTTGATTTTTTACAGAGAGGGAGAGAGATAGAGAGCTAGAAACGTTGATGAGAGAGAAACATCGACCAGTTGCCTCTTGCACACACCCTACAGGGGATGTGCCTGCAACCAAGGTACATATCCTTGACCGGAATCTAACCCGGGACCTTTCAGTCCGCAGACCGACGCTCTACCACTGAGCCAAACCGTTTTCGGCAATAATCGACAAGATTCTTTTTTGCTAGATGTCGTTTGCAAAATAGCCATAACTCCTAGATACAGAGATCAGAATGATGCTGCCGGCTGGGGGATGGGGCATGGGAAGCAGGTTGGGGGTGGGGGGAAGTGAAGGCATTAAGAAATACAAATTGGTAGTTACAGAATAGTCCCGGGAATGTAAATTACAGCATAGGGAATATATTCAATAACACCGCCATAATTATGTCTGGGGCCAGGTGGGTACTTGAAATTTTCAGGGAATCCCTTTGCAGGGTGTATACTTGTCCAACTGCCGTGCGGTACACCTGAAACTAATACAGAATGATATTGAATGTAAAAGTGTAATTGGAAAATAAAAACAAAAAGAGTCTTTTTGGGGTTTCCCCAGAAGCAGGCTCGAAGACAACAATTTCAGTGCAAGCGATTGTGGTAGGTAATCCCGGAAAATACTGGTTTGAGGAGTTGAAATGGGAGGTGGGGAAGGGAAAGAGGCCAATCAAAGGTGACTGCTGCTGAAACCGGTTTGGCTCAGTGGATAGAGCGTCGGCCTGCAGACTGAAAGGTCCCAGGTTAGATTCTGGTCAAGGGCATGTACCTTGGTTGCGGGCACATCCCCAGTGGGAGGTGTGCAGAAGGCAGCTAGTTGATGATTCTCTCTCATCGGCGTTTCTAACTCTCTATCCCTCTCTGTAAAAAAATCAATAAAATATTTAAAAAAGAAAGAAGAGGTGACTTTTGTGGTCACCAGAGCCTGCTCTTGCTGGGACCCCAGGAGACAGTACGGGACAGCCTGGGAAGTATCCTAACCAGTGCTCGGGGAAGTGACCTTCAGCACTTCCAGTGTGTCCTACACCTAAGCCGCCAATGCCACTTGGAAGAACACAGGCCATGGGCAGAGCACTGCAGATATTTGCGGTAAACAGCCCTGGGCAGCAAGCAGGCAGGGGTGAATGCCAAGGGCTAGTGCCAACAGCAGCTGCTACAAGAGGCAATCAGAAACAGGAGTCTTGTCAATTAAAAAAAAAAAGAGTAAATAAAAAAAGTAAATAAATGTGAGAGCAGAAATAAAACATTCAAGGAGCCCTGGCCGGTTTGGCTCAGTGGATAAAGCGTCGGCCTGCAGACTCAATTTCTCAAGGGTCCCAGGTTCGATTCCAGTCAAGGGCATGTACCTTGGTTGCGGGCACAACCCCCGTAGGGGGTGTGCAGGAGGCAGCTGGTCGATGTTTCTCTCTCATCGATGTTTCTAACTCTCTGTCCCTCTCCTTTCCTCTGTGTAAAAAGTTAATAAAATATATTTTAAAAAAAGAAGAAGCAACCTGATTTTGAAAAGGGTCAAACCTGAACAGCACCTCACCAAAGAAAAATAGCAAAGAAGATGTGAAAATACGGAAATGCAAAATAATGCAACAGTGAGATAGCACCCCGGGCCTAGCCGAACGGCCAGAATCCTGAGCACCGGCCACACCTGCTGCTGGCAGAGCCGGGGCAGCGGACGCTCGGACGCTCACACTCATTCGCTGCTGCCAGGAATGCGAGCAGTACGAACACTTGGCAGTTGCTTGCAAAACTACACGTATTACTCTTACCATGAACGCCAGCACCGCCACTCCTCGGTGTTCACCCAGGTCCACACCAAAACCCGCACCTGGATGTCAATAGCAGCATTACTCACAGCTGCCGAAACGTGAAAGCAAATAGGATATCCTTCAGCTGGTGAACAGATAAATAAACTGTGAGAACCCTGGCTGGGGGCTCAGATGGATGGAGCGCTGTCCTGTACACCAAAAAGGAAGGCAACCAATCAATGTTTCTCTCTCTCTCTCTCTCTCTCTCTCTCTCTCTCCACATCTATATATCTATCTATCTCTATCTTTCTCTTTCTAAAAAAATCAATAAACATATCCTCAGGTGAGGATTAAAAATAATTAATAATAATAAAATAAACTGTGATACTTCCAAACCGTGGAATATTACTCAGCACTAAAAAGAGATGAGCTATAAGGCCACGAAAAGATAGGAAGGAGCCTTAAGCTGCATGTTACTGGGTGAAAGGAGCCGATCTGAAAAGGCCACATACTGTCTGATTCCAACCAGAAGACGTTCAGAAACAGGCAAAGCTATGGAGACAGGAAAAAGATCTGGGATTGCCGGGGGTTGCCAGGGGTTGCCGGGGGTTGCCGGGGGTTGCCGGGGGTTGCTAGGGGTTGCCGGGGGATTGGCAGAGCACAAAGGACGCTTTGGG